>CM028384.1:77654206-77717909 GCA_013146195.2 Codonopsis lanceolata | reverse complement strand
CCCAATATTGTTAGCAGACCATTTATGGCAACTGCTAATACAATGATAAATGTGAAAAATGGTAAACTCACAATGTCGGCCCCTAGTGAAATGGGGCTTGAAATTTGTTTGATGCTATGAATAGACCTAGTGACATGAGTGCTTGTTTTTCAATTGATGAGATTGAGAAATTATCAACCGAAACTTTTGAAGAAAGAGCAAGATTATGAGAGAGATAGAGATTTATTGTCTATGATGATAGCCCTATTCCTCCCATAAAAATTGACATTGAGGAAATTGAAAGAAAGAGAAATAGAGGAAGAAGAAAGATTAGAAAAAAGCTAGAAGCTAGTAAAGAAAGATGAAAAGAAATAAAGGTAGAATCAAATTAATTCGATGAGTCAAAGAAAAGAGTTGAAGAAAGTTATGAAATTAAAGAAGATGAAGTAGAGATTCTAAAATCTCTTTGAGGAAATTGAAATTGAAGATATTAAGGAAGAAAAACAAGAAGAGAATAATGAGGCTAAAATAAAAGAAACAATTAAAGCGTAAATTGATTCTCGAATTTATGCCTTCTATTAATTCTCCCAAAGTCGAAGAATTAAAGCCATTACCATCCCACTTAAAATATGCATTTTAGGGAAGGTAACACTTTGCCTCGTTATTATAGCAATTTAACTTATCGGAAAAACAAGAAGAAAGTTTGTTAAAGTTTTATGGACACATAGAGAAGCCTAGGATGGTCTTTAGCCGACTTAAAAGGAATTAGTCCCTCTATGTGTATGCATAAAATTCATTTAGAGGAAGGTAGTAAACCTTCTAGAGAAAGACGAGAAGACTCAACCCACATACATGGAAGAAGCCGTTAGGAAAGAAGTTCTTAAGCTCTTAGATGTATAATTTACCCTATATCGATAGTAAATGGGTTAGTCCTGGCCATTCAAGTAGTTCCTAAAAAGTCGAATTACCGTTGTCAAAAATGATAAAGATGAATTAGTCCCCTACAAGGACTATTACCGGTTATAGAATGTGTATCGATTTGCGTGAATTAAATGCGGCAACAAGGAAAGACCACTTCCTTTGCCATTTATTGACCAAATTTTTGAAAGATTAGCGTGCCATGAATACTATTGTTTTCTTTTGATGGTTTTTCTCGGGTATAATCGGATCCTTGTTCGTTGCACCAAGACCAAGAGAAAAACAACATTTACATGTCCCTTTGGTACTTTTGCCTTTAGGAGAATGCCTTTTGGGTTATGTGTAATGCACCAGCCTACTTTTCAAAGATGCATGATTTCTATATTTTCGACTTAGTTGAAAGATGCGAGAAGTTTTCATGGATGATTTTTCGCTGAAATTCTTTTGATCACTGCTTAGAAAACCTTACATCCGTCTGCCCCGAAAAGATGTCGCGAAACTAATTTAACGTTAAGTTGGGAGAAAAGTCACTTCATGGTAAAACATGGAATTGTCTTAGGGCATGTTGTTTCAAATAAAGGAATTGAAGTTGACAAAGCTAAAATTGAAGTTATTTCGCAACTACCCTCCCACTCCCCGTTAAAGGAGTTCAAGTTTTCTAGGTCATGCCGTTTTTATCGTAGATTTATAAAAGACTTTTCCAAAATCAGAAACCTCTATGTAATTTGTTAGCCAAAGACACGTAGTTTATTTTTGATAAAGAATGTTTGGAAGCTTTTAATTTATTAAAAGAAAAAGTTGACTACCGCCTCAATCTTATCCGGCCCGATTGGTCACTTCCGCTCGAAATCATGTGTGATGCACGATTTTGCAATTGGAGCCGTGTTAGGACAAAGGGTAGATAGAAAGCCTCATGTGATCCATTATGCTAGTAGAACTCGAATGATGCTCAATTGAACTATACCACTATTGAAAAGGAATTTTTAGCAAGTAGTATATGCTTTAGAAAAATTTAGATCATATTTGCTAGATCAAAGGTGATAATCTTTTTCTGATCATTCTGCATTAAAATACCTCTTAAGTAAGAAGGATGCTAAACCCAGATTAATTAGATGGATGTTATTGTTACAAGAATTTGACATAACTATCAAGGATAAAAGAGGAACCGAGAATGTTGTGGCCGACCACTTGTCTAGGTTAGAATTTTCACCCTTGCTGGAGCGTCAATTTCTTGATGATCCTGTCCCCATTAATGATAATTTTCCTGATGAACAACTCCTAGCCATTAAAGACTCGACTTGGTATGCCGACTTTGTCAACTACTATGTGTCCGATATAATTAATCCGATTTTGATCATTACTTAAAAGAAGAAATTTTTGGCGGATACGAAAAATTATTTTTGGGAAGCCCCTCACTTATACAAGATTTGCTCTGATTCTTTAATAAGAAGATGTATACCAGAAAAAGACCAACAAGGTATCATGGAATTTTGCCATGAATATTCTTGTGGTGGTCATTTTAGTGGTAATAAAACCGCTCGAAAAATTTTGCAATCAGGATTGTATTGGCCTACTGTTTTTAGAGATTGTGAACTGTTTTACAAAACATGCGACAAATGTCAAAGAACAGGTGGTATAGGAAAGAGAAACGAGATGCCCTTACATGTTTATTTAGTAGTTGAAATCTTTGATGTTTGGGGTATTGATTTTATGGGTCCCTTTCCTGTGTCCAATAATTGTGAATACATTTTGGTAGCAGTTGATTATGTCTCTAAATGGATAGAAGCAGTAGCAACTAAAACTAATGATGGAAAAACAATAGTCAAATTTGTTGAAGATTTATTTGCTAGATATGGAGTCCCTAAGGCCATAATAAGTGACCAAGGAACTCATTTTACCAATAAGTTGTTAAACAGTTGTTCTTAGAAAGCATGGTGTAACTCATAAGTTAGCTACACCTTATCATCCACGTATCTCGGACAAGTAGAAGTAAGCAATAGACAGATAAAAGCGGTGTTAGAAAAGACTGTTAGGCCTAATCGTAAAGATTGGGAATCTAAACTTAAGGATGCTTTATGGGCATACCGAACTGCTTTTAAGACACCTATAGGAATGAGTCCATATAGGATGGTATATGGTAAAGCTTGCCATTTACCAGTGGAAATTGAGCACAAAGCTTATTGGGCAATTAAAGAATTGAATTTAGATTTGACATTAGTCGGAGAAGAAAGATTGTTCCAGCTTAAATGAATTAGAAGAACATAGACTCAATTGCACTCAAAATGCAAAAACTTATAAAGAAAAGACCAAAAAGTATCATGACATGGGATTAGCTAACAAAATGCTTCATCCGTATGAAAGTATTATTGTTTAACTCTAGGTTAAGGTTATTCCTGTGTAAATTAAAATCCAAATGGTCTCGGTCCTTTTAGAATAGTACTAATTTATCCTCATGGGGTGGGGCGTTGATATACAAAACCCCAAAAATAATGAAGTGTTTAAAGTGAATGGACACCGACTCAAGCCGTATTTTGAGCCAATGTCGCTTGAACGAACAATTGAATTAATCCGCTTATCGACAATGAACCACCAAGAGACTAGGCTTGCGCTTGGTCGAGCCAAAGACATTAAACAAAGGCGCTAAGTGGGAGGCAACCCACTAATTTGAAAGTTATTTGTTAACTAGTTAATTTAGATATGTTTTTCTCCGTTAAATTCTATTCTTGGACATTTAATTTTTAATTAAATATGCCAAAAATTAAGTTTGGGGGAGAAAAACATCTTAATGTTGTATTTATATGTTGCTAATAATTTTTAGTTTAGAATTTTTGTTTAGATTTTTCATACAGGAAGTAACAAGGACATAACGGAAGTTAACAGAAGGGCTAAACTGCAAACTGTTGAAAAGCTGAAAAGAAAAACAGGAATGAAGTTTCTGCCCACCTTGCGGACGCAAGGTGTAGAGGACCTTGCGACCGCAAGGTCCCCAGTAAATGCGAATCTCGGGCAGCGAAGTGTCAGACATGGGGAATGAATGAAGGAATCCCAACCGCTTTGATCGACTACCTCGGACGCAGGTGTGGCGCACTTGCACCGCAAGGTCCCTTTATTTAAAGCCACCGGGTTTCTTCTTCAAAAATCACACAGAAACTCTCATCTCTCTCAAGCAGTAGCAGCAGCAGTCCAATTTTTTCCAAAACTCCGGCAGATCTTCCAGTATTTTGGCACAAACTTCAAGATCCCTTCTCCCTCCTCAATACTCTTCATCTCCCTCAATCATCATCCCACCATTGCACTCCACCAAGTTGAAGAACTTTGAAGAGAAGAAGGAACCTCCATTATTGCCCCCATTGGAAAATCAAGCTCCACTCCGGCTGCGATCTCTTGATTAAGCTGCAAACTAGTAATCCTAACCCTCTCTTTAATTTCATACGTGAAATATTTGCATGCTAGGGTGCTAGTTAATTTTTAACGTAGATATATTTTTGCATGCTTTAGATTAAAAATTTAATTTTAAAATTTTTAAAACACATTTTTAATTGTTATTTGTTTAGTTTTTAAAATTTTATCAAACAAAATGTTTAAGCGTAGAAATACCGGCTCTTCTCCTGCCCAGCTCAGAGGAAGAACAAAATTTTGACATCACCTGCCAGATCTTATTTCCTAAGCATCGAACGGTACACCAATAAACTCTCCAAGTCCTTGGTGCCCGAAAGGGGATTCAAGGCTGAAGATTTTGGTCTTCGTCCCGTTCTGATGGCTCGTAGGTGGGGGCTTCTGTTAGATTCTCCGCCCAAGGACGCCATAGTCCCTATTGTCCGAGAATTCTACGCCAATGGCGACATTGGCATGGATGGCGGTGTGCTCGACACTGTTAATGTTAGGAATAAAGTAGTTAATTTTTCATCTGAAAGCATTAACATGTACTTCGGCACCTCCAACTTTGCGGTTGGTGCCGATAATTTTAGCACACACCTCCAGCCCCGTATCCCTGTCGAGGTGGTGAATGCTGTCATTGCTCTCCCTGGTGTGGAGTGGTCCTATAACCGTAACCCACCCTATGGACCTCGCACCATGAGAGAGTCCTTCCTTCAAGACACGGCCAAGCCCGTGTATAAATTTGTTTGTGGCCGTCTCATGCCCTCAAGTCACCAACACACGGTGAATTGGGAGAGGGCTGTTCTGACCTACACCATTATGACCAATGGGTCTATTGATGTTGGCCGATTGATCAACGGTCAAATCAAGACCCTAATTAGAGAGGACGACGCGGGTTCGCTCCCGCATTTGATCACCGACTTGTGTAGGGGGCAAACGTGAGAATGCCCAAACACGCCGAGAGGTCAAGGCCGGTCCTGGCCATTACTAGGGCCATTTTGTTTGAGCATCACCAAAGAGTGAGGGTTCCTCAAGAGGAGGAACCCGAAGAGGAAGACGAGGATCCACTGTTGGGATCTCCAAAGTTGGAGGAAGCTATCCTCCAAACCGATATGGTGAGTCGCCAGCATACGCATGCGTCGACCACCGAATTTTTTCGCTATGTTGGACGTAATCGTCCAACTATTATGGGCCGCCACCAGCACGATCCCCGAAGTTTCATCCTCATTCGTTATCTCCGCCCGACTCACCTTGAGTCGAGGCCCAAGTTCCATCCTCGCTCGTTAGGTGGACCAGCCTATGTCCTTCCGATATTTGTCCTACCCCATCAATCCTCTCATATGTTCCTCTATTTTGAGGACAAAATAGAACTTAAGTTTGGGGGATTGAAAATTTTAGGTCTTAGGTCTTAGCAGTCCCAATTAACGAAGAATGGAGTTGGGCTATGTCGTTAGGGTGAAAGAGTTTTGCTTTATTTGATGACCATTTAACTCTTCACCCTATTTATCCTGTTTTTATTTTTTCTAGATTTTCGGAGGTGTTGCCTTGACCAGAATACACTCACATTAGATACTCGTGGGTTCCTCTTATGGGGACCCATCATCAATTGTGTCATTGTCATCACCTCCAATTTTCGCAATTTCTTAGAAAAATATATATATAAAAAAAAATATTTAAATTCAAAATATTCATCCTCGAGTTTAGGTGTGGTAATGCTAGTCGTAGTCCATGAGGAGATTAGTGCAATGAACCGCATAGTTAGTCCGTAGATCCCCCTGAAATTTACTTAATTTTGCGAAACTTTTACTTTTCTCCAAATTCTTCATGCACTCACACCACCATAATTTTGGATTGATTAGAATAGTTTTATAAAGTTTATAACACCGATTGATCTTCAACAGGATATGCACAAGAATATGATGCATAGCCATTCGAACATAATTGTTGCATTAAATTGTAACTTAGGGTCAATTGCATGATAAATAGATCCCTTGGATTTTTCTCATTTATATATCTCAAGCACACTTTCGAACCGTGTTTGCATGTTAGTCTTAATTGTCCCTACCATCTGTCTTAGCGAATGCTTATGTGAAATCCAGTGATGCTAAACATTCAACCCCAATTCCCATAGTTGATATGATATTTTGTGTTGTTGTACTTGCTTTAAATATTATGTGAGCATTTGGCATTAAGAAATGATTTAGGCCATCTTTGGATCGTTAGAGCCTAAATATTCCCTGACCTATACTAAATATATCCCTAGTGTCCCCTTTGAGCCTAATGAAAAAGAATGGAGTGTGCTAAGCACACTATTTAAACCCCCATTCGACATCATTTCTTTACCCACATTAACTTAACCCTAAAAGCCTATACACTTTTAGCCTACCCTTTGAGAGAGTAGGATTGGGTGGGAAATTGATTCTAGGAGGACCACTTCTTTTCAGTTAGGCTATTTTTCAGAAGGCTTCTTCTTTCCGTCGTCGAAAAAAAAAAAAAAAAAATCATCATAATGTGTCGACGAAAAATGAAACGGAAGAAGAAGAATGTTAACAAAGATTCAAATGGAAGCATAGCTTTCAAGAGAAAATATGTTAGAAAAATTCTGCCGATTGAATGTGATATTTTTAGAAAATCTAGTGCCCAAAACAAGTTTGGGGGATAAAGAAGAAAAGTGAAAAGTAACACAAAGTACCCTCCACTTGTGGTCTTTGCGTGTCCTAGCCTAAATAGGGAAAACTTCCTTTTGCTTGGAAGTATGAGGGATAAAGGGTAGTCTTACTCTCTCACTTTGAATTCCAATACCTTTCCATCAAATCCCCCAACACCTTGGCCTTACATTACAAGCTTAAAAAGTCCTAATGATCTTCTCGCCAATGCTTATGTTATGTTTATTGTCAAGTGAGTAACATAAAATTGATCACACACTCCATATTCATTATTATTCACCCTAAAGCTCACTGTGTTAGCATAATCTTAGCTATTACAAGTCATTGGGATAAGAGAGCATTGTATACATACATAGAAGTGCATGGGATGGATGTGTAAATCTTTTGAATCCTTGGGACCTTTCTGTCTCAGTAACTGACCATGTTTGAATGGTAGATCTCATACTTCTTAATGCATGATTTTCTATTAAACTGTAATTTTCATATGAATGTGGTGTTTAGCTCAATAAAACTGTTTTAGTCAAGATATTCTTTAAGACTGGTGATCACACACACACGGAGAAATTAAAAGTAGTAGCAGCATTAAGAAAAGACTAGTTGGTTCTATATGACTAAGCCTGCATATATGTGGTGAGCACCAAACTGAGATTACATGCATGCCATACGCTTGTAACTTGAGGATGAAACCAAAAAGATTTTATGTTGTATTTTAGTTTTATATTTATATGTTGTTTTTGTATTTATCTGCATAGTCGAGTCACTCGAAAGAGTCTCCTTGAGTTTGTGGGTTTATAGAGGAGTGTAAATAGTGTCACCCTCACAAAAAGATTTTAATTTTTGTTATTTAGATGTTTTTGTATTTATAAGTTTATTTGTTTACTCGTGGACGAGCAAAGTTCAAGTTTGGGGTATTTGATCGATGTATTTTATACGCCGATTTTATATGCTTCGTGACTTGAATTAGGCTATTTCATGAGTCTTTTGAGTACTAATATATGTTTTTGGTGAGTTTTGTAAGTTTCAGGATTGTTCGTGAAAATACGCGAAACTCCAGGGTTGTAAGTGCAAATTACAAAGAAAGAAAAATTGAAGAAAATAAAGTTCTGTTGGGACACCTTGCGGACGCAAGGTGCCTCGCACCTTGCGACCGCAAGGTAGGCGCACTGCCCCTCAAGCCAAGAATCGAAGAGCCAAGAAGCACACACATCGGAGACCTTGGACGCAGATTCAAAGACTTGCGACCGCAAGGTAGGCGTAATGCGCATTCGGGTTTTCACACATCATTCGATTCAATCACAACTCCCAAGTATATATAGAAGTCGATGCCGAGCCTAAGATAAGGAGGACGGCCGAAGCTCTCTACATAGATTTTAGGTAGTTTTAGATTGTATAACATAATTAGGTTTTGTAATTTCAAGTATTGAAGATCAAATCATGTCTTCCATCATCTTCATGTGTCGTTCATCGCCTATGATGAACTAAATCATCCCTAATCTAGGAGGTGGGAGGTAACTTGTATCGAATTTATGTTTTGATTCTCATATTTATGTCTATTCAATGCTTGTTGATTGTGTTGTTTATCAATCCCTTTATTATTTCGCTTTGAACAAATGAATGTAATCGCAAATAATAATAGGCTTAGAGGTGCGGATACCGCATGACCAAATGCATATGTCGCATAATCGGCTCACCAACACAATAAATTGGACCTATCGAAGCACGAGAGTGATAAGTTAGGACCGGTTCTTACATGATCTAGGTGACAGATAGATCATAAATCTAGGTGACTGACACTAGATTACGCCTCGTGCTTAGGATATGGAATGGATGAATTTTGCGGGAGGGAGATCGAACCAATTGTTCAACGACCATATCTATTTTTAGTGAACGAACCCAAGACATTGAATGACATTATTATGAATTGAACATAAAGGAGATATAAGTGAAACCCGTAATCCTAGATTTCCACTCACCATAAGATCTTCATATCTCGTTATTACCTTGTCTAATTAGTTAACATCTATAACTAGTAAATTAGAATAGAATTAAACATAAAAACCCCCTTAGGTTAATAATTTGCTATCTATAACCGCATCTCGTGATCACTTGTCTCTGTGGGTTCGACCCTTGCTTCCGAGTCTATTCTATAATAGTCTTGTACACTTGCAAGGAAATAGATAAAATAAAACATCGATCAGTCTTCAACTTAGGACAATCCTTCTTCATGTGTCCCGAAACTCCACAGTAGTAACACTCCATTGGTGCCCCATTCTTACTCCAGCACCTATCTTCTGTATGCCCAATCTTGGAACAATAAGAGCAAACCAATGCCACACTACGATCCCTCTGAGTAGATGTAGTACTAGCCCCCTTGCCACTAGACTGATTCTTCGCATGTCCTTCATAATGAGATTTTCTATTTCCTTTCTTGCGATCATTGCCTCCACTAAAATTCCCACGGTTACCTGATCCATGACTCCGCCCAGAAGACTGCTTAGGCTGCTGAGAAGAACCCGAAATAGACATAGTACGATGCTCATCAATGTCTCTCTCAATAGTGTAGGCCCTATCAACGGCCTTCCTGTACTCCACAAACTGATGAGAAAGAAGTTGTTTCCTGAACTCCGTCCTCAAACCCTTTACAAATTTCTGTCCTCCTGGCCTCATCAGGAATCAAATGTGTGCAGTAACGAGCCAACTCCGTGAATCTGGCTGAATACTGGGAAACTGTCATACTCCCCTGCACCAAATCCATAAACTCTTTCTCTCTTTTCACCCTGACAACATCCGGTACATAGGAAGCTCGGAACTCTCGAACGAAATTAGGCCATATCTGTGGGACTCTATGCAGTTCCCAACTCTCCCTCAGTACCTGCCACCAATGCTCGGCAGCACCCTCAAGCTTGAACACAGCTAATACAACTTTCTGTTCATCATCGCAACCCAATGGTGCAAATATTTTCTCCAAGTGTTCAATCCAAAGCTCGGCCTTAGCAGCGTCCGGCTCTCCATTAAATTGCCTCGGCTTTAACTTCACAAATCTTTCAAGCATAGAATTATCATTATGTCTAGCCTCCTGCCTCGGCCTCTCTACTTGTGGTTCAGGCTGTGGTCCTCCTTGTGGCTCCACTCTACCAAAACCTCTCTGATTCATTTGATTCATCAAATCAAGCATCCCACGATACATATTTGCCATCGCCTCATACTGCTCTTCCGGTGTTCGCAGTGGAGGAATATTCTGTTGACGGTTATCGTTAGCATTTCTGCCACCGCCAATACCTCTACCGACCTCTACCTGCCACCTCCCGAACTAGCTCTGCTCTAGTATCCACCATTAACACCTACAATAACACTCGGCGTTAATAAAATAAATCTATCACACAAACCAACCCCCAAAGCCAAGGAACCTATCCCGGCTGAAAGCTAAATTTATAATCATGGCTCTGATACCAACTGTGACGACCCGACCCGGATTCCAAGACGAAATCCCAAGGTCGTGCCGCCAGGGGAACAAATAACAATAAACAAGTAGCAAATAATGGGTAGGGCCATAACGGCGATACACCGACAACTTAAAACACATGCGGAAGCGAAATAAAATAAAACAGTGGCGCCCGAGCTAACAAGCTCAAACTAAAACAACCAAAGAGATAATTAATCTCTCGGTCCAAAAATTCGATTCGCGTGCCGCAACATTGGGCACGTAGAACAAACTCCCTGTTATGCAATTCAATATTAAGCAGAATATAAACCAAGTCATCGGCGAAACTACGGCCGGAACCCAACATTAAATTAAGTCTAAGACTCTAGTCTAACAACTCAATGGTTAAAAACATGCCGGAGAACAAACATAATATTTAACTAGCAATATATCATGCTAAACATACTCACCAACAAACCAAGCACGACTAAAACCAGTCGGCTACCAACAACATAAGTACTAACAGTTATATGTACTAACAACCAGAAAACATATGGAAGTTTAACTACCAATATACATCAAGCACGACTTCTACTTGTCGGCTACCAAAAGAATAAACTAACCACATAATTACAACATTACAAACACATACAGGTTTGCTACCCAATAATGAAGTTTACATAACTTCATCTTCCCAACGACCTCACCAAAAGCAAAATAAACAACTAAGTAGCAACCTTGTCCAAAAGACTTCCTTGCCAAAGTAACCTTCCTGATTTACTTGGATCCGCTCGCACGGCTCGGATCTAGGGAAAAACAACCAACAAATAAAAGTAAGTCACAATGACTTAGTAAGTTACTAACCATAACTTCCTACCATGGCATAATGCTCAATCATAAATAATATCATGCTATCGTCATGAATTAACCTTATAATGAATCATGTTATGGCATTCATGCTCAACATTAAATAAATATGTTATCAATATAGTATAACATCTCATCATAAATCCATGTCAAGTCATTCTTGTCTTAACAATAATAATTTATACCTTTGGCATAAAACAACAATCCCATAATATTCATGTGATAGAATACATGCTTAACAACATTAATCGATATGTTATGTATTAAGTATAACATGTAAGAAACCAAACAAACTTCATATCATATCCAATTCACTAAGCACGTTATTCACTTAAGCACTTGTGAAACAATTCATATATATAAGGGATATGATACCATTACGAAATTCCTCCGCGTGTCGCTCTGCAAAAACACGTGCAAAACCCTTATGTGCCCTCGATATCCCTCTCGTAGATATCGACAACCCCGAGACAAATCTCCGCTCGAGTTCCATAGTTATCAAAGTCATGTGTATTACTACAACTAAGATAAACTACTTCCCCACCGTGGCCATCGATGGAGGGGTGTGTGCAACCCGGCACGGCGATCCATCGAAATCACGAATCCCTTAATTCGTGAAAACGATGTATCGACCCACCAAAGACTCAACAGACCGACGCCAGCTGGACTCAAAACCCAAGCACAAGTAATATATACTCATATGCTCAAAACAAGTAGGTAAACACTCTACCATCAAACTAGTCATGCTATTCATTCACAACTAGCATAAATATCACAACCGAGAATCATATAAGCTCTCTTAATCAAGTGTGGTTCACACACTTCAAAACTTCTTGGAGGCTCGACCCCCATGAATTCTACCCAAAATTGCGTAGGACTTAGAATTATAGTTCCTAGGATTCATACTAACCCAAAGGTTAACTCCGTTGAGTTCAATCTAAGTTTTCCGAAAATTCAAGGAATAGAAGCTTAGGCTTCATCATCCCCCTATATTCATAACTATCGCCCAAACCATAAACTCGATGTTCAATAAACTCACATAAACCCCACAATTTATTAAACAATGCAACTTAGAACAAATTAATCATTTTGTGCATAATTTCATCTAAGTTATTATACCAATCATAACCTTCAAATCATGATTAAAATTCACAACATGGTTTAATATACTCTATTAAGCATATAAAACATATTAATCATGCTCACATCAATAATTTTGCAAGCTAATCAAAATTAGGGCAAGACACCCTCCAAGCATCTCAACCAAACCAACATCAATCCACATGAACAATCAACATAATCAAGTTCAATAGGCTAATTAGAACATGAATTTCACATATATCATGGTCTCACATAGGTTAATCAAGTTCTATCATTCAATTGAAAAACCTAGGGTTCATGCTTCTTCTACAACCCTAACAATGGCTTCCATTGACCTCAAATAACACAAATGGCTGTTTCCCTAGGGTCAATGGAGCTCAAAAATCAAGGGAAGAGAGGTAGAAACTTACTAGAATTCAGCCCTACAAACTGCCCAAACCCGAACTCAAAGATGAAGCCGTTCTTCTCACTCCGCTCTCTTCAATCTTGCGGGTTAGATGGAGAAGAAGACTCCCACCTATGGCTTCCAAGCTTAGCCCCTTGAAACCCTAGAATCGTCCCCTCTCAAGCCCTTTCTCACGAGCTTCCTTGCTCGCCAAGACGCAAGGAGGAAGTCGCAAACTGGCCGAATGAATGAAAGAGTGCGGCTGATTTGGTTTTTATATGGGGGGATTAGTTCACTAATCAAGTCACTAATTAACCCCTAAACCTCTTAATAGATGATTAGGATTAAGATTAGGCTAATTAAGTGAGTTTAGGATAGGTTTAGATTGGGTTTAATAGGCCAAAAGTTCGGACAGCTCACACAGCCGAACAAAAATCCCGTAGGTTGATAAAAGGACCTTGCGGTCGCATCATAAAAGGGGGATGCGAGCGCATCCTCCAGCATTCACTTTCCCGGCCTTTTCTGCTTCCCTGCTCGATCCCGGACTCTCCCGCATGCATTCTCGAGTCCTTCCAAGCCAAAAATGGTCTATAATCCAACCTTAATATCCTCCAAATCATAACCCAAGCAATCAATCCTCAAACCTTAACAAAACAAGGCCAAGAACTCAGGCAGAACTCGCCCGAACGACGACCGGAAAAGTCAAACTGAAAAGGGTTAACGCTAAAATCAAACTAGCAACCCAACCGACAATGCAATAAGCATCTAACCAATAACCAAGACATGTTAATGATATTTTGAATGCCTTCTAACCATAATCCATGTGTTAATCACATAAAATATAAACCCGAGATTCAACGCATCTCGCGAAAGAAAAATGCATACGTGCATCTCAAACAACGTCAATGATCATGCTATTGACTCAAAACATATACGGGAGCTAAATGAACATATTTATGATGATTATAAGTGTATGAATCCATGCATAACACAATCAAGCAATAAATCAGGGTTTTACAGTTCGGGCCAGTTGTGACAAAGTTTCAACCATTTATAACCTCATGCCTTTGCTAGCACAACTCTTGGTGGAGTCCTCTGGTTTTAGTGTGTTTTTGCGGGCATTCCATCCTTTTCGCAGCTATATGCCCATCTTTGAGGTTTTGAGGGATTACTGGTGGGACACTACCCATACCCTTCATTTTAGTTGTGGCGAAGCCACTTTGACCCCGTGCGATTTTGCTGCGATCACAGGTATTTCCACCAGCATTGGCAGGGCTTTGGAGCCAGACTATACCCTTTGACATCATCATGACATGGTAGAGGAGGATCGGGAAGGCAAATTCTTGGACGAGATAAGGATGCGAGACAGGATTGCGAGCTCAAGCGTGGGCACCGTGCACTTATATCCCTGGAGGGGTTTGGTTGGACCTTATCTGATATCTCTGGAGATGAGCCGTTGTCGGATTCTGATGGTGTCTATTATGGTCGACTCAATGTAGATGGGCGAACGGGTTAACCGCCAGCATTCCATGTTTTTGATGCCTCCAGTGACACCACCTGCACCTCTTCCCTGGGTGATAGTCCTAGACTTTTTTCTGAATAGGTATCTGTACCTATCGAGATATATTGTGCCTCAGAGTGATTATCCTGTTATGGCCTATGAGGAGTTCTTGAGGACAGTGCTCCATCCTGCCCCCACAACAGCTAGGCGTGCATCTGACGTCTCTGATGGGCCGAGGCCTTCTTGTCCAGCTCCTGATGTACAGTCAGATTTCTTTGTGCCTACTGAGGATTTCTCCACCTTCCAATATCATCGTGATGGAAGACTTGTGGAGGAGGTTTTGCCCGATGTTAACATCCCTGAGCGGTACCAGATCCCAGAGCGGGCCCGCGTGGTATACTTCTTTTCTTTTTCATACTTGCATCATTTTTTTCTTTTCGAGGCTGACACATATTTTTTTTTTGTTTTACACCCTTTCCCAGGTTGATGCGTCTTCGTACAAGAAGTTGTTAAGGGGCTTTCTCAATATCAACAAATTGTATCAGCGGCTTCTGGACGAGTTCACTTGCCGGGGAAATGATGCTGTGAGGCAGACTAGGAGTCGGGGCGAGGATGATGATGATGATGCGGCGGATCGAGTCATGCTCGGGCGAGGCGACGAGAGTACAGGATTGGCGGGACCGGCCCTCGGGTCATTGGTGGCAGCTTTGGTAGGAGCAGATCTTCTCGTGGTCATTAGCTTCTTTCACCTGCATTTATTAGCTTTTTTGCTATACCAGACTCTGTACACATTTCTAAATGCAATGCATTATTATTATTATTATTATTATTATTATTTTTACGATACATGACTCAAATGTGAAGACTCAATTATTCTATGGATAAAAGAAAACTAGACCATTATCTAGGGGTAATGGCACACTGCAGTTTATGGATGGAGATTTGGAGGGATACACCTTCAGATTTAAAGCGGGCTTTTCTGGCTTTCTGTGGGGAAGAAAAGGCTGCCTCTTCCTGTGTTTGATATTTTTTCTTCGGTCAGCGAGGGCTATTGCCTAGCTTCGGCTTTTCTTCCATTTCTCGTGAACAAATAGAGCGAACAGTGGAGCAGCCAGAGTCCGAAACAAGAATACCAGGCAGTTTTGGGAAACAGAGGTGGGGCTTCTAGGCGCCACCCGTAGTGGCTATGGGCGCCGCTCCCAAAGTGGTCATGGGTGGCTCCCATGGCTTCTACTGTGCATTCCTGTTTCAGCTACTATTCATGCACTGTGCTCAAAATTCGTCCATTTCTTCAATTTTTAGTATAAAAGGAAGCCGAGGTTAGCATCCATTTTCACAATTCATCTGGCTTTCTTTCTTTCCTTAAGCTATCTGAGCTCCTTCTTTGTTCTATCTCCCCTTTCTTTAGTCATATATAATTTTTTGTCTTTTTCCAGAGATGGCCGCACCTGTTAACACGGCTTTGGAGATAGAGATTTATGAGAATGCGCTGGACTTCTGGATACTTTCCTTGCGGGCAAATGAGCGAGAGTGGTTTGAGCACATCTATGGGTATCAATGCTTGCTGTCATGGCGGACCCTGAGCATTAATTGGGATATATACTGAGGGGAACTTCCAGGTTCTGGTCAGTGCAGAGCCACCTTTTTAACTTCTGCCTGAACGAGATGTGTCCCACCTTTGAGGAGTTTTGCGGTATGGTGTGGATGTCGTCCATTGGACCTATCGATGTGCCTTCTGCACAGAGGCGCCCTTTTATGGCAATACGGGAGTTGTTCGGCTCGACTCGCGAAGCTACTCCGGGTTTTTATAACAGAGTCAATTTCAATTTGACTGTTCTTCCTGCTGCCTATACTGAATATAGAGAAGATGACCCAGTCTACCTGCGGCATCGGCTGGCTACCCTTTTTCTTTGCGTTATGGGACGATACCTTCTGGTGACCCGATCCGGATTTATAGATGTGCGGGTCATGAACCTGGTGCTGCAGGCTCGGGACCGTCGGGTAAATATTATCCCGATCATTTTGGTTGAAACTCTGTTTGGCTTAGACGCCTTTTCGTCGGGTGAGGAGATATTTCCTTTTGGCAGCCCCCTCTTGATCCATATGTGGCTGGAGGAGCACCTTAACTGGGTGATGGGTCCAGTGCTCATGGGAGGAATGTATGATCCCGGGCGCTATGGCTCTCGCGGCCATTATCAGCAGACTAATTTTTTGGAGCACGACTGGATTGAGTACTTTTTGCGCATTGGCTCCATGGAGATCATCTGGGTAGTCAGCCATTGGCGGATCCGCAGCTCTTTTATGTTTATCGGGGGCTACGCTCAAGTCATCTTGCCTGGTCTTGAACAGACCACCTTTTATCTGGCGTACCGGGTCTTTCGCCAGTTTGGCAGAGAGCAGGTTATTCCAGACGTGAGCCATCCCCTGACTGAGGAGTTGTAGATGACTAGAGAAGTGGGCGGCCTTATCCGTGACATATGGGAGCTCAACTTTCCTTTGCGGGAATCAACTTACACCTTTTCTGAGTATATGCTTTTATCCTATGAGTATCTATCATGGGTGCTGGTGGCTACTGAAAGGGATTCCCGTGTTATTAGGCACGTACTGAGGCGGATCCTCGGTCGGCGAATGAGCAGCGACATAGATGCTCATTTGATGGAAATCGGTGAGGACCTGGAAAGCTCAGGGCTGGTGGTTCCTCAGGCTCCACAGGAGGAATTTTAGCGAGTGCATGGCCTTGGTGCCTGGATGGCCCTTGATCCTAATGAGGCGGGTCCCAGTAATGCACCTCCCCGATTGAGCAATACAAGTCGACGGAGCAATCCTCGGCAGGCAGATGAAGCTAATCTCCCTCAGGCTGGTAGGCGAAGTACCGCCCATAGAGGTTATGGTGCTGGCCCAAGTCGTCCTGGTATCCAAAACAATGGCGATGCTGATGATGAGGAGGATGAGGACACCTCTGAAGGTTCTCACGCTGGTGAGACTGGAGCCTCTTCTGTATCTTGCAAAAGTATATGGTCACGGCTGGGACGCCGTAGACGCTGATGGACCGTTCCGAGGTGGAGCTGCACTAAAAATGGATAGTTGGGGGGAATAGGAGATATAGGTAGCATGTATATAGGCAAGCGTACAGAAATAAATTCTAATCTTAAGCGTCTTAGATACTTATTCCTAAGTTGCACCTCATGGATCATATTATATTATATTTTGATGTTTTTTATGACCTCTGTCGTGATTTTTCTCTTTTGGTTAGTCAAGACCATCTTCTCTGAGTATGTTGAAGACTTTGACAGGCCCGAGATCATATGCTGGGGATTTGGAAACTGCATTCCCTCTCCTTTTCTCCTGTTTTTTTTTATGCTCTAACTTTTGCCTAGGTCGCCCTTTTGGGTTTTCAACCTAGCGAGCGCTTATTTTTCCTCTTATTTTTTGTTTTTTTTGTGCTCTAACTTTTGCCTAGGTCGCCCTTTCGTGTTTTCAACCTAGTGAGCCGTTATTTCTTCTTTTTTTGTTTTTTTTTGTGCTCTAACTTTTTCCTAGGCTGCCTTTTCAGGTTTTCAACCTAGCGAGCTGGAGAGGAAAGCAATTTGCAAGATAATTTTTCGATTCACGCATAGTATCTCTTGAGCTTGTCGAGGTTGAAGGGCTGAACAAGATCTTCCCCATCCTGATTGGTGAGGAGCACCGCACCTCCTGGCTGGATCTGTTTGACGATATATGGTCCCATCCAGGGAGACTTCCATTTTCCCCTAGTATCGACATAACTAGGGGGTTTTTCGCGAAGTACCATATCTCCAACTTGGATATCGCGGCCTTTGACTTTTTTGTTGAATGCTCGAGCTATTTGTTTTTGATACGCCCGAGTATGTTCTAGGGCTAGCAGCTGTCGTTCGTCTATCAGGGCTAATTCTTCATAGCGCTGTTTGACCCAGTCGATTTTAGCTACGTCTGATTCCATCATAACCCTTAATGATGGGATTTCTACTTCAATGGGCAGCACAACCTTTATGCCATGTGCTAGAGAATAGGGGGTAGCCCAGTAGGTGAACGAACTGAAGTACGATAACCCGAAAGGGCTAGCGGTAATTTTTCTGGCCAGTCTCTTCCTGTGTCAGCCATTTTTCTGATGATATTTTCTAGCGTTTTGTTGGATGCTTAAACGGCACCATTTGCTTGTGGTCGATATGGGGAGGATTTATGCCTTTGGATTTTGAATTTGTCGAGCAGACGGTTTACATTCCCTTCGAAGTGTGTGCCGTTGTCGGAGATGATTTCGAAAGGTACCCCATATCAGTATATGATGTTGGTCCTGATGAATTCGGACACCTTTCGGGCATTCAGTACTTTGTAGGAAGAGGCTTCTACCCACTTTGTGAAATAGTCAACAACTACCAAGTCGTACTAGTGGCCGTTAGATCCTTTCGGGTGAATTTGACCTATGATGTCAATTCCCCATGTTGAGAAGGCCCAGGGGCTGTGGAGTTGTATAATATATGCGGGGGCACGTGCTGTAGATTTGCAAAGCGTTGACATTTGTTGCAGTGACGTACCCACCGAATACAATCGGTTTCTAGCGTACTCCAATAGTACCCTTGTCGGATGATTTTCTTTGATAGCATATGCCCGTTCATGTGTGGCCCACAAGTACCACCATGAAGCTAGTACATGACTTGCTCATCTTTGGCCTGATCGATGCATAATAGGTTTAAACCTTGGTAGTGCCTTTAGAGGCTATACGAAAAAACGAAAAGGCTCGTTGTCCTTTTCAGGAGCAGCATTGATTCTGATGCGATAGGCAGAAGTGGTCCTTTTCCCAACCATAAATGGTTGGATATTGATTTCTATGGGAATTTGAACCAATGATGCTAGAGTGGCCAAGGCATCGGTGAATTGATTTCTATCTCGTGGCAAGTAATGGAACGAGATATTGTCAAATTCGCTTGCCAGTACTGTCAGTTTGGCATGATAGAGCTGCAGTCGGGGATCCTAGGTTTTTCACTTCCCTTCGACTTGATTTATGATTAGAGCAGAGTCAACATAGACCTCCAAATCTTTGGCTCCTCTTCGGAGAGCCTCTTCTAGACCGGCAATACAGGCCTTGTATTCAGTAGTGTTGTTTGAGCATTCAAACTCCAGTCTTATGGCCAGCAGAGTGTGGGAATCTACGGGATCGATTAGCAAGATTCCTATGCCAAAGCCTCTTTTGTTGGCGGCTCTGTCAAAGAACATCTGCCATTTGGTGTCATGATTGGAAATTTCTAGGACACCTTCGTCTGGTAAACTAGGCTCTGATGCGTCTTCTGCTTCTAGAGGCAGATCGGCTAAATGGTCTGCAATCACGCTGCCTTTAATGGATTTGAGTATGACATAGGTGATGTCAAACTCGTTAAGGAGGAATGACCATTTGGCTAATCGACTGGAAAGTGATGGCTTGCCGAAGATGTATTTTATATGGATCGAGCTTGCAGATAAGTTTTGAGCCTTTGGGTTGCCCAGACTAGACTAGTACAGCTTTTGTCTAATGCTGAGTAATTGAGCTTGCTTCCTTGTAACTTCCTACTTATAAAGTAAATGTTATTTTCGATGTAGGAGTTTTCTTTCTCTTGGGCGAGCATAGCCCCTACTGCTGTATATGTGACGGTAATATAGGAGGAGAGGTTTATGTGTATGGGGAGGAGTTAGCACTGGTGGGTTGGCAAGGTAGGTTTTTATATTTTCGAAGGTTAGCTGGCATTTTTCGTCCTAGACTTGGTCAGCATTTTTCTTTAGGAGTTTAAATAGGGGCTCACATATGGAGGTCAGTTGTTTGATGAAACGACTGATATATTGCAATCGACCAAGGAAGCCTTTGACTTCTGTCGGAGTTTTTGGCTGTGGCATATTTATGATGGCTTTGATTTTGGATGGCTCGATCTCAATTCCTTGCTCGGTCACCATGAATCCCAGGACCTTGCCCTTGGTAACACCGAATGTGCATTTGGTGGGGTTAACCTTCATTGGATGCTTTTTTAACCATTCAAAGAATTTTCAAAGGTCTCTGATATGGGCACCGTCTGTGTCGTTGGAGTGCACGATCATGTCGTCCACGTACACTTGGACTTCTTTATGGATCATATCATGGAAGAGGGTGCTGGAAGCTCTTTGATGTGTAGCCCCAACATTTTTCAGCCCAAACGGCATGACAGTGTAGCAGTAAGTTCCCCAGGGGGTGGTCAATGAAGTTTTTTCTTGATCTTCTGCTACCATTTTGATTTGGTTGTAGCCAGCATGTCGTCTACGAAGGATCTTATTTTGCGAGAGGCCACGACTTCTACCATAATATCGAGGTTGGGTAGAGGGAAGTTGTCTTTAGGCGATGCCTTGTTGAGATTGCGGAAGTCCACACAGATCCGAACCTTTCAGTCGGGCTTCGGAACGGTCACTATGTTTGACAGCCAGATCGGGTATTCAACTACCCGGATAAACTTGATGCGTAGCTGCTTCATGATTTCTTCTCTTACTTGCAGTGACCATTCGGGTTTGATTCGGCGGAGTTTCTGCTTGATTGGCCATGCACCAGGATAAGTGGGAATTCGGTGCTCGACAATGGTTGGATCTAACCCGGGCATGTCTTCGTAGGACCATGCGAAGATGTCCACGAATTCTTTGAGGTGGTTGATCAGTGCTGTCCTTTCAGAACCTTGCAGGTAGCTGCCGATTTTAACTTCTTTGATCTCATTGTTCAGCCCCGGGTTAATGGCGAACAAGTCTTCATCTACTGCTGCTGATTGGTATTTTTCCTGGTGCTTGATTGACTTGGAGAGCTTAAGTAGGTAAGTTTTATCTTTTGAATCCATTTCATTATACAATTTATTATCAAAGCTAATTAATTCGCCTTTTAAAGAAGGTGCAACTAAAGAATACGCGAAGACATCTAGATTATCATTATTAAGAGCAAACTGTACAGGGCTGGTTACATTATTGAGGCCTTGGGGTTTGAGGTCCTCAATTTTAGGGAGCAGATCGGTAGATGACCAATCCGTAAGGCTAAAAGAAGGATGGGGAATAGTATATCCGAAACGGTCCACTAGATCTGTGGGCGTCAAGAGCGGGCCGGTCGTTGTATACCAGTTCTGCAGAGGCTTATCAGTAATAGACTCGAACTCAACAGGGAGGTTTTCATATCTTTTCATATCTAGTGTCATAAAAACTCCTCTCTCTCTCTCTCCATTGAAGGGGATATTTCATTATCCCAAGAAAGATTTCTAAGAAACTCCTCTCTCTCTCTCTCTTTATTGGGGATATTTAAACCTTCTTTGCTTGGTTGGCTTCCAAAATTCTTGTGTCCGCCACCGTGATTATTTCATTGTCGATGAGGTCCTGAATGGCATTTTTGAGTGAGTAGCATTTGTCATTGAGATGACCACGGCAACGATGGTATTCACAAAACTGGGCGTGGTTCCACTGATGTGCGCGAACGCAACACGGGCAAGATTACCCGGTCGTATCAAGTAATAAAGTTCGAAGTACGAGTCGATCTCACGAGGATAGAGCTAGAAATAAATCCTAAGTATTAAAATTGGGCACACCTAATTTTATCTAAGCTAACGAAAATTTGATTTAAAATAAAAATAAAATAAACAAAATAAAGACAAGAAAGTAAACTAAATTAACGCGATAATGAAACAGCGGCAACATCAAATCAAGGTTAAAAAGTAGGATTGAAATATTTCTAGTCTAGCCAATGTTTAATTTAACTCTCTATATTTTTCTTAACTCAAATTTTTTGTAGTCGGGTGCACACTAATATTTTCTACGGGCTTTCGCTACGTATAGAAAACCTAGCTATCACTCATCCTTGATACGGACTAATATCATCGTAACACATAACCTAGGGGAGAAAATAGCCGCGTGATAGATTAAGCACCCAATGACTATCTACGACCTTCGACAATCGGTGTGCTTTAGAGACGTAAACAATTATCACGATTTTCGAAATAATAGGAAGGGCTTTCGCTTCGTATCCTATCATTCTAGGGTTCATTTAATGATTCATGACTTCATTAAAAGCATTAAGCACACAATGGTAATGACCAAAAATATATGAATAATACATCAAATAGAGATAAATTAAATTAAAACATCACATTCAACATAGATAATAATCACAATCGAAAAATATATTTAGCTCATCATCAAGGTATCAAGATAAATGTAAAGTTTCTCCAAAAATTACAACATTAAAATAAATAAAGAGGTGGAAGAATTAAACCAATTAATGTTGCAATCTTGGGTTGACTTCACTTAATCTTGCTCCCTTGACCTTTGATTTGATGCTCCAAGCCTTCAAAATGGATGCATTTTAAATTAGGTGGAGAGGTGGAAAATTGGATAAAATGGAGTTGGGGAGAGTTTTAGGGCTGCTGCCCTAAAACTTGAAGGCTTCTTGCTCCAAAATGGCCGGCTGGAATGGAAGGAAACGAAAGGCAAAGAAGGCATGGGTAGATTAGGAAGAACATAATAAATTTGGGGGTAGAAAAAGGAAGAAAGAAAGGGGCTAGGTCAAGGCTGGGGCGCGGGTCAAACCAGGCAGAATTCGCGGGTTGCCCAGGGATCAACGGGTGAGATAGAGAGAAGGAAGCGGGCTGGGAGAAGGGCAGATGGGTCGGATGGGCTAGAGGAATACGCGGGTCAGACCCGATCCAGGAACTGCACGCGGGCCGCGCTAGTGGGGAGGAGCAGCCAGAACGCACCACATGTCTCCATTGGCTGATCGACAACGCACAGGGAGATTCAACCTTTTCCGCCGACCTCCCCTGCTATTTCCAATATTTCTCCGGTGCCCCTGAAGTTCTGTTTCTTGGTGCCGTTTTCCTTTCCACTTCCAGGTCTTCAGATTCATCCTCTGTTAGCTCAGTTAGCTTCAGTTAGGCTGCTGTGCTTTGAAATACTTGATGAAACTTAACGACAAGCATCAAAACTTAACATTGAAGCCTGAAATTGCCTCGATTTGCATGTATTGAGCCATACCTCGAATATGTTCGAGATACCTACATGAAGCACAAAATACATAAAAATAGTATCTCAAATGCAATTAATTATTATCTAAAGCTCAAAATCATCAATAAAATTCCGAAAAAGTAATGAAAATAAAAGGAAAATAACAATCTTATCAACACCCCCAAACTTAAGCTTTGATCGTCCCAAGCAAAGAGAGATATGGATTGTGGAGAAGCTCGAGAACAAGATGGAATGAAGAAGGTACTCTATCAAGATCCCACTTGCATTACCTTGAAAGAAATCAAACTCAATATTATAAAAATGCATAACCAAGGTATGATGTGATTTCAATGCTAGCAAACTTTCCTCAAACACATACTTAAAAACAAGAAACACAAGCCCATGACTTAATAGCATTGCTCTAGCTAGGATTGAACGCTCAATGAGATACCAAGCACAAGCCATGAAACCGAAAGAGATATGTTTCACAAGACACTAACTCATGGCATGACAATATCAATAGAACTTTGCAAAGCTTGTAATTTTAGGCCAAGGTTGAGTTACAAATGAAGGGAAAGATATCACGACAAGAGAGCACAAGTGAAGCCTTCAAAATCACACTCAAGTCTAGCTTCATGAACAACATGCTCCATCATAACTCACTATTTTTCTCAACAACCCCCAAACTTAGCTCTTTTTTTATTTTATTTTTAGATATATATATTTTTTAGAACTTGGGGTTAAGAGTACATCAAGCTACCACACAATGATTTTACATCCCAAGACTTCCCTTTTTTGAGGATTTTAAAGCACAAATGGTTCACAATTTTGGGTTGCCCTTCACTTTTGATTTTTTTTTTGTTACAAGGGCCCATTTTACAAGATAAACAACCTCCAACTCATTAACCAAGATTAAAACCACACCACACCAATACATGAAGAACAACACTTTCATGAAGCTCACATTCCCTCAAAGACATAAATTTAGAAATTCATTTCACAAAGTGCTCTCTCAAAGGGTTGGATAAAGTGTATAGGTTCATGGGATAACTCAATGTGGGTGATCAAAATGAAGGCGAATGGGGGTCATTGTGTGCTTTTGCACACACCATTCTTTCAATAAGGCTCAAATGGGACACTAGGGATTAAATGTGAACGTGGGTAGGTCGATATGACACAAACGAGTCAAACATGGCCTATATCATGCTATTGTCATACTCACAAGCCAAGCTATTCATTAATCTCGAAATCATCTAACGGCATCAAAACTCACAACAAGGTACTCATAACACATGCACAACCAAAGCTAGAGCTTAGCTTAAAAATTATCAAGAGATCCACGCATGGGCATTATTTAACATGAATGAGGGAAAGCTAGCACAAAAATCACAAAATATCCTCAACTATGCAGGTAATAATCTCAAGACCGAATCCAAGAAAATAACGCACATACAACTCAATGAATGCCAAAGTGATGAGATGAATGATCAAAGCATAATTAATGGGGTCCAATTAGCTTGAAATTTTCTAAAATTTTTTAAAATTTTCCCATAAATCAAGGGCAAAAATAAGGTCGACCCCACCCCCAAACTTAGAACCAAACATTGCCCACAATGTTCATGATCATAAAAATGCAAATAAAGGGGGAAGGAAAGACAAGAGAAAACTCCCGCAAAGTCGGTTCATTTGAAGTCCAAGCCATGAATACTCCACCCCATGAATCTCCATGAATCTCCGTGAGTAACCCCCAAACTTCAATAATTGCGCAATCCCTACATCAAATCAAAGCTCAAAAGAAATGTATGAGAGCAATTATAATGTAAATTAAATTAAAATAAAAAGAAAATATTTTTTTGGTGTGGGGACTCTATGTACACCTCCCTACAAACCACAAACTTGGGAGAGCTTCGAAAAGCGACTAAAAATACAAGACATATAAATACAAAAGAAATAAAAGAAACCAATTTTTCGCCTGTAGAGGCACTGGTTCGTTTAGAAACGCGCACATGGCATTCCCATAAAATCCGTGACCAAGGAAGTGCTTTAATTGAAGTCCTTTAAGCTTGAACACCTCCTTAGTTTCTGACTCCCAAAAAATAGGCCATTTGAACATGTCGGCAATAGGAAATATCACACCCAACTCACTTAAGTGTATGAATTCTTCTTGATGCTCGAGAGGCAGGTAGAAGTAAGAAATTTGAGCCTCAATGCTCGGTGGAGTGAAATGAGGGAACAATTCCTTGAAGCTTTCATTTGGGCCAAAAGAATCATCCTCTTCAAAAATGCTTGGAGGCTCTATCTCATTACTAACATTCTCTTCAAGGGTGGGAGAACTCGGCATAGGGTGGGGAGCATGATTGATCACTTCACACTCATAAGCTTCTATACTTTGATCTTCCTCCGCGACATGGATATGAGATTGAGGCGCTTCCAAGTGAGGTTGTCCCAAGATACTCAAAATTTCACTCTCATTAGTGAGAGAAAGATCATTGTAAACCTCCATTTCCATTGGGTTTTCCTCGGCATTGAGTTGAAGGTTTTCTTGAGGCAATTCATCAAGGGTAATACCTGTGACGACCCGACCTGGATCCCAAGACGAGATCCCAAGGTCGTGCCGCCGGGACAAACTAAGAGACAAACAAGCACCTGCTAAGCATAATGGTGCGAGTCGAAAGACGAGCAAACAAGCTCGAGACAGGACGACAAAGCCATAACGGCGATACAGGATAATAAAAAAAACTAAAACCTGCGGAAGCAAAACCAAAATGGAACCCGAGCTAACAAGCTCCTAAGTAAAAACAACCAAAGAGATAGTAGATCTCTCGGCCCAAAAATTCGACGCACGTGACGCAACATTAGACACGCGCTACAAACCATCGGCAACCATGGCCGGCAACAGACAAAATCCCAACCTGATAAACACCACTCAACGGCTATAACATGCCGGAGGAACAATTCAACTACAAAATATAATACCAAAGCTAAACCACCAACCAAGACCTCGCGACTAAAACTGTCGGAGGTAGGAACAACAATAACACCAAACTAGAATAAACGAGCCACACAAGCTCGAAATGGCAACGGAAATAAATTCTAAGGATACAAAGGCTCGGCTATACAAGCGGCTCCCAAATTCATAACAATAACACACTACTACAATCTACCCAAGTAAAGTCTACATAACTTTACATCCGAGTCTCACTGATAAATAACAACATTAATAATAAATAACTCCAAGCTTATGGCTTGGAAGACCACCTGCTAGAATTCGCTATCCGAAGTCGCCGCGCGTACTAACGGGATCACTGCACACACTAGGGAAAAACAACCACACGGAGTGAGTCATAATGACCCAGTAAGTTACTAAATGCAACTGTATGGCATATTATGTCATGGCATGGCATAATACACAATCATATAAAAATCATGGTATCATGCTAGTCTACCAACAAGAAACATGTACTTAATTTTCAAAGCACATAAACTCTCATAAATCATGTAGCATAATATTTTTCATATAAATGCTCATAAATAAACATGTGTAACAGGAAACATAAATCAAACCGTTACAATCAAATCCGGGTCCAACACCCAACCAACTTACCATGAGATCCAATCTCGAACCAAGATCCGGGCTCAATACCCAATCAATCATACCCTGGGGTTTCGTCCCCAAATAATCACAACTCATCAGTTTCCCTTAATGAGTACTCGTTGCATTCATCCAGTCTCCGGATGAGAAATGGGAGCTCGAAAGTAGGCTAGATGGCTCTCTCTCGAGACCACATCCCACTATTGGCCAAATAGTGAGGAGAAAAAGGACCCAATGCAACGATTCATAGCGATTGTTTCCAAAGACTATGAATCGTCCCATTGCCGACACAACAACCAAACCCGCCAGTTGGACTTAAACCAAACGATCAAGTAGATATTTACTTGCATAAACCAATGAGACCAAGTTCATTATTATCGGGCTCATTAAATCATGTAGGACATAATGCTCTACAACAATTCATAAATCATGCACATAATTGCATATAACCACGTAGGACATAATGCTCTACGAAATCTCATAAACCATGCATATATTTGCATATAACCATTGTGTTCAACTAACTTACAAGTTTAGTTCAAGAACTACATATTGAGGTACTCATTAAACCTCAAATCGTCATCCAAATCAAATATAGCATACAAGCTTAATAAATCATAATGTGAGGTCTACCATAATCCTCAACTCAAAAATCAAACTAAAGACTACTACGTTAGTCTAAGAATATCCACAATTCAAGACCTAATAATTTAGTCTTTATTTTAAGTACACCAGACTCAATCATAGTCCTAATCGTCATACATGATCGACTTCATTAATTCCATACTCAAGAACATCATGACTACTCCGTAGTCACCTTCTCACAAGTGCTTTTATATACACGCAACCAAAATCCTTAAGGAGAGAATTCTTTCTTATTCTTCACTTAATATACCCGTGACCATACGTTGGTCTCTATTGTCCCATGCTCTAGCAAGCATACTCAAGATATTTTTCTAATAAGTCTCCACGACATGAGTGTCTCAATTGGACACAAACCAAAAACCCGGTGTGCACAAACATAACTCAAACAAACCCAAACATTGTAGGGTTTCAACCCAAGGCTCTTTATCATGTTATTGGCCTTATAACGACTCCGTTGAGTCTTACTACCACATTTCATTCTTTATGTGTTTCATAACTCCATACCGTAGTAATTCATTAAAGTTTACAACCAAATCCCAATATTCATTCGGGCTTGATTCCCAAGCCTAAAAATCCACATAACACATCACAATCATAATCCATTTAAAATTGGGAGTTATGAGCTTTACATCATTAATCAAACGAAACCCATTCGTCGTAGGATTTCAACCCAAGTTCGTTAAGCACGTTATCAAACTTAAAATGACTCCGTTGAGTCTAATGTACACCTTCCAAAAATTAGGGCATAGAAGCTTGGGCTACAATATCCCCCCCTATGTTCATAACTTTCACCAATAACCATATTCTCAAATTCAATGAACTCACATAAACCCAACAAAATACTATCAATGCATCATAGAACAATTTTGCCAATTTGTGCAAAATTTCGTTTAAGTAACCTTACCAATCATATTCTCCAAAACATGATTTAATCACTCAACATGGTTTAGTATATTCTACTAGACATATATAACATAATAATCATGCTTACCAACATGTTAATGAACCAAAACATAATTAGGGCAAAAATCCCCTTCCAAGTATCTCTACTAATCAAGCTCATAAACATGAAATAAATCACATAGCAAGGATGAATAGGTTACTAAACATATGAATATCATATAAATCAATGTCCCAAATAGGTTCACCCAAGCGAATTCATCCTCTAGAATCTAGGGTTCATAGTATCTCTAGAAAGCCCTAAATGCACCTGATGACTGTATTTTATACGCAGTTATTCGGTATTATTTTTCTTTGTCTATGAAGAAAGATTCTCCAAGAATGGTTCAAGGTTTTGTACTTTCAATTATGGAGAGCTAACTCCATAATCTAGGAATTGGAGGTAACTTGTATCGAAACTATTGTTTTATATTAATTCTTATTCATTTAATTCTTGTTGATTGTGGTGTTTATCAATCCCTCTATTATTTCGCTTTGAACAAATGAATGTAATCGCAAATAATAAAGGCCTAGAGGTGCGGATAACTGCATGACCAATATGCATATGTCGTACACAGGCTCACCATCACAATAAATTGGACCTATCGATGCACGAGAGTGATAAGTTAGGACCAGGTTCATACATGATCTAGGTGATAGATAGATCATAATCTAGGTGACAGATAGATTACATGTTCTTGTGCTTAGGATATAGAATGGATGAATTTTGCGGGGATGGAGGCTGAACCAATTGTTCAACAATCTATATCTATCTTTTGTGAACGAACCCAAGAAATTGAATGATAATTATTTTGAATTAAACAATAGAATAGATACAAGTGAATCCTAATTCCTAGGCGATTTACAAATCTTTGATTTATCTCATATTTATATGCTTTGTTAGTTAGGTTATTTTATTGCTTTCTAGTTAATTTAGTTTATAAAAACCAAAAAACCCCAATAGTTATTAATTGCTTTATTTTAATAGATTAGTTAAATTTACTATAATCAAATCCAAATCTCTGTGGTTCGACCCTTGCTTCCAATACTATTCTATAATAGTCTTGTCCACTTGCAAGGAAAAAGATTAAATAAAACATCGATCAACACCCATTGACCTCACATAGCACAAAGGTTGTTTTCCCTAGGGTCAATGGGGCAAAAACAAAGAGAGATAGGTGTAGTAACTTACCTTGGTTCAACCCCTTCAAGCCACAAATTCGAAATTCTAAGTGGTGGGTGTTGTTCTCCTCACTCTCCTCTTCAATTCTATGGAGTGGATTGTGAAATGGAGGCCCCAAGCTATGGAATCCATGGATGGACCTTCAAGAACCCTAGAAGACTCCTCTCTCAAGCTCTCCCACGTTTTTGTGGAGTGATAGGCTGAAAATGGGAGTTAAATGAAGTGTTAGGGCTTCAAATGGGTTTAAAAGTGAAGTGGGTTATGTTTAGGTTGATTGAGTTGTTTCCCTTTGATTAATCCCTCTAATCCACCTCCAAATCTCAATTAGATGTTAAGGACATGTCTTAAGGTAGTTAGGAAGGTTTATGATTAGTTTAGGATGAGTTTGGGTGGGGGTAGGTTGGGCAACTCACCAAATTTCCTTCAAAATCCCGTAACAGGGAATCTGCTGGTGATGCGGTCGCATCATAGAAGGCCATGCGAGCGCATGGTCCCTGGCTTCCTCTTCCCGGCTTTTGTTGCTTCCTTTGTCGAGTCCGGTCTTTCCCGCATGCAACCGCAAGCCTTAAAGCTTCGAAACAGCCTATAATTCAACCCTAAAGGACCTCAAACACTTGGCTAAACAAACCAAGTCTCAAACCACCATCAAAGTAGGTCCAGAACCCTCACAACAACTCCCGAAACAACTCGGTGCGAAACCGACGCAAGGCGCGACATCTCGCTAACGAAACGTCGAATGAAACCACAAATCGACGGGCAACAACCCATGATTGTAAACACCTAAAAGGGATACAAAATAGGCCTGAATGCCTCTCAGATGATGAAAAACAGATAGGGGAAATGAGTTCCCGAAAGACGAGACGATCACCCGGCTCAATCTCGGACTACGCGATAAGGAGAATTGCTATCCTCGAAGCGTCAAAACTTCATGAGACTTAAAGAATACATCCAATAAGAAGTCTAATGCATCTAAACATGTTATTTAATCATCATGTAAAGATCTAGGACCAAATCGAGGTCAGGAACACAAAACCCGAGTAAACTCTCAATCGCGTCGCATTTCGACTATCGTCGGGTTACGACTTTTGACTTTAGCAAGTCAACAACTATATGACATCTCTTAAAAGTGTTTTGGTCTTAATGTGATCTCTCATACACATTTAGACTCTCTCACAAACCAAACGAGCAATCAACAAAAGAAGAAATGCGAGCATTGCACGCAATTCAAGCTAACCGGGAATCGGGATCTTACAATACCGAATTCCCGCATTGTAGCTTCCCAATTGTGAGGAGGAACATGGGGCTTGATGGCTTCTATCAACAAGGCTACTTGAGCCTTTAGACTTTGAATTGTTTCTTCTTCCGTGAGCGAGCGTCTCTCAACTTCCTAAGGGTAGTTGTTACTCACACAATTCGGATAAAAGGGGTGATGATGGGGGTCTTCATGATGATAGTGAGAGGAAGAAGCATAAGAATTCGACTCCATCCCAACTGCACACGGATATGGAAAATGATTTCCATAACAATTTTCACAAATTAAACTCGGGTGGACCGGAGTATAATTCATAGCCTCGGTTGACGTCATCTCATTCTCATAAATTCCCGGCATTTCATTCTATGCCCCTTGATCAAAGTCCCAATTGACATTTTTCCAAGCCATCGCTTCAAGCTAGCTACAAGAACACTCACTAAACAAACAAGATCAAATGCAAAAGAACCATAAAAAAACTACTCTAACAGAAAGCAAAAACTAACTACAACTAAAATTAAAGCAAATAGAGAAAAAAGAGAAAAAAAAAGACTTAAATTAAAATTAGGCAAGCTTGACATTAATATCAAGATAAATTCTAGAAAACTATCCCCGGCAACGGTGCCAAAAACTTGATGTGCGCGAACGCAACACGGGAAAGATTACCCGATCGTATCAAGTAATAAAGTTCGAAGTACGAGTCGATCCCACAAGGATAGAGCTAGAAATAAATCCTAAGTATTAAAATTGGGCACACCTAATTTTATTTAAGCTAACGGAAATTTGATTTAAAATAAAAATAAAATAAACAAAATAGAGGCAAGAAAGTAAACTAAATTAACGCAATAATAAAACGGCGGCAACATCAAATCAAGGTTAAAAAGTAGGATTTCTAGTCTAGCCAATGTTTAATTTAACTCTCTATATTTTTCTTAACTCAAATTTTTGGTAGTCGGGTGCACACTAATATTTTCTACAGGCTTTCACTACGTATAGAAAACCTAGCTATCACGCATCCTTGTTACGGGCTCATATCATCGAAACACATAACCTAGGGGAGAAAATAGCCGCATGATAGATCAAGCACCCAATGACTATCTACGACCTTCGACAATCGGTGTGCTTTAGAGACGTAAACAATTATCACAATTTTCGAAATAATAGGAAGGGCTTTCGCTTCGTATCCTATCATTCTAGGGTTCATTTAATGATTCATGACTTCATTAAAAGCATTAAGCACACAATGATAATGACCAAAAATATATGAGTAATACATCAAATAGAGAGAAATTAAATTAAAACATCACATTCAACATAGATAATAATCACAATCGAAAAATATATTTAGCTCATCATCAAGGTATCAAGATAAATGTAAAGTTTCTCCAAAAATTATAACATTAAAATAAATAAAGAGGTGGAAGTATTAAACCAATTAATGTTGCAATCATGGGTTGACTTCACCTAATCTTGCTCCCTTGATCCTTGATTTGATGCACCAAGCCTTCAAAATGGATGCATTTTAAGTTAGGTGGAGAGGTGGAAAATTGGATAAAATGGAGTTGGGGAGAATTTTAGGGCTGCTGCCCTAAAACCTGAATGCTTCCTGCTCCAAAATGGCTAGCTAGAATGGGAGGAAATGAAAGGCAAAGAAGGCAGAGGTAGATTAGGAAGAACAGAATAAATTTGGGGGTTGAAAAGGGAAGAAACAAAGGGTCTGGGTCAAGGCTGGGGCGCGGGTCAAGCCAGGCAGAATTCGCGGGTTGCCCAGGGATCAAACGGGTGAGATAGAGAGAAGGAAGCGGGCTGGGAGAAGGGCAGATGGGCCGGATGGGCTAGAGGAGTACGCGGGTCAGACCCGATCTAGGAACTGCACGCGGGCCGCGCTAGTGGGGAGGAGCAGCCAGAACGCGCCACGTGTCTCCATTGACTGATCGACAACGCGCAGGGAGATGCAGCCTTTTCCGCCGGCCTCCCCTACTGTTTCCAATATTTCTCTGGTGCCCCTGAAGTTCTGTTTCTTGGCGCCGCTTTCCTTTCCTCTTCCAGGTCTTCAGATTCATCCTCCGTTAGCTCAGTTAGCTTCAGTTAGGCTGCTGTGCTTTGAAATACTTGACGAAACTTAACGGCAAGCATCAAAACTTAACATTGAAGCCCGGAATTGCCTCGATTTGCATGTATTGAGCCATAAAACCTCGAATATCTTCGAGATACCTACATGAAGCATAAAATACATAAAAATAGTATCTCAAATGCAATTAATTATTATCTAAAGCTCAAAATCATCAATAAAATTCCGAAAAAAAATAATGGAAATCAAAGGAAAAATAACAAGCTTATCATCCACGTGCTAGGTTGGGGGCTGGGAGGTTGATAATTTGCAATGGGTTGAAACATCCTATGAACCTATAGTGTTTGGAAAATTTCAGATCTTGGGGCAGGTAGATAATCATAATTTCTTGGGATTGGTTCTTTCCTTCCTTTTGGTTTGGGTAGAATACTTGGCTGGGTTTTAGGTTTAGAGGAGCATGGGAAGTAGATGCTTCTTGAGGGGCTGCAGGGAAAGAGGTTCCTTCACCACAGGGTTTTGGACCTTGCATGAGGTTTGCTATCTAGCTTAATAAATGATCATTTTGTGTATCCAAATTTTGGTCTAACCACTGTTGCAGAGCCGGAGTTGGAGCGTACCCTGGAGCCCCTATATCTGTACCCACCGTAGACTGCTCATTTTCAGCTGCCATTCTGCTTAAATCTGTACCCTCCGTACTGATTCTGCCTTTTTCTGATCTGACCCGATACTTTCTAATATGATATCTGTGCCCGTATTCCGTATCAACCGACCAGTACTATCTCTGCCTTTCCAAACTCGGGCTAGGTTTCTGAGGAAAAAGGGTTTGAAGGCATCAGAAAGGGTTAGCTGAAGGCTTTCTGGGTTTGGAGTACAGTGTGCCTTTATTATTATTATTATTCATTTCCCTACAATTGATCGGACAAGCACCCGCTTTGTTTTTTACAGTCTCAGGACTATTCTTGGAATAGTGGATTCTTTCTCCAGAGTATAGGAACTTCGTATTCCACCTGCCTTTCGACTCCCCGAGATCGGATTAATCTCAGGCGAAGGGCCTATACTCTTTCCGGGATCCACCATTCAAAATGGTCTAGGTTGAACATCAGAAAATCATTGGTCAGCCCCCGTGAACATTTTTATTCATGTATCTTTTTTTCGCAACATGGATTGGTCAATAATTCAGAGATATAAAAACCGATCGATCCATGAAGTGTCCTGAGAATCTATATGCAATTTAACGTTGGCTGAAGCAGGGGTTAGGCTGGTCATGGTATAGGGTAGCAATTCTGAATATTTCTACATGTGTGCATGTGTGTGCGATATCTAAAAAGCAGTAAAGTGTTTTTTTCCCAGATATAAAGCAATAAATAAAACAGATATGACCTGTCTTGCTGTTTTTTTTTTTTTTGTAGATTTTCTTGGCTTTTTTAGTTTGAGCGTGAGCAAGCATCCATTCAGATCAAGAAATAGAAAGAAAAATGAGGAATATATCTATTCCTATTAATTACATATTGGTCCTAATCCCCAAAATAAAATGACAGAATGAAATAATATTTACATATTTTGTGCGATAAAAATAAATCAAGCAGATATATATAGCAAGATATAAAATAAAGCAAAATAAAGCAATAATAAGCCCCTGCCATTTTGTTATACTACCCAAAAATCTATATATTATTATTATTTTTTAAATATATCTGTAGTGGTACCCGGAACGAAACTGCTGCAAGCGAATGATTAGATGCACAAATATATATACAGATATATAAAAATGCCATATTTAAAATGCTAAAGAAATATAATAAGCATATTTTAGCCAGAAAATAAAGAAAGCTGTTTTTTTTAAAAGTGAGTCTAGCCCTCCATTTTTATTTAAAATAAAAACGACGTCCCCAGTAGAGTCGCCACTATGAGTACCCCGAGGGATTTTCCCCCGGATCCCGCACTCCCTTGTTTAGGGGAACACGAGATTCGGGGAAAACATCACTCTTTTCATTCAATCTTTCCTTGTTTAGGGGAAAACGAAATTAAAAAAAAATGCAAAAAGAGTGTTGTATAAAGCGCATTGAATACGCCCCGGTCACTATAAGTGCTTTTTGGTCAACTATGAGTGCTTTGGATTTTTCTGTATCTCATCTTCCTTGTTTAGGGGAAAACAAGATTCAGAAAATACAGTGCTCTTTTCATTCTATCTTCCCTTGTTTAGGGGAAAACGAAATTAAAAGTGCAAAAAAGATGTTGCAAAGAGCGCGTGGGAATACACCCTGCCTCACTGTGGACTTGGGTTCATTTTGGATCACTATGAGTGCTTTGGATTTTTCTGTATCTCATCCTCCCTTGTTTAGGGGAAAACAAGATTCAGAAAATGCAACGCCTTTTCATTCCATCTTCACTTGTTTAGGGGAAAACGAAATTAAAAGTTCAAAAAGGATGTTGCAAAGAGCGCGTGCGAATATGCCCTGCCTCACTGTGATCCAAAATGTTGTAACAGAGTCGCCATCTTTATTTTAAGGAGAAATAAAGAAAAACAAAAAATAACCAGATTTTGTAAAGGGTTCAGAGGCTAAGTTACGAGGTGGGAAGGTGTTAGGCACCCAACTCGCCCTTTCGGTTTCAAAATAGTTTTTGGCTAAAATATGCTCTTATTATACTTATTAAGCAAATGAAATAAAGCAGTTAAACATATATATCTGTATCTACATTATTACAAACTTGCAGCAGTCTCCTTTTAAGAATTATAAATATATTTATAAATATTTGGCCATAATAGCTCTTTTTAGTGCTATTTTCTATAGAAATCCAGACAACATAACTGTTTATATTTATTACATTGGGCCGGCTGAAAATAGCACTTTTTTAATTAAACCTCTTAAAGGCTTACCTTTAAGAGCGTGGGTGTTCGCCTGTCCCTCGTGGTGAGGAGTCTTTTGTCGCTTGTTATGGAGATTCTGCAATTAATCGCTCCGAAAGTTACTTTTAGGCCTCGGGAAACGGGCGGTGCAACTGTTTGCTTTTTGCTGTTGTTTGCTTGCTGACGGCGGAAATCAGGTAAAGCAACTGCTTGCTTCTTGCGGATTTGGCATCTGGATTCGGGCAGAGCAATTGCTCTTTGTGGATTTTTAGACCGGTTGAATAGGGTGGAATCCTAGCGGGGAGGCTAAGGTTCACTTTGATCGGTTGGTTTTGAGTTTGGAGGAGATTTGACGGAGCTTTGAGGCTTAGAGGAGGGATATCTTTTAGGACGATAACTCTCTGTGTAAAGTTTCAGCAATGTGTGAAGTGTGTGCGATGAGTGTAAAGTTCACGGTGTGATTTCTCACTACCCGAATGCCTCTATTTATAGGCTGGAGAAGGGACTCCTTTGTCATTAAGTTTTCTTCTTCTGTGCTTCACTGACTTGTACCGCACGCTTGAGAGATTGACCGGAGGTAAACTGCAACAGTGCTGGAGGCACTATTGGGCGCCACCCATGGGGGTCTGGGCGCCGCGCCCAATGTGCATGTGGGTGGCACCTGGGCTCCTTTTTGGGGTTCTTTTTGACACTTTGGCCCCCTGCATTTCACTGTTTACGCATCCTGCTTTTTGTTTTGCATTTTAAAACCCTATAGCTTGACATTTGTTAGTTTTTAATAGGTCTTGATATTTCATGTCATGTTACAGACCAGAGGTACGAAATTGGGGTGTTTACACCTACTAGTTCCAATACCTACTCTCCTCCATACCTCGATCAGTCCCAGTTGAAGATGAAGTCAACAAAATAGCTCCTTACATTTAATGCATCCAACCTAATAAAGTCGTTACACTCTTCATCTTCTCCAACGGTCTCATGAATGCTCCGATATAAATATTTCCATTGAAGACTGAAGAAAAGAGAATGCTCTAAATTTACTCAACAACATCAAGTCATCTTACTCAGTGCATTCAAAATATCATAAACTGATCAACGAAGTCCTCAACAACAACAAGAAGATCTAGACATTAAATGATACTCATTTGTTTCTTCTTATTGTATTCATTTACTATTCTTCTACACCGTGAATATATTCTGTTTTCCAGCTATTCACTTTCCCACCCCCAAACACAAGCCAAATATTTTGTACACGATCCATTAGAGATTTCTATAATAGAACTAGTGGAAAACATAGTGCACTTTCAAATTCAAAGTTGACTGCTTTGGTGGTGGACGTAGTACTATTTACAGTACAAACCATCTCAAATACTTTTGTTTTGTGTGCTCCTTTATTTACTGGTTATTATCATTATCTTTTATTTAACTTATTCCTTTTAGCATCAAGCTTCGGTGAACAGCCAAGTCTACTGGTAGTGCTTCACCTGTAAGACCTCGAACCTTCGTGTATTTGACTTTCTCGTTTTGCATGTCGTTTAATCGTAAGCTCACTTACTAGACTTGAGGAAAGAACCTTGATTTGTGTAGGTAGGCTATCTAGAAGACAATACCTTAATTCTATATGTTCCAAGACTTTAACTGGTTAAAGTTAAAAGTCGTAAACTGACGTTGTTCGTTACTTGGCTTGGTTGAGAGTTTTCTCGCGTAGTTCCTTCCCGCGACCTCGATTGTACCCTAGATCATTCCTCCATTTGTCTTGAGGTTTAGTTGAGCCTCCTAAGGCCTTAGTACACATGTTTTATGCTTTATTGAGTTGCATTCACCCAATGTGTGCTTCACCTTCATTCCTAGACCCATTTGGCTTTGCATTTGACTTGAATCATCGTTCAAACTTGACCACTGAACATCTTATGAGATGTTCGGCCATGCCAACCAAGCGCCTTTAGAGGAGTTCGGCCAGCCCAACCGAACAAATAGGTAAGCGTTTAGCCACCTGAACAAATGATTCCCCTGTTACGAGCAGAGTTGCTGCAAACTCGATTTTTGACGTGAAACTCCTATTCTACCCTTATTTAACCTTTTCCCCTTCACTCATTTGAGGGCCCTTTGGTATTTTAGACCCTATTTGGATGCAACACTCCCTCATCTCTCCTCATTATCACCGTCTTCAGCCAAGAACGGGAGAGAGAGTGTGCGTGAGATTGAGTGTGAGATTAATGTGTGTTCCAACGATTGCCGGATTTCTAGCCACCCGTTTGACGATCCAAGACCACCATCGCGAATCCCTCACCGAGTAGAGTCTTCCCAGTTGGTTTGTTTTCATTTTCCTTCGAGTTTATTGTATGGAAAAGGTACGTTACCTAAACCCTAGTTTCTCTCTCTAACTCAATATTGATGTTAGGTTGCTAGAGACTTGTTCCTTGTGAATTGTCATTGTTATACATGTCGAAACTTTATGGTTTTAATGGATATCAATATATGATATTAAGGGTTTGAACCCAAATGATTATTATTGGGTATATTGGAATAGTTATGGTTTAAGATTGATTGTGGTTGGGTATAGAAACTCGGATAAATTATAAATCCCAAATTTATGCCTTGACCTAGAATTTGAGACTTTGTAATTTTACCCAAATGGAGTCAATTAATTATAAAAATTATTATTTGAGCCTTAGGATAAATTCCTATGACTACTTGTGTTCATTGAATCTCAATCGCGAAATCTTGATTTGATTGGGTGAGACCGAATTGGTGTTAAGGTTAAATTGTGTCTTAGGACTTTAATGGAGATCCTTGAATGATGTTAAGTATGAGATTATCACTAGTCTTTGGATTGGTTATGTATGGGTCGCAAATGTGTGACTTGAATTAAAGATATTTTGATTGGTTCAATTATGAAATAGAACTATTAATGTTTGTCGGACTCCAAATGAAGTCCCAAGACTTGTAAGAATGTAATCTACGCCTGTATGGAACCTGAGGAAATAGAATTGTTGTTGTTGGAATACCGACTCACTAGAGTCACCTTGTAAATGTTTTGGGGAACCCAAGATAATGAATTTGAGAGCTATTCTATGAGATGTATTGGATCGGAGTTTACTTTAGTACTTTATACATATAGTCTACTTGTTTATGTCACAAGGATAACTATGTTGTTATCTAGGACTTTCCAGTATGGTTGACCTTACAAATTGTCTTCCTTCTTGTGTTGCTTAAGTCTTTGATTACTACGGACTTTTGGGTTATAGAATAAATTATTATTCTAGGAAGAGTTTAGTAAATGACTTCATGATCCTAGACTAACAGAGTAGTCTTGGATAGTACATGATGGACTGATGGTTAAGTTAAGACTTAGCTTGGTTTCATAATTGAATATGGAATACTGTGTATATTTGATATTTTGACTAAAAGCATGATTTTTACCTTGTCAAGAATTGGTTCTGCTATGTGATTTGATGATATGACTTGAGAAGCATATTGTGTTTCTTGCTCTCATGAATATACTCCTATTGAATTATCAACGTGCATTGATTTATGGATTCCATTAACATGTGGAATTGCGAACTTGAATTGATCTAAGGCTTGAATTGACATTTATCAACTTAAGTTTCCCACTCGTGCATGACTTAGTGATTTGTGAACTAGGGTTCCTAAATGGAACAAGAACCTAGCTATGCCTCAAACGAGAATATAGAAAAGAGTCTTGAAATACATATAGTGCTCAAACTCTATTTGATTGGAACCTATAGAAATGACTCGATGGAGTCGATACTAGTGAGCCATTGAACAATACCGGCTCAACGATCAATCCCTACGATGTTTGAGAATTGTTTAACTAGAATACTAGTTTCGATATTCTTGATTTGGATTGATGTTCATACTTGTAGCGGAACTAAAATACTAGTTCCGATGTTCTTCATTTGATTCATGTTCCTGGTTGATTGTTAGTCGTAGAGTTTAACATGCCTACTTGACTTGGATGAGATCGCTCTTATCGAGCTCGTCCTTACTTGATTTATTAGGTGAGAAAACATCTACTTGACTTGGATCAGTTTTGCTCTTGTCGAACTCGATCCTCTACATGTTCATGATTGACAAGTAAACACCTACTTGTGATCCTTGTATTGAGTCCAGCTGGCATTCTTGTTATCGTGATGGCAATGGGACGACTCACAGTCTTTGTGTAAGAAATCGCTATGAGTCGCCGCATTGTTTCCCTTTCTCCTCACTATTTGGCCAATAGTGGGACGTGGTCTTGTATTAGCGCCATCTAGCCTGATATCAAGCTCCCATTTCTTCATCCAAGGTTGGATGAAATGCAACGATTGCTCATTAAGAAAACTGATGAGTTCTTGATTGTTCACTGAAGAAAACCAGTGAAAAGTATTGATTCTAGCTTGATTATTGGGTCGAGCACAAGTTTTGATTCAGTTGCCGTTTAGCATGTGATTAGCAGCAACGGTACAGACAGACAGACAGACAGACAAAAAAACATATATATCCTCTTATATGTGGTTTACTTTCTAGTACTTATATGAAATCAAAGTCCTACCATGAATATGTGAGCTAAATTCTTATATGTACTTGTTCTTGAATTGCTTGATATTAGAAAGGATTCTGTGAACTGCTTGATATGTATATATGTAAATATACATACTTCTACCTAATTATTTCATGATTGTCTTTATATGTGTATATATATAAATACGCATGCTTCTACCTAATTAGTCTTTGAGAGACTTGAGATGTTTATATTTAATCACACATCCATATCTATACGATGATACTTGTGACTTGCCTACTGACTTGTTTGATTGTTTGTGAACAGGGAATTCACCATGGTTCATCTTGGTAGTTTGGTAAAGGAACGGTTTATGTACAGTACAACTTGACTTACTGGGTCATCGTCGTCGTAACATGATATCATTCCCACTTACGGCAATATTTCATTTATGTTATATTGTTTAGTAGTAGCGTACTGGGTCATTATGACTCATCCCGTACGTTGTTTTCTAGTTGTAGTTTCGGTAGCCGCGTTGAGGCCGAGTAGATCGTGACTGTAGTAGATCGCAGCTAGTCGATAGATCGAGATTAGATCGTGTGTTCGTGATTGTAGTAGCCGACTTCCTCGAATTGTAGCTTGTGGAGTTCTATCTATTTTTAGCATCTTCATTTGTATATCGTACTTTTCTATTCTTGTGAGATCGTTGTATTGTAAAGTTATTTAGACTTTACAGTCGGGTAGGTCACTTGGGTTATTGTATTGTTTCCACCTTGGGCAGACGTGTTGTGTCATGCCGTTGTTCTTTGGGCCGACGTGTTGCGTCGTGTCGTTGTTCGTGGATCTAGTTTTTATTTCAGTTGTCTCCCAGGCACGCAGTAGCTTTTGGGCTTTCCTTTATTCTAGTTGTTATTATTGTTGGTTAACCCCGGTATGCATTAGCCGTGGGTAATTATTATATTAGGTTAATTCTATGTTTAAACACCGACCTGGAGTGCCGATGGTTTGTTCAGCATCTGCAATGTTGCGGCACACGAGTTTTGTTTTCCCCTTCGGGAGATTAATGTCTGTCTTGGTTTCTTTGACTTTGGTTTCGAGCTTCATAGCTTGGACTTCTTTTCCATATCGCTTCCGTATATTAGATTCAATTTTTGTAAACCCGTATTTTAGTACGGCTTCACTACCTTTATTTGAGCTTGTTAGCTCAACTGTTCGACTCGTACTACTGTCTTACAATTGCTTGTCCTCTTCTGGCCTTGTCCTAGCAGCACGACCTTGGGATTCCATGCTGGAATCCAGGTCGGGTCGTCACATCACCAGCAGACTTAGTTTGTCTTCCTTACAAGACTTCTGTTACTTCACCCTTTTCAATTGGTTGTTAGTACTTGTTTTAGGAACTATCACGAAAAGTTTTAAAGTGTTACTAGGCTATACACCCCCCTTCTAGCCTAGTATTGTGCCCTTTAAGACTAACACATAGCCCTCATTTTTTTCGAACTACCCCATGAGATTTGTATGTTAAAACAACCAGGGTCTTTTAACTTAGGTGGAAGTTCAGGTTTTAAAACTGCACTCACATTTTCATACACAATGATTTTCAGATTCTTTTCAAATTTGTGTTTTTTAGTGTGAAGATCTTTGAAAAACTTAGCATAAGACGAAATATTTTTGATGACATTGAGTAAAGAAAGATTTATAAATACTTCATGTTATAAATTTCGGTGAATTGTTTGTCCATCTTGTTTCTCATTAATCTACCAGGAAACGGTATGGGAAGAACATATAGTAGAGGTTTAACATAAGGTTCTTCAAGAGGTTCAGCCTCTTATTGCTTTGAACCTACGTCATGTGTTGCTCCACTAGAGGTATCATTGGTCTTAACAGAAGTATTAGAAGGAGTAGGAACACTTACCACTTCACCGATTACCTTACCACTACGTAGAGTAGTGATAGCTTTTGCTTGCTCATTTTGACTAGGGAACTTTCCTACGTCTCTACCTTTGAGTAAAGTGATGTCATTTGCCATTTATCCCATTTGAATCATCAACTTCTTCATGCACATGTCAAGCGTATTAGTTTGTCAAAACATTCTTGTACATCTTTAGGAGGTCCTTCAATTTGAAGTTGTCCTTGCTATGGAAGTTGTTCTGGTTGCAATGGTTTATTTCCTCCCCACCCAAAGTTTGGATGATTTCTCCAACCATGATTGTATGTATTAGAATACGAATCATTCCTTGGTCTTTGAGGATATGAATTCATAGCATTTACCTGTTTAGGAAATTGAGTACTAGATAGGAAGAAATTAGTAGCATGATTATTTAGTCCACAAATAGCACTACTTCATACACATAGGGTTTGTTTGCATTTGCCATTTGGGCTTCCAAAGCTTCTACTCGGGCTTTTGCAACTGTTAATTCAACGAATCCATTATAATTATTTTGTATTTCATACAGATCTTTAGGTTTACCCCTAATGCTTTTCTGTTGTGAATTAGATCCTAGCATCTCAAATAGTTCTTCAACTTGTGCTAGTGTTTTTCTTCTAATTGACCTACCAGCTGCACTATCTACCATAGTCTGAAGGTGTGGAGGTAGTGAGTCATAGAATTGCACGACCAAGATAGGTTGAGTAAAATTATGTTGTGGGCAAGAAATTTGTAAATTTTTAAATCTATCCCAAGCTTTATGAAATGACTCTCCTTGTTCAGGTTGGAAAGTCATTATTTGTTTTTTGTATTCTGACAATGATGCATGTTAATAGAATTTACCTATAAACAAGTCATATAGTTGAGTCCAAGTATAAATACTCCTAGGGGCCAAATTCATGTGCCACTTTTTAGCTGTATCTTTCAATGCATATTGAAAGTATCACATTTTTAATTGGTCCTCAGACAATCCTCCAAACAGGAAATTTAGAATCATGTGAGCGTATGCACGCACAAAGGAAACAAGAATTTTAATGAAAAGTAGGCAGCATATTGTAAAAGTGTCCTTTTAATTCAAAGTTCCTAACTGCAACAGCTAAAACAAGAGACGATGGTGTAGCATCTAACATGAGACGAGCATAATCATTCATTGTTCTTTGGTCTTCTACAACAACCATGTTTGGAACAACTTCTTCTACCACTTGATGATTTACTGGAGGTGGATTAGCCATTGGAGGATCAACTCGGGGATCTTCCATATTTACTGGGCCTTCATTAACAGGATTTCCTATTGGTGTTGGATTATTAAGATTATCACGATTTCCTTGGTTTCTACCTAGGTTATTGATATTATGATTTAAGTCCGCCAGTGTAGGATTCAGAGATCTTCGACCGTGGATGCAATGCACAATCCAAGAGATTACTAATTAAATTTTAAAAAAAAATCTTTTTATTATAAAAAGTTACCTAATAAACTAGTTGAAAGCAAGCTTGTCCCCGGCAACGGCTCCAAAAACTTGATGTCTTATTTATTTACCTCGCGTGTACAAATCAATATAGAGTATATAATTGGAAAGCAAGGGTCGAACCACATAGACAAGAAGCAATTTAAACAAGTAAATAGGTAACAATTATAAACTAAGGGGAGTTTGGTTGATTTTATCTAAATTAACTAAACTAAATTATTTTACTAGTAATCTATGAATTCTATTGGCAACAGTTTATTGAAAGCAACAAACACAGTTTGTGAATATATGATTATGGAAGGGAATCTAGGAGTTAGGATTCACTTGTATCTACTCTAATGCTCTTTGGTCTAATGTATTAATCACTTTATCTTGGGTTCGTTCACGAAGGAAAAGAGTGGTACGTTTGGTCCACAATTTGCAAACTTAGTGTCACTAAGTTGACTTATGCTTCCGTCTCCGTCCACATAATTCAACCGAGGATATACCTGAAGAGCAAGAACACAGGAACTTAAATCTAACTTATCACTGTCGTGCTTCGATAGATTTAATTTATCACAAAGGTGGGCTGTCACGACCCGACCCGGATTCCAGCACGGAATCCCGTGGTCGTGTTGCTGGAACTACACAAGAGAGGACAAACACTTGCTAAAACAAAGTGCAAGTGGAACATTCGAGCTAACAAGCTCTAGACAGGAACAAGAAGCCGTACTAAAATACGTATTTCAAAATTTCGAAGATACGAAAGCGTTAAAGAACAAGCCCTCGAGCTTAAGAGCTCGAGACTGAAACAAATGAAACCAAGAGAGGCCTTGCCTCACGAGGTATGAAAACGAAACTCGCGTGCCACAACATTGCGAGCAGAACAACCATCGGCACTAGGCGTTTCATCAAAAACCAACCTGATATAACAATGACCCACGGCTAAAGCATACCGGGGTAACAACAACAACAATAACCAAAACAACAACTAGGATAACTAGAATAATGAAATTCTTGAAGCTACTACTGCCCGGGGTACCACTGACAAATTACTATACTCTGGAGTACTCGTGCCCGACTACAAATGTTGGCGATAGGAATAATACAACAAGACTAGAACAATCCACTCGACTGCAAAGTTTATATAACTTTACAAAAGGAATACCGTCCTCAAAAAAGTAAAAGGACACAAATATAAATACTGAAATAAGCGGACTAGGTTCCGCTAGCAAAAGCTCGGGAGGAGATAACTTCACATATATCACGACCTCAACTCAACTATCGATCCACGTGGCTCTGCTACAGACGGGATCTACTCAGTCTCAACGCGGCTAACGAACAACTGCACACTAGAAAGTAAAGTACGGAGTGAGTCATAAAGACTCAGTACGCTACTACAAACAACATATCATAAATGAAACATTGTTATAATAAAACATGTCATCGCGCTGTTACGACTAAAACCCACGAAGATGTGTCGTATACTCGACACTTCTCAAGATAACCTCTTTGCTCATGTACTAAACCGTCCAAACGACTAGGGTGAAATTCCCTGATCATAAACAAACCAAATAAGTCAGAAAACATTTCACAAAGAATCAACATCTATAAAGGAATGTATGTCTATATATATACCCTTTATGTCAATCATGGAATTCTCAAGTATAAGTATGTATATCTACAAATATGCATATCAAGTCTCGCATTAATTCACAATCAATACAAACATGGTCATTTAGATTTCATGTCTCAGGTAACACTTTGTTATCACATAAGTGCTCATAGTAAGCCACATAAAGGATAGAGAAGATACCAAATCACTTTCGTCGTATTGCTCTCGCAATCACATTAATCATATCGTGCCGGTGATACCGTGTTCGGTATCAAAGTACCGAGCTCTTCTCGGTGCGAGCTCTACTCAAGAAAATAGCCCTAGCCAATGTGCTCAATTGGTTACAACAAAGGGGCTACTTCCCCACTGTAGCTAGCAGTGGAGGTGTGTGTGAAACCCGAATCCGGCACGGCGATACATTACAATCACGAATCCCATAATTCGTGAAGGCAATGCATCGTCCCACCATCATCATCAAAACTCAAGTAATGCCAGCTGGACTTATATGCAATGCACAAGTAGATGTTTACTTGCAAATTCTCAAGTAGATATAAAGATCTACTAAACTCATACGATTATGCACATTGTTACAATAATCACAAAACCACAATAGGAGCTCATTGAGTCTCTAAAATCCCAAGTGTCAAGTTGTCCACTCTATTCAAGTCAAGGTCCAAAAGCTAGTAATCTAGTCAATGGATTCTAGGAGTTGTAGGGTCTCATTCTACGTTTTCATTTAAGGCATTTCTAGGTTCTCATTCCATTTAGGAACCCTAGTTCACAAGTCATTAACTCAAGTACAAGTTGGTAGCCTAAGTCGATTTCAAGTTTGCAGTTCCACTTGTTAATGGAATACAATTTAAATACAAGTTAGGAAATCAACACCAATAAAACCATCAAGTAATTAGAGGAAATATATGCTTCATGAGTCATATTCTCAAATGCATACAAGATACAAATCTCAACAAAGGTAGGAATTATGCATTTTGTCATAATCTAAATCAATCATAGAATTTTATATTCTAGTATACAACCAAGCTAAGTTATTTACTTAACCATTAACCCATCATATATTGACCAAGACTACTTTGTTAGTCTAGGGTACTTAATCAACAATGGTATACGCCTTACAATATGTCTAGAATGATAAATCATTTTATAGTCTCAACTCATTAAAGTTCATGTTAATTCATAAACTCATCCCATCATATTCACGTGAATAGAATCGTTTATTAGATACAAATTCACTATGCTCTAAGAGCATCTAAAGGGTCTCTACGTCGAAATTGAGGATACACTCTATAATATCCCTGAATGGTAATCCATTCTTCAAACCAAGTCAATCCTTCTCAACTCGATGTTCATGCACCGAAAGATACCCATTCTAACAGTTGGAATTTCAACTTAGTAATAGCTCATTCTGCGCAGCCATTTTGTAAAATTTACCAATAACTCATCATAACTCTAAATTTCATGAATCTTACATATTCAGAAACTAGACTCTTCAAACTATAACTTAGCCTTTTAAATCACTTCATTCGGATTTATATTCATCTAAATATAGTCACTTCAATTTCATGATAACAATCAGATTTACTGCTATTACACATTCTGCCCAATCAATTTGTAAATTAAACCATTACTTCATCACAACTCCAAATTTCATGAATTTTATATATTCCGAAATTAGACTCTTTAAACTATAATTTAGAACTTTAAAGTACTCTATTTGGACTTGTATTCATCAAAATACAGCCCCTCCAAGTTCATGTCAGAAATCTGTTTTTCTGTTATGGCTTGTACTGCATGTCTATCATACAAATTTCACCAAAAATTCCTCATTGATCCAAATGACAAGTATTTTACATTTCCAGAAACTAGACTCTTTGAGCTATAGTTTAGCTATTTAAAACACTAAATTCAGACTTGTATTCGTCAATTTATGATCACATCAAAATCATGTTAACAATCTGACTTCCTGGTAGCAGCGTACTGTCACAGTCACATTTCGTGATTTATTTAAAAATACTTCCCGAACTCGAAAATTAATAAAAATTTACAGAGCATTTCTTCTCTTATACACGTACAACATATAATATTTGTAGACAATTCCCTATAGTAGATTGCTCCCAGTAAATTCCCGAAGTCAGCTCAAAACTGAGACTGAACTTGTAAACTTGTTAAACCAATTCTCCCCAATCAATCTAGCAAACTACCATGGAAGCATGAGAAAATGACATAATGGTTCTTACCACAAGAGAAAGAGGCTTAGTAACGTACCTTCATCCTTTAAAGAAGTAAAGAAACGAAATTACAACCGGAAGGAAGTAGACTAGTCGATGAGATCTTCGATTCTACGGTCTCGGCTTGAAGAATGAACAAGTAGAGCTAAGGAAACCAAGCTCAAGCAGCCAAGAACTCTCTTAATCTCCCATGGAAGTTCTCTCCACGTTTTTTGGTGAAGAAGGCAGAAAATGAGAGTCTCCAAGATTGATTTGTGGTGTTGGTGAAGTCAAATAGGTAGTGGGACATGTGTCAAGACATTATGGTAGATAAAAATATGATTTTTGGTGGTTAATTGATCTCATTACTCCCATTTAGACCACACTTAAATTTAATTAATCATGTGAGGACTAATATATTTTTCCTTCAATCAATATTTTAACTATCATATAAATAAATTACCCCTGTAATGGCGACCGGCGAGATGGGACCGAGGTCGGACCGCCCAAATAAGGAGGGAAACAAGTAGGCAATTAAACATGCAAGGACTTAATTTACAAAAACGACGTGACGCAACATTAGAGACGTAGCACGCCTCGGCACCAAACGGCCGGATATTTTAAAACTTTTAAACCTGATAAACAGTTAAACAATATAACCAAGTCTTCGGCGACACTACATGCCGGAACCCAAGCTAACAGTTTATGGACAAGGATGAAATAAGAGCTAATAGCATGCTCAGCGGAAGACTAATACGCAGTGGAATAATAACAAGTTAACCAAAGCTCGGCTTACACAATGCCGGCACAAAAGGGGTTACAAGTACTACAAGTATTAAACTACTAGCAGCTAATAAGATTTACAATCAAGTTCTACACAAATACCCAAGCATAGTCTAGTTGACTTGCTTAACCCGTCGTCCTTACAAAAATATAAACAAGAGTAAGAGGCCATCAAAACCACCTCTTCAAGAATCAACGGTCACCAAAAGGGCACAAGGCACGAACACAGCTAGTCAACGAGCAGGACCTGTCTTGCTAGGATCTAAAGCAGTAAAGGGGAAAGGGTAAGTCATAAAGACTTGTAAGCTATTAATCATGCATGTCATGGCAAGATGCAACATACAAGGCAAGATATCATCACAAGCATAGAATCATATATCCAGGATGCACATTGTTTCACATAAGTGCGCATAAATAAATCACATAGGATAAGGATATATGGAGAGCCGGGCCGCTACGTAGTTCCTGCATACAAGCGTTATCTGGAGAGTGCGGGTATCGAATGTGTGTAAGTACATCGATCTTCCGAGGAGATGCCCGGGATAGTCACCAGTGATGCTCTTAAATGATTACAGCATGGGAGCTACTTCCCCACTGTGGCCACAGTGGAGGCGTGTGTGAACAAAGACGGGATGCCAGCTGGACTCATGCAATGCCAAGTAATGTATACTTAACAAAATTCTCAAGTAGAGAACGAGGTCGACAAGAGCGATCTCGTTCGAGACAAGTAAATTATTCTTATCAATAACCAAGTAGGGTTGAGTTCGACAAGAGCGAACTCACATGTCAATTAGTCATTCTATAATATGACATTCAAGATCAAGCAAGGCAATTAATTCAAGTTCAAAGTCTAGAATTAGTATTCTTAGGGAAACGCGATTAGAACGTCGTAGGGATTGATCGGTGAGCCGGTATTGTTCAATAGCTCGCTAAACTTGACTCCGTTGAGTCGTCTCTAACAATTCATCCAATAGAGTTAGGACGCTAAATGCATCATAAACCCGTTTCTAAGTTCTCGTATATGATCGGCTAGGTCATTAATCCATTTAACAATCGTAGTTAGGAATTATCGATAATTCGGATTCAAGGGACCTTAGAATCATTCTTTCAAGGTTATTAAAATGCAATGGTCCAAGAACATTAATTATTCGTAAGGGAACATAGAACACAATTTATACTAGGCCTAGGACCCAATCCAATAGGATGATCAATACAAGGCATAGGAAACCCTAGAATCATAATTCCCAAGAGTTATCAAAATCTATTAATTTCAAGAACATTTGTTGTTCCTAAGAAAGCATAGAACATAATTAATTCTAGGCATAGGTCTCAATCAACAAGATGGACATATTAATAAAAATCCCAAAAGATCAACACATTCACAATCATGGCTTGGACATGGTAGAATCATGGAAATCAAAAGAAGAGGGGAAACATGGCAAGTCTAACATACAACCTAAGGGGGAATCAATAGCTTACCTTCACCAAGGAAAAGGAAGGTTGGAGTACAAAGTAATCGGATGGAAACGATCTCCTCGTCGGTGGCTTCACTCCGGTGATCTCGGTTTGGCAATCGGAGGTCGGGAGCTCAATCTAGGGAAGAGACACACACTAATCTCACCTATTCTCTACACACACTAAACATGGCAAGAGAGAGGAGAGAAAATCTGATAATGGAGATTAAAGGCTAAGTCAACAAGAGAGAGGCTTTATATATGTTGCATGGATTGAGTGGAAATCCACTTGGCACTAGGAGAGGGCTCCAATTTCCACTTGTCAAGAGAAGGTTACTTGAGGTTAAGCCTAATCTAACTTGATTAGGGTCTAATAGGTTGGATTAGGGCCAATTAGGAAGGAGGTTTAAGTGGCTAATTGGATCACAAAAGCTTGAAGGAGGAAAAATCCTGATCAGTGAGGCGGGCGCCTCACCCCATGCCGCCTCAACTCGGCTGGTTCCCTTTTTCATTTGCTCTCAGTACTTGGGGCGGGCGCCTCACTCGAGCCATGCGGCCGCCTGAACTTCTGGAGCACCAAAACTTGACCTAAACAAGTCCTAAATGGTCCCAAGCTCATGGGCAACCATTCTAGGGTCTAACACAACTCAAAACATGTCCGAAACATACCCGAACAACACCCGGAACAAGGTAGGACAAGGCTCGAGTCAAGCGACGATTGGTTGACGAATCAAACCCGGATCAAACGTTAATAAAACTAGGATAACTTGGGCATGGAATAGGCTTGTTTAAACATGGTTATGACTTGAATACAAGTCCGGGAACTCAAGGAACACATCGCACGACGAAATACGAGCAATACGGGAGACGAGGGAAATCGCTAAGGCCAAAACAAAGCAAGAAGGTTTCTAAACTTCCAATCAAGCTTACAATGGTCAAGGTGAACGTTCTAAGTCATCTATGGAAGACAATAGAACCCTAACAAGTCTTGGTTGAGTGCAAATCAAGCTAAGGCAACACTCAAGGCATAACGGCAAGGTATGCTAAGCATAGAAGGTATTCAAGCGACAAGGAATGTAATAATGATAATACAAGCCAGACATGGACAAATAGAAATATCTAACATGTTAAGGCATAATATAAACAAGTTATTGAGGTATAAAACAAGTAATGCAAGTAATGGGTTTGGGTTCTCACAGGGTCAATTAAAATATTAAAACACTTTGGGGTCACAACTCCCAATTATTTATTTGCCCCTAGACGTCAAATAATAATTTCTTATTATTATATATAAATTTAAATAAGGGTATAATTATCCCATAAATAAATTACAAACCTCAAAGGAGTCAGTTACACTACTCCATAATTTTGTGTACAAAGTAAGCCTCCAACACGTATAACACCCCCTGCGGAGTCGAAATTAAAAACGGATAAATATTCTATAACAAATCGGGTTTGGAAGTCAAAACTTCGAACTCACAAATGGTGGTTTATGGTTGAATATCAAGTAAAGGAGGTAAATGGGCTCAAAGCCTAATGGGCCAAAAGTGACCAAAGCCCAAATGCTATCCAATAATTTCAGTCAACTTCAAAGACGAGCCTAGGGTGATGTATAAGCCCGAAAATTACAAATAAGGTATGGTTAGAAAGATCTCGAAGTCTAGCTTCTAACGACCAAACCGATCTCGATTCCGAGTCGTCTACACAAAAATGTGGCTGATAAACTACAGGTTGTATCTGATAAGCATGAATACGCGGCCCAAACGGAAATCCGATCTACAACGTGTGCAATGCTACACAAAACTCAACACAAAACCATTCAAAGTTAATCCCAAGGAATCGGGGTCTTACATCCTCTCCTCCTTAAAAGAATTCGTCCTCGAATTCAACATGTCTCGATCAAGGCGTGGATGTCAAGGTTTAATAACTTGCTATCAAATGATGAAGCAGATAATTATCATGCTACATGGTCATATTCATGTGCAGTATTTGCACAAAAATCAATCAATTTTCATTCTAAGGTTTCTGGGCTTAATCATAGTACTCCGGCTAATAATAGGAGCATTTAACATATCAAGTTATTTGTTCAAGCAAGCAATACAAGTTCAACTCATTCATAGCATGATTCCCATATACAAGTTGCACATATTTACAAAAGTATAACAATATACCATTTTCAGTTCCATTCCATTTTGGTAACGGGTTCAGTCAATTCTTACGTACTTTATACCACTCTAGTTCTCCGACGAAGACCTCTTGATAATCAAGTCAGGGGACCTTTGAAGTAACTTCAAAAGCTTTCGTCGTACAGGATGTGGGGTGTTCGTGAATCACATATCAACATCCTTTATATCGGTCTCAACAATAGCAATCATAAGCACATATAGGCATGGCATCAACATCATGCAACATAGCATATTAATTTACTATGTATGTATACCAAGTATGGAATATTCATACTATTAACTACCTATCAATGGTAGATAAAACACATTATTCAAGGCTAATACTCTATCAATGTATTAGACCAATAACAAAACAATACAACACTTCACAAGTCACTAGGTAGCATATTATTATTAACTAGTATATAACCAATCCTTATAAGTCAAACCGTATGCGAATATGTCGACAACCGATCCAACCAATCATCGTGTGATCACCTACTGGCCCATCACCAAGTTCCAACATATCATGAGGAAATTTCACCTTTATCAAGGTAGTCCCCCAAATACCAACACACAACCATCGGGAAAGGGTTCTCAAATTCCCAACACAAGTAATACAAGAACTGGTGATTAAATACTACCATAACTATATACACCTATATAGTAATCTATGAAATACTAATAGGTACCACGGGAGGCTTAACCACTCCGCTCTCGAAACGTATTACAACGAACTTTCGCCATAATGATTAACACGACGATCACCCTTGGGACCGACAATCTAGCTTCTCTGATTCCAAAAAATGGAACAAGGAACAACAGCTCTACTGAACCGCAACACCCACTCTTGGTATAACTGCAACTCATAATCAATATAGGAGAAATATAATACTCCTAGACACAAACCTTCACTCACGGCAATCTAGACCAAACGAACTTAGTACTCCAAGTCGTATTCATTCACGAAGAATCTGCCAATAAGGCACGAAACAGAACACTCAACGTCAAGATTCACACAAAGAACCAACCCACCTAGGCCATGGAACCTATCCTGGTCGATAGCTAACCAATAAAGCTCTGATACCAACTGCCTCGACTGACCCGATTCCAAAGACGAATCCCGAGGTCGTGCCGGAACTACACAAGAGAGGACAAACACTTGCTAAAACAAAGTGCAGTGGAACATTCGAGCTAACAAGCTCTAGACAGAACAAGCCGACTAGCCGTACTAAAATACGTATTTCAAAATTTCGAAGATACGAAAGCGTTAAAGAACAAGCCCTCGAGCTTAAGAGCTCGAGACTGAAACAAATGAAACCAAGAGAGGCCTTGCCTCACGAGGTATGAAAACGAAACTCGCGTGCCGCAACATTGCAGACGCAGAACTAACCATCGGCACTCCAGGACGGCGTTTCATCAAAAACCAACCTGATATAACAATGACCCACGGCTAAAGCATACCGGGGTAACAACAACAACAATAACCAAAACAACAACTAGGATAACTAGAATAATGAAATTCTTGAAGCTACTAACGCCTGGGTACCACTGACAGATTACTATACTCTGGAGTACTCGTGCCCGACTACAAATGTCGGTGATAGGAATAATACAACAAGACTAGAACAATCCACTCGACTGCAAAGTTTATATAACTTTACAAAAGGAATACCGTCCTCAAAAAAGGAAAAGGACACAAATATAAATACTGAAATAAGCGGACTAGGTTCCGCTAGCAAAAGCTCGGGAGGAGATAACTTCACATATATCACGACCTCAACTCAACTATCGATCCACGTGGCTCTGCTACAGACGTGATCTACTCAGTCTCAAAGCGGCTAACGAACAAGCGCACTAGAAAGTAAAGTACGGAGTGAGTCATAAAGACTTGATGCGCTACTACAAACAACATATCATAAATGAAACATTGTTATAATAAAACATGTCATCGGCATGCATTTACGACTAAAACCCGAAGATGTGTCGTATACTCGACACTTCTCAAGATAACCTCTTTGCTCATGTACTAAACCGTCCAAACGACTAGGGTGAAATTCCCTGATCATAAACAAACCAAATAAGTCAGAAAACATTTCACAAAGAATCAACATCTATAAAGGAATGTAGGTCTATATATATACCCTTTATGTCAATCATGGAATTCTCAAGTATAAGTATGTATATCTACAAATATACATATCAAGTCTCGCATTAATTCACAATCAATACAAACATGGTCATTTAGATTTCATGTCTCAGGTAACACTTTGTTATCACATAAGTGCTCATAGTAAGCCACATCAAGGATAGAGATACCAAATCACTTTCGTCGTATTGCTCACTGCAATCACAATGATTAATCATATCGTGCGGTGATACCCGTGTTCGGGTATCAAAGTGCGAGCTCTCTTCTCGAATGCAGCTCTCACTCAGAAAATAGCCCTAGCCAATGTGCTCAATTGGTTACGACAAAGGGCTACTTCCCCACTGTAGCTAGCGGTGGAGGTGTGTGTGAAACCGAATCGATGCGGCGATACATTACAATCACGAATCCCATAATCGTGAAGGCAATGCATCGTCCCACCATCATCATCAAAACTCAAGTAATGCCAGCTGGACTTATATGCAATGCACAAGTAGATGTTTACTTACAAATTCTCAAGTAGATATAAAGATCTACTAAACTCATACGATTATGCACATTGTTACAATAATCACAAAACCAAAATAGGAGCTCATTGAGTCTCTAAAATCCCAAGTGTCAAGTTGTCCACTCTATTCAAGTCAAGGTCCAAAAGCTAGTAATCTAGTCAATGGATTCTAGGAGTTGTAGGGTCTCATTCTACATTTTCATTTAAGGCATTTCTAGGTTCTCATTCCATTTAGGAACCCTAGTTCACAAGTCATTAACTCAAGTACAAGTTGGTAGCCTAAGTCGATTTCAAGTTTGCAGTTCCACTTGTTAATGGAATACAATTTAAATACAAGTTAGGAAATCAACACCAATAAAACCATCAAGTAATCAGAGGAAATATATGCTTCATGAGTCATATTCTCAAATGCATACAAGATACAAATCTCAACAAAGGTAGGAATTATGCATTTTGTCATAATCTAAATCAATCATAGAATTTTATATTCTAGTATACAACCAAGCTAAGTTATTTACTTAACCATTAACCCATCATATATTGACCAAGACTACTTTGTTAGTCTAGGGTACTTAATCAACAATGGTATCGCCTTACAATATTTCTAGAATGATAAATCATTTTATAGTCTCAACTCATTAAAGTTCATGTTAATTCATAAACTCATCCCATCATATTCACGTGAATAGAATCGTTTATTAGATACAAATTCACTATGCTCTAAGAGCATCTAAAGGGTCTCTACGTCGAAATTGAGGATACACTCTATAATATCCTGAATGGTAATCCATTCTTCAAACCAAGTCAATCCTTCTCTACTCGATGTTCATGCGAAAGATACCCATTCTAACAGTTGGAATTTCAACTTAGTAATAACTCATTCTGCGCAGCCATTTTGTAAAATTGACCAATAACTCATCATAACTCTAAATTTCATGAATCTTACATATTCAGAAACTAGACTCTTCAATCTATAACTTAGCCTTTTAAATCACTTCATTCGGTTTATATTCATCCAAATATAGTCACTTCAATTTCATGATAACAATAAGATTTACTGCTATTACACCTTCTGCCCAATCAATTTGTAAATTAAACCATTACTTCATCACAACTCCAAATTTCATGAATTTTATATATTCCGAAATTAGACTCTTTAAACTATAATTTAGAACTTTAAAGTACTCTATTTGGACTTGTATTCATCAAAATACAGCCCCTCCAAGTTCATGTCAGAAATCTGTTTTTCTGTTATGGCTTGTACTGCATGTCTATCATACAAATTTCACCAAAAATTCCTCATTGATCCAAATGACACGTATTTTACATTTCCAGAAACTAGACTCTTTGAGCTATAGTTTAGCCTTTTAAAACACTCAATTCAGACTTGTATTAGTCAATTTATGATCACATCAAAATCATGTTAACAATCTGACTTCCTGGTAGCAGAGTACTGTCACTGTCACATTTCGTGATTTATTTAAAAATACTTCCCGAACTCGAAAATTAATAAATATTTACAGAGCATTTCTTTCTTTACACGTACAACATATAATATTTGTAAACAATTCCCTATAGTAGATTGCTCCCAGTAAATTCCCGAAGTCAGCTCAAAACTGAGACTGAACTTGTAAACTTGTTAAACAAATTCTCCCCAATCAATCTAGCAAACTACCATGGAAGCATGAGAAAATGACATAATGGTTCTTACCACAAGAGAAAGAGGCTTAGTAACGTACCTTCATCCTTTAAACAAGTAAAGAAACGAAATTACAACCGGAAGGAAGTAGACTAGTCAATGAGATCTTCGATTCTGGTCTCGGCTTGAAGAATGAACAAGTAGAGCTAAGGAAACCAAGCTCAAGCAGCCAAGAACTCTCTTAATCTCCCATGGAAGTTCTCTCCACGTTTTTGGTGAAGAAGGCAGAAAATGAGAGTCTCCAAAATTGATTTGTGGTGTTGGTGAAGTCAAATAGGTAGTGGGACATGTGTCAAGACATTATGGTAGATAAAAATATGTGTAAGGGTAAAATAGGCATGACCTATTTTATCTTGTTTTCACCTTTCTTGGTCAAAGAAGGATTTTAAATTAGTCAATGTTTATTTAGGTGTTAGATTTTGTTTAGAATTCTTTTGGTAGATTGATTTGTTTTTATAGGAAAATCTTTCAAAAAAGATTTTGGGTATTTAGTTAGGTAACTAAATCTTTGCAAATAATTTAGTTATTTCATGTATCATAGTTTTGTTAGGAAAGATATCTTGTGATATATTTTTGGTAACTAAATCTTTACAAAATAATTTAGTTATTAGAGGTATCATAATAGGAAACATAATCTTTTGTAATATTGTGCTAATCTCTTACCCGCTTGGAGAAGGTTTTTTGTGCCGTGTTCTTGCAGGTTTGTGCCCTATATATGCAGGCGTGATTTTCTGGTTTGAGACTACGCTGCAAGAGCTTACAAGAGAGAAACTACGCAGCAAGACCGAGAGAGAAAGATTTAGAGAGCTATACGCTGAGTGTGTGGTGAGAGTCGAAAAGTGAGAAGATTAGAAGCCATACATTCGTAGTAGTCTTGGTAGAGTTTTGCCAAGCGGCTTCATCCATATGAACTCTGAAGTGTTTTAAGCTACTTCGTCAGCTGCTATAAAAAAACGCTTTATGAACCTTGAAGAACTGCTTTTTGTGTTGCTTTTTTCTGCCGTTTTTGGAAGTAGATCTTCCTTCTTTCTTCCCACGCTTGTTCTAGTAGTTTGTGGGATTTTTGATTCTCCAAGATTCTATATCTTGTGAGAATTTTGTGTTAATTGTTAAGGATTAAAAACATTGTTGATTTTAGTAAATTTTGTGTGGCCTTGAGGCTTGATCTACAAGTTTGATACTTGTAGATTGTTTTGAGTTATTTTCTGTCTACTATAATCTGCTTGATTCAATATCTGAAAGCAAAACTTCCGCTGCTATTTTCTGTGATATACTTTCTGTTCACATTGTCATTGTCATTGTTGCAACATTCACTGCAACATTGACAATCACATTGACCCATATCGAGAATCCGTGATATTCAATGCTTCTTAATTGGTATCGAGCCTACTCTTGATATCACTAAGAGTCGATTCTCGTTTAAAGTCGTGATGGATTCTCATGAGAACGTGGTTCGCCTCCTACTCACAAATGCTAATTATTCTATTTGAAAGTCAAGATGCATCTTCATCAAATCCATTGATGAAAGAGCGTGGCTTGTCGCTTTTAAATGGTTGAGTCCTCCAAAATCGTAGATTCTCGATGGTGATGTTAAGATCACCAAAGAATCGAATGGACCAATGATGATAGGAACACGCTTTTAACTCCAAAGCCTTGTCTGCAATTTATAAGGCCTTAGATGCAAATACTTTTAGGTGATAGCAAATTATGAATCTCGCTAAAGATGTGTGGGAGGTCTTCACTTTATGTGAAGGACTCAATGTTCGTTCCAAATAAGAATCAAAGACTCGCTTGACTTGAATGTCGTTTATGATTCGATCTCGGAATGCGTGTTTTCACCATGTGTCACCCGATGTTGCAACATCGTGAGCAACATTGGGAGAGACATTGGCGTAAACAGAACGATTTCTTTCTGCTTTTAATTCCACAATTGCGTAAGATGATGGAGACAGTTTGATCCGGAAGGGCAAGGAGTCGCACAAGGATTGGGAGAAGAGAGCTCACCAAGTTACACTACTGGGAAAGCAAATGAATTAAAAAGGCAAATGAGGATCAAAAGAATGCATTGTAAGGTCGAGAGTTTGCTAAGCAAAAGGATGTGGAGATTGAGAAGTTGAAGGAGCAAATTACTCAAAAGAAACCATGACCAAGTGGAATTCTAGCAAACAAAAGGTTGATGATTTGTCAATTCTCGTAATACATCCAGTCGTATTGGTTTTGTCCCTAAGGTATTTGTGAAAGAGGGAGAAGGAACATCCAACCAACACCAATGAAAGTTTTCTGAAATTGTTTTCTGGAAAAACCGAGAGTAAGAAAGAAAAATTATGTTTGTCACTGCCATAAGCGGTCACATACAACCCTTTTGTTTTCCGAAAAAGGCCATGTATGAATGAAATGAGGCAAGATTTCTTTGAAAAAGCTCATTGGCGTAACCGTGAGTTTTAACGCGCCAGCCCAATGCCGCAACATTGGCGCATTACATTGGAAGCCTCATTCAAAGACAAATCGAAATTTTTCAAAAATCTCCAACCCAAAGTTTTTAAACAGAGGGTTCCTAAGGTAGTAATGACAAAGGCAAGTCCAAATATTGTGAACCCTTTGATATATGTCCTCGGTGCGGTTCTGAAACCAACATGATTTATCGATGTCAGCCAATGATTCACTGTCAATTAAGGCAACATTGACAAACTTGGCAGATTCGTGTAAACAAAGTCCGAACTTTCACAATCAGTCCCGAACATTCTTAAAATCACCAATTTGAATGGTTGCGCCATGACATTCCTAGTCGTATTCGAAAAACCATCCAATCTCTCAAGTGATAGGTGATATTCATGATGGCATATACACAAGGAGAAGAAGTAAGTTGAATCTCAAAAATTTGCATGATTATCAAAATATTTTTGAGAGAAGCCTTAAATCTTTTATGGATGCTTCAAATGATCAAAGATTATGTGTTCACATTGATGTGTTAACCTTGTTTTTGATAACACCTATGCATTTGCTTAGCACAAAAATCGGTTCATTATTCTCGAACTAAACACATTAATTTAAGACAAGCTTTATTAGAGACTTGGTTGAAAATGTAAATTGTTTGCATTGAACATGTTGGGAGCGAAAATCATCTTCTTGATATATTTGCCAAGTGTCTTGTTTTTGAGAGATTTTTCAATCTTAGGAAATCTCTTGTGTTTTGTGTGTCATATGATTTTTACACTTAGCCAAAAATATAAAATTAATTAAAAATTTTTAAAAATTAGGCATGATTGCATGTTGTCTTTAGAGGGCACTCTAGATCAATTGTCTCACATGTATGTGTCTCTTGTGGTTGCTTGGGAATTTCATTCAAAATCTGTTGTGATTTCATTGTTATGATTCTCTCTCTCTCCAAGTTCTTGAGTATGTTTAAAGTCCACAAAGGAAAGAGCTACCTTTTGAAATTTTGGGATCTTTGCAATTTGTCAAGGTACTATGGAACTTAGGTTCTCATGGGTTGATCTTGAGTAAATTGACTCCCTTAATTGAAAAAGTGTGAAAGCTACCTAACGGAAAAAGAGCTACCTATGAACAAGGTTGTGGCACCTTTCTTTTGGGACTATGGATCCTCGGTTTCATGGGTTGATCAAATGCAAAATGCTTCCCTTGGTAAATAGTGTGAAAGGTTCCAAGTGACATGTTTTATAGCTTGAAATAAAGTAGAGCTATATTCCTAGGGAAATAAAGTACCTATGGATTTTTGTTGTGAAAATTTTATGATCTTGGGAGAGAAATTTGGCTGAGAAAAAAAAAAGAGAAAAATTAAAAAAAAAAATCACAATTTTAGCGAATGCATCTCCCAATGCAGCAACATTAGGAACTACATCCTTTGATCTGGTCTTTTATCACTTGTGTGTGATTGATTTTTTTTTTATTTCTTTTGCCTAGCTTTTAGTTATCATGTTTTTAGACATAAAATTTTAGGACATGCATTATTGGTATGGATATCGGCTTGGTGAAATTTTGTCCTAAACTCAAAGCTGTGCAAATCAATTTCCAAAAATCTCCATGTTGAAAAATATTTAGTGAATGTCTAATTTTTGTGGGAAACTAAGAGGTTTTGAATGCGGATATGATGTGCTCGAGTTTTTGCTAAGTGGTGTGATCAAATCTTGGTGAACACTTTATTGTGTTTTTCAAAATCTTGAATTTTTGAGAGTTCCTAAAGTTTGTTTATCCCTCTTCCTTTTCGGTCAAATAGGGAGAGAGATCAAGTGTTTCTTGTGATGGTGATGATTTCGATTTGTGCTCCTTGCACAAATTCAGGGGGAGATGAGATTTTCTAACCAATGCAGGTTAGGTGATTTGATTGGTGTTGAATAAACACTTGTCTTTTGATTTGACCAGAAAGGTTCAACAAAGGGGGAGATTGTAAGGGTAAAATAGGCATGACTTATTTTATCTTGTTTTCACCTTTCTTGGTCAAAGAAGGATTTTAAATTAGTCAATGTTTATTTAGGTGTTAGATTTTGAAAATCTTTCAAATCTTTAGAATACTTTTGGTAGATTAGTTTGTTTTTTTATAGGATTCTTCAAATCTTTCAAAAAATCTTTCAAATCTTTCAAAAGATTTGATCTTCAAATCTTTCAAAATATCAATATATTTTGGTAACTAAATCTCTGCAAATAATTTAGTTATTCCTAGTATCATAGTCTTATTAGGAAACATAATCTTGCATGTTTAATTGCTAATCTCTTTCCTAGTAGGATGTATCTCTTTCTCTTGCCGTATCTCTTTCGTGTTCTTGTGAGGTTGCCGTGCTTCCTATATATGTTGAATCTCTCTTGGCGTGTTCTTGTGGGTTTGCTTCCTATATCGAAGGATGTTGATCTTGGATTTCGAAGGATCTGGACTTTCTGAGAGAAGATAAAAGGCCATGGCGAGGCTGAGGCACGAAAGAACCAGATCGAAAGCTATATACTAAGAACGTGCAAGGAGAGTTTTTTTCTTTTACCTGATTCACCTTCGAAGTGAAGGCTGTTTGAAGCTTGAAGAACACACATTCACAACTTCATTAAACCTTTGAAGAAGCGTACTATTCTTTCGCTTTTTTTAGTCTTTTGGAAGTAGATCTTCCTTCTTTTTCTTCCCACGTTTGGTTTAGGTTTATGTGGGATTTTGGTTCTCCAAAATCCTATATCTTGTGAGAATCTTTTATTGTTTGTTAAATGCAAAACAATTTGTTTTTAATATAATTTGTGTGGCCTTGAGGCTTGATCTACAAGTTTGATACTTGTAGATTGTTTTTAGTTAATTCTTGTCTCCAAGATGCTAGAAAGCCCGATTTTCTATAAACTTCCGTTGCTACTATTGTTTGTGATATACTTTTTGTTCTCATTGTCATTGTCATTGTTGCAACATTCAACTTAACATTGACAATCACATTGACCCATATCGAGAATCCGTGGTTTCACGTTCTTTCACCTAGTGACTTTGAGACATTGGTTTTCTTTGATTTAAACCTATTACATAGATGAGAGTATTATTAGTGTTGTATTCTTGCATAGTAGATTAATATACTATGTTACGTGATATTGATTTTCATGCTTATATATATGATTACAATATGTGGCATGAGACCATGTTAAAGGATGCTTATTTGTGATTCACAAACACCGCATCCTATCGGCGAACTTTTGAAGTCATTCTGAGAGGCCCTGACTTGATTATCAAAGAGGTCTTCGTCGGAGAACTAGAGTGGTATAAAGTAGGTAAGAATTGGTGAACTCATTACCAAAATGGAATGGAAGCTGAAAATGGTATATTGTTATACTTTTGCAAATATGTGCAACTTGTATATGGAAATCATGCTATGAATGAGTTAAACTTGTGTTGCTTGATCGAATGAATCACTTGATATAAAATGGCTTGCATATTAGACGAGTTTATGAGTACGTGATGATTAATTATTGGGTTCATGTGTAGGGCATTGGACCCTAGAGATTTAATGCATGGCCAGGGGTGATTGATTAGCAGAAAAATTCTTAGTTGGGGAGTTCGTTATTTTCGATGCAAATATTACACATGAATATGATTTGCTTGCTTAGTTGATAGAGAGACATTTAAATCTTGATATCCATATTTGATTGAAACTTAGTAAGTCTGGATTCGTGTTATTGAACCTTGTCGAGTCAAGCATGACTCGACTTTGAGATGCTTGGAGTTAGTAGTTTAGTGTTCCCCTCGTGTTAGGAGGCACACTAGGGTGGTTGCCTCGATTGCATTGTAGGCCTTGAACTTTTCGTTGTTATGGAATTGTGAATTCGAGGAGAATTCTTTTTAAGGTGGTGATGATGTAAGACCCCAAAAATTATGTAATTTTATTATTATATTTGAAGAGATCTAATTGTTTTGTAATTGACTCTGATCGATTTAGTGAAATAAATTATAGGGTAGTTTAACTAACTCCTATGAGGTTGGTAATTTAGGGGGATGATTATACCCTTATATAAATTTAGATAGTAATAAGAAATTATTATTTGACATTAAGAGGCAAATAAATAATTGGGAGTTGTGACCCCAAAGTGTTTTAGTATTTTAATTGACCCTCTGAGGGGTTAATTTGTATGATAGTTAAAATATTGATTGAAGGAAAAATATGAGTCCTCACATGATTAATTAAAATTTAAGTGTGAAGTAAAATGGGAGTAATGAGATCAATTAACCACCAAAATCATATTTTTATCTACCATAATGTTTTGACACATGTCCCACTACCTATTTGACTTCACCAACACCACAAATCAATCTTGGAGACTCTCATTTTCTGCCTTCTTCACCAAAAAACGTGGAGAGAACTTCCATGGGAGATTAAGAGAGTTCTTGGCTGCTTGAGCTTGGTTTCCTTAGCTCTACTTGTTCATTCTTCAAGCCGAGAGACCGTAGAATCGAAGATCTCATCGACTAGTCTACTTCCTTCGGTTGTAATTTCGTTTCTTTACTTGTTTAAAGGATGAATGTACGTTACTAAGCCTCTTTCTCTTGTGGTAAGAACTATTATGTCATTTTCTCATGCTTCTATGGTTGTTTGCTAGATTGTTTGGGGAGAATTGGTTTAACAAGTTTACAAGTTCAGTCTCAGTTTTGAGCTGACTTCGTGAATTACACTGGGAGCAATCTACTATAGGGAATTGTCTACAAATATTATATGTTGTACGTGTATAAGAGAAGAAATGCTCTGTAAATTTTATTAATTTTCGAGTTCGGGAAGTATTTTTAAATAAATCACGAAATGTGACAGTGACACTACTCTGCTACCAGGAAGTCAGATTGTTAACATGATTTTGATGTGATCATAAATTGACGAATACAAGTCTGAATTGAGTTTTTAAAAGGCTAAACTATATCTCAAAGAGTCTAGTTTCTGGAAATATAAAATACGTGTCATTTGGATAAATGAGGAATTTTTGGTGAAATTTTATGATAGAGACATTGGTACAGGCCATAAAAAAAAAACATATTTCTGACATGAACTTGGAGGGGCTGTAT
>CM028384.1:77613070-77654106 GCA_013146195.2 Codonopsis lanceolata | reverse complement strand
AAAATAAAGATAACAGAGCTTACTTATTGTTACAAAATTCAAAAATACTATTTAAATTAATCTTTATTGTATTAATTTTCGCAGTTTTATTACCTAAAACTTAATAAATATATGTTTAATTAAAGCCAGAGACTTTCCTTTAAGGAAATTAGAATATTTTTGATTCAATAAAGATTGAGGGAGTATATATTAAATATTGATTCAATATTGTCCAAAGTTAACTTTAATTGATATGGTGAAGATAATGAAGCAGAAGGTTTTATCCTTTAGATATGTCTTTGAAAATGCCTTGGATGCAAATTAATCTATAATGTAATTCAAATGTTAGTGGAGGTTGGCTAGAAATGTTAAAAAAGGCGAAAACCATAGAGTCGATCCTGTTAAATCGTAATCGAAAAAGATTAGAGTCGAGAACCACGTTCGCAATCGTACAGGGTCGAACCTATAAGATTAGATCAGGGCCAACCCTGTTAAATCGTAACCGAGAAGGGTTAGAATCCAAAAAAAGTAACCCTATTAAATGCAGGGTTAATGTTACAACCCTACGGGGTTGGCCTAGTTTAGTCCCAGTTTCACGCCTTAGTGTTTGTAGAAAATATAATTGGAGAACTCGCCCCTTCAAGCACCTGAGTACTCTCGAGAATCAGTTTTTTATCTCCGATTAATTGCTCTTATTTGGTAAAAAACTCAAACGTTTTAGAAATGGTGGACGTTTCTAAACATAAAAAGTGAGAGCCGGAAACAAAACGCTGCGATAAAACGCTAATTTAAGAAATGGCTTTAAAGCACTACCTCTTCCTTTCAACAGAATAAATACTTTTTATGAGGTCATCTTTGCACAGAATTTGGATTGATGACTGCACAATAGATTAGAGGCCTCACCTTGACTTTTTGTTTATTTGGTGGGTGATCAATTAATATATATTTATTGTTTATTATGTATATTTATAAAATTATAAGTACTTCTAATTATGAAATACTCCATCAGTCCCTAAATTATCGTCCTTCTTTCTTTTTCGTCCATTCAAATAATAATTGTCCATTTTGAAACTTACCTTTTTAGAATATCATTTTACCATTTGCACTTATATTTTCACTTTACTTTAATTATGGGTCACATACACATGGGCTTAAAAAGGAAACTACACATTAAACCAATATAAATAATTAAGTCAATTATTTTTTCTTAATCGTGCGTCGGTCAACCAAGACAATAATTTAGGGACGAAAGAGTAAAGTATTTCTATTGAAACGTAACAATAGAAGTAAGATATTGTTTAAGAAAAGGTAAAATCGTCATTTTCACAAATACTCATATTTAGGAAAATAGTGTTTGGAAAATGTATCTCGAATGCGTTCTCAAGAAAAATGTTACGCTTTCCGGATCATTGTGTTTTCATGCTTGTAACGTTGTATCAAAGCAGGACCCTAAGAGTAGGTCTCCCGTAAGACCGTTTTATTGGATCTAATTCATAAGACGGAACTCAACTCTCACGGATCGGCCCCATCAAGCGATATAGATTGGGTCGAGGCGGATTCATCTTATCGAAAATACTCATAAAACGGTATTTCCTATGTTTTTACCCTTAATTAATATTCTTCAAGCTCTCAAATAATTATTCTCCTTTACTTTTTTGTCAGTTTCAAAATAATTGTAATCTATCCAAACTTTTATTTTTAAGAAAACATTTTTATCATTTTACATTTATTTTTCTACTCACTTTAATTATAACTACATGCACAAGAGCATTAGAAAAAAACTAAACAATACATCAATAGTTATAATACAGTTAATTATTTGTTTCTTAAATGGTGTACCGATCAAAGATGACGATTATTTAGAAATGAATGATGTGACATCTTTATCTCATATCAGGTAGATGTAAAACTTGTATATGGTTTATAAAGTGGTCACACGCTACCTCTGGGCACTAACATCATCTATTGACTTTTTGTCGGCTTGTGATAGACTTGGTGATGCAAGGGTTGTGCTTGTAGAGCCAATGTTTGGACTATACATAGCGGATCGAACTCTCGAAGTTAGAGATGAAATACTACTTTTCAAAATAGGACTATTTTTTGGAACAAATCGAAAAGTAATTTTAGTGATTTTTCCTTTCTGGTGTTGTCAACTTTCTTAATCTCTCTTGCTTTTATTTTTTGTCATTTATTACAATTTTTTTAAATAATTTGAAAAACAAGTCATTTTGTTATTGAAGTAAATGACTTGTTAATCAATCATAAAAACATCACTTTATTCAATATGAGAAACTAAATTTCTAATCAATCAATCAATCCATTTTGTTATTGAAGTAAATGAAGTACTGGCTTCTACATGTTCGCATACAACAATGGTTCCGGGTGTGATGATGCTAGATGGATCAGTTTCGGCGCTGGAAGGATGTAGCGCTGGAATTGAGCAGCTTGGAGATTGGCACGCCAATGGGGCTGGAACTTGTCGAGAGACACGAGGGCTGGTTCTCACAATAGAACTTCTGCCCTTAGACTGATGGGATTTCGGAAACATCGGGGGAGTCTTTGTTTTCCCCATATTCAAAGCAGATGAAGAAGTATGCTGGATGGCGGAGCCTGGAATCTGATCAACTAGCGAATTGAGAGGCTGGTGAGAGAAAGGAGCAGCACTAGAGAAGATGGTGCAAGACTTGCTTGGTGCGTGTTGTGATAGTTGCAGACTGGAAGGTTAGAGGCGGAACAACACGTCCAGAAGAGAGACAAACTGGGGTGGAGAGACTTGATAAGCATGAGCCTGGGCTGTGGTTGTGGAGGCACGAGTGGGCTAGGGTGGTGATAATGGAGTTTGGCCGTGGGTTGTGATTGCAGGTGATTGGCAGATAATAAGATGGTGCGAACTGGAAGGGAAGAATTTGGTGCGGGCGTGATGATGGGAGGAGAGGAAGACGCACAAGGCTGGGAGGAAGCCAAACTGGTGGTGGCTCTGATGGTGGAAGGTGTTAGCACATAATTAATTCCTCCATGTGCTTCAATTGAATTTATAGGAAAGTTTCATTAGTGTACACAAACTGTAGCAGCCAATCTCTGAAGAGATTGGTCAATCTTTCCTTACTTTGTATTCATGAATGCAGTATATATTTTATAGAAATAAACCAATCAAGATATAGAATTGATTATTCACTTTCTTCCAGTGTCTTGGTCTTTACGTGTTCTGTATCTTCTTCCTCCTTTCTTTGTAGTTCTTCCTTTTACTCTTTCATGATATTAGAGCCAATAATGGCCATGGATGATGCAACTTCTTCCACAACCAATGTCACAACAGCCCCTCCTCCTTCCCTTCCCCTCTTCCTAAACATTCAGTCCTATATGTTCCATACCCATCTCACCAGTGAAAACTATCTCAACTAGAGCTCCCTATTTAACTCCGTTCTTCAAACTCACAAAATCACGAACATCATCAGTCAAACTACCCCCCGCTTGAATTCCTAGAGGGTGGCGTTAAACCCAATCCATCTCATGAACGTTTTCATCAAGCCTCAAGTCTTGTTCTCGATTGGATTAAAGCAAGCAGTATCAGCATTCAACCATACGTTAATCCATGTAAGCGCACCGATGCTTGGACATTGCTAGCCAATGAATTTGGTGTGTTCTCCCAAATTCATATCCAAAAGCTTCAAGATAGATGAACTTCATGATCTGAAACGTGGTCCCGATATGTCCCTTAGAGCCTACATCCTTAGAGCCAAAACCATTTATAATTCCCTTGTCACTGCCAGGGTTGCTGTCTCAAACGATGATCTTCAGCGTCGTCTTCTTGGCGGTTTAGGCGCATCTTTCAAAGAATTTATCACCGTGCAAAATTCACGCCCCGCCATGTCCCTAAACGATCTTCAGGATCTTCTTCTTCAAGAAGAAACCCTCTAGCACAAGTTCTCAACTCTAACCCTCAATCCCACAACCGCTCTTGTTGCCAATCAAACCAACCCCAACCCATCGGCTGCCCTTCTCCTACTCCATTTCCACGGTCCACCCTTCATACCCATGCTAGCAGTCGCTCAACAGGGGATACTATCCGCCACAACAAAATCGTGGACGTGGTCGTGGTAAGCAAGGGTGGAAACACCGTAATGGATGTGGGGGTAGCAATGGCCGTGGCATACTTCCTACACCTACTCATAATCCTACACAGCAACCTCCTCCTCAATTCTCTTACAATGCTCCTAATCCCTTAATGGTTACCAACCACTGACCATTTGCCAACTATGCCACCGGACCACTTGGCTGACAACCTAACCGCCTCAACCAAGCCTACACGCTCACTATTCCCCCACGGCGCCCCCCTTTTTCCTCAGTCCTATCCTTACCCAAACCCAGCCTTACCCGCATCATCCATGGCGGGTCTCCTTCGTTCTTGACTCGGTCTTTGCATCTCATATGACTCACTCTCACGATATTCTCTCCCACTCTACTCGTACTCGGGTAAGGACAACGTTATTATAGCTAATGGTTCGCACCTTCCTATATCATGCATCGGTCAGTCTCATTTTTTAAATGGTTCTCGTTCCTTTACTTTACGAAATGTATTATGTGTGCCCTTCATGCATAAAAATTTACTTTCAATTCATCAATTTTCTCGTGATAATATGTCACGACCCGACCCGGATTCCAACACGGAATCCCGAGGTCGTGCCGCTGGAACTACACAAGAGAGGACAAACACTTGCTAAAACAAAGTGCAAGTGGAACATTCGAGCTAACAAGCTCTAGACAGAAACAAAAAGCCGTACTAAAATATGTATTCCAAAATTTCGAAGATACGGAAGCGTTAAAGAACAAGCCCTCGAGCTTAAGAGCTCGAGGAAACAAATGAAACCAAGAGAGGCCTTGCCTCACGAGGTATGAAAACTGAAACTTCGCGTGCGCAACATTGCGAGCAGGAGAACTAACCATCGGCACTAGGCGTTTCATCAAAAACCAACCTGATATAACAATGACCCACGGCTAAAGCATACCGGGGTAACAACAACAACAATAACCAAAACAACAACTAGGATAACTAGAATAATGAAATTCTTGAAGCTACTACTGCCCGGGGTACCACTGACAGATTACTATACTCTGGAGTACTCGTGCCCGACTACAAATGTCGGCGATAGGAATAATACAACAATACTAGAACAATCCACCCGACTGCAAAGTTTATATAACTTTACAAAAGAAATACCGTCCTCAAAAAAGTAAAAGGACACAAATATAAATACTGAAATAAGCGGACTAGGTTCCGCTAGCAAAAGCTCGGGAAGAGATAACTTCACATATACCACGACCTCAACTCAACTATCGATCCACGTGGCTCTGCTACAGACGGGATCTACTCAGTCTCAACGCGGCTAACGAACAACTGCACACTAGAAAGTAAAGTACGGAGTGAGTCATAAAGACTCGATGCGCTACTACAAACAACATATCATAAATGAAACATTGTTATAATAAAACATGTCATCGCCATTGCGACTAAAACCCACGAAGACGTGTCGTATACTCGACACTTCTCAAGATAACCTCTTTGCTCATGTACTAAACCGTCCAAACGACTAGGGTGAAATTCCCTGATCATAAACAAACCAAATAAGTAAGAAAACATTTCACAAAGAATCAACATCTATAAAGGAATGTATGTCTATATATATACCCTTTATGTCAATCATGGAATTCTCAAGTATAAGTATGTATATCTACAAATATACATATCAAGTCTCGCATTAATTCACAATCAATACAAACATGGTCATTTAGATTTCATGTCTCAGGTAACACTTTGTTATCACATAAGTGCTCATAGTAAGCCACATAAAGGATAGAGAAGATACCAAATCACTTTCGTCGTATTGCTCCTGCAATCACAACTGTTAATCATATCGTGCCAGTGATACCCGTGTTCAGGTATCAAAGTACCGAGCTCTCTTCTCGGGTCTGAGCTCTCTACTCAGGAAAATAGCCCTAGCCAATGTGCTCAATTGGTTACGACAAAAGGGCTACTTCCCCACTGTAGCTAGCAGTGGAGGTGTGTGTGAAACCCGAATCCGGTACGGCGATACATTACAATCACGAATCCCATAATTCGTGAAGGCAATGCATCGTCCCACCATCATCATCAAAACTCAAGTAATGCCAGCTGGACTTATATGCAATGCACAAGTAGATGTTTACTTGCAAATTCTCAAGTAGATATAAAGATCTACTAAACTCATACGATTATGCACATTGTTACAATAATCACAAAACCACAATAGGAGCTCATTGAGTCTCTAAAATCCCAAGTGTCAAGTTGTCCACTCTATTCAAGTCAAGGTCCAAAAGCTAGTAATCTAGTCAATGGATTCTAGGAGTTGTAGGGTCTCGTTCTACGTTTTCATTTAAGGCATTTCTAGGTTCTCATTCCATTTAGGAACCCTAGTTCACAAGTCATTAACTCAAGTACAAGTTGGTAGCCTAAGTCGATTTCAAGTTTGCAGTTCCACTTGTTAATGGAATACAATTTAAATACAAGTTAGGAAATCAACACCAATAAAACCATCAAGTAATCAGAGGAAATATATGCTTCATGAGTCATATTCTCAAATGCATACAAGATACAAATCTCAACAAAGGTAGGAATTATGCATTTTGTCATAATCTAAATCAATCATAGAATTTTATATTCTAGTATACAACCAAGCTAAGTTATTTACTTAACCATTAACCCATCATATATTGACCAAGACTACTTTGTTAGTCTAGGGTACTTAATCAACAATGGTATACGCCTTACAATATTTCTAGAATGATAAATCATTTTATAGTCTCAACTCATTAAAGTTCATGTTAATTCATAAACTCATCCCATCATATTCACGTGAATAGAATCGTTTATTAGATACAAATTCACTATGCTCTAAGAGCATCTAAAGGGTCTCTACGTCGAAATTGAGGATACACTCTATAATATCCCTGAATGGTAATCCATTCTTCAAACCAAGTCAATCCTTCTCTACTCGATGTTCATGCACCGAAAGATACCCATTCTAACAGTTGGAATTCCAACTTAGTAATAACTCATTCTGCGCAGCCATTTTGTAAAATTGACCAATAACTCATCATAACTCTAAATTTCATGAATCTTACATATTCAGAAACTAGACTCTTCAAACTATAACTTAGCCTTTTAAATCACTTCATTCGGATTTATATTCATCCAAATATAGTCACTTCAATTTCATGATAACAATCAGATTTACTGCTATTACACATTCTGCCCAATCAACTTGTAAATTAAACCATTACTTCATCACAACTCCAAATTTCATGAATTTTATATATTCCGAAATTAGACTCTTTAAACTATAATTTAGAACTTTAAAGTACTCTATTTGGACTTGTATTCATCAAAATACAGCCCCTCCAAGTTCATGTCAGAAATCTGTTTTTCTGTTATGGCCTGTACTGCATGTCTATCATACAAATTTCACCAAAAATTCCTCATTGATCCAAATGACACGTATTTTACATTTCCAGAAACTAGACTCTTTGAGCTATAGTTTAGCCTTTTAAAACACTCAATTCAGACTTGTATTCGTCAATTTATGATCACATCAAAATCATGTTAACAATCTGACTTCCTGGTAGCAGAGTACTGTCACTGTCACATTTCGTGATTTATTTAAAAATACTTCCCGAACTCGAAAATTAATAAAAATTTACAGAGCATTTCTTCTCTTATACACGTACAACATATAATATTTGTAGACAATTCCCTATAGTAGATTGCTCCCAGTAAATTCCCAAAGTCAGCTCAAAACTGAGACTGAACTTGTAAACTTGTTAAACCAATTCTCCCCAATCAATCTAGCAAACTACCATGGAAGCATGAGAAAATGACATAATGGTTCTTACCACAAGAGAAAGAGGCTTAGTAACGTACCTTCATCCTTTAAACAAGTAAAGAAACGAAATTACAACCGGAAGGAAGTAGACTAGTCGATGAGATCTTCGATTCTACGGTCTCGGCTTGAAGAATGAACAAGTAGAGCTAAGGAAACCAAGCTCAAGCAGCCAAGAACTCTCTTAATCTCCCATGGAAGTTCTCTCCACGTTTTTTGGTGAAGAAGGCAGAAAATGAGAGTCTCCAAGATTGATTTGTGGTGTTGGTGAAGTCAAATAGGTAGTGGGACATGTGTCAAAACATTATGGTAGATAAAAATATGATTTTTGGTGGTTAATTGATCTCATTACTCCCATTTAGACCACACTTAAATTTAATTAATCATGTGAGGACTAATATATTTTTCCTTCAATCAATATTTTAACTATCATACAAATTAACCCTGTAGGGTCAATTAAAATACTAAAACACTTTGGGGTCACAACTCCCAATTATTTATTTGCCCCTAGACGTCAAATAATAATTTCTTATTATTATATATAAATTTAAATAAGGGTATAATTATCCCATAAATAAATTACAAACCTCAAAGGAGTCAGTTACACTACTCCATAATTTTGGGTACAAAGTAAGCCTCCAACACGTATAACACCCCTTGCGGAGTCGAAATTAAAAACGGATAAATATTCTATAACAAATCGGGTTTGGAAGTCAAAACTTCGAACTCACAAATGGTGGATTATGGTTGAATATCAAGTAAAGGAGGTAAATGGGCTCAAAGCCTAATGGGCCAAAAGTGACCAAAGCCCAAATGCTATCCAATAATTTCAGTCAACTTCAAAGACGAGCCTAGGGTGATATATAAGCCCGAAAATTACAAATAAGGTATGGTTAGAAAGATCTCGAAGTCTAGCTTCTAACGCACCAAACGGATCTCGATTCCGAGTCGTCTACACAAAACTGTGGCTGATAAACTACAGGTTGTATCTGATAAGCATGAATACGCGGCCCAAACTGAAATCCGATCTACAGCGTGTGCAATGCTACACAAAACTCAACACAAAACCATTCAAAGTTAATCCCAAGGAATCGGGGTCTTACATCCTCTCCTCCTTAAAAGAATTCGTCCTCGAATTCAACATGTCTCGATCAAGGCGTGGATGTCAAGGTTTAATAACTTGCTATCAAATGATGAAGCAGATAATTATCATGCTACATGGTCATATTCATGTGCAGTATTTGCACAAAAACCAATCAATTTTCATTCTAAGGTTTCTGGGCTTAATCATAGTACTCCGGCTAATAATAGGAGCATTTAACATATCAAGTTATTTGTTCAAGCAAGCAATACAAGTTCAACTCATTCATAGCATGATTTCCATATACAAGTTGCACATATTTGCAAAAGTATAACAATATACCATTTTCAGTTCCATTCCATTTTGGCAACGGGTTCAGTCAATTCTTACCTACTTTATACCACTCTAGTTCTCCGACGAAGACCTCTTGATAATCAAGTCAGGGGCCCTCTGAAGTGACTTCAAAAGCTTTCGTCGTACAGGATGTGGGGTGTTCGTGAATCACATATCAACATCCTTTATATCGGTCTCAACAATAGCAATCATAAGCACATATAGGCATGGCATCAACATCATGCAACATAGCATATTAATTTACTATGTATGTATACCAAGTATGGAATATTCATACTATTAACTGCCTATCAATGGTAGATAAAACACATTATTCAAGGCTAATACTCTATCAATGTATTAGATCAATAACAAAACAATACAACACTTCACAAGTCACTAGGTAGCATATTATTACTAACTAGTATATAACCAATCCTTATAAGTCAAACCGTATACGGGTCGACAACCGATCCAACCAATCATCGTGTGATCACCTACTGGCCCATCACCAAGTTCCAACATATCATGAGGAAATTTCACCTTGATCAAGGTAGTCCCCCAAATACCAACACACAACCATCGGGAAAGAGTTCTCAAATTCCCAACACAAGTAATACAAGAACTGGTGATTAAATACTACCATAACTATATACACCTATATAGTAATCTATGAAATACTAATAGGTACCACGGGAGGCTTAACCACTCCGCTCTCGAAACGTATTACAACGAACTTTCGCCATAATGATTAACACGACGATCACCCTTGGGACCGACAATCTAGCTTCTACGATTCCAAAAAATGGAACAAGGAACAACAGCTCTACTGAAACGCAGCACCCACTCTTGGTATAACTGCAACTCATAAGCAATATAGGAGAAATATAATACTCCTAGACACAAACCTTCACTCACAACAATCTAGACCAAACGAACTTAGTACTCCAAGTCGTATTCATTCACGAAGAATCTGCCAATAAGGCACGAAACAGAACACTCAACGTGAAGATTCACACAAAGAACCAACCCACCTAGGCCATGGAACCTATCCTGGCCGATAGCTAACCAATAAAGCTCTGATACCAACTGTCACGACCCGACCCGGATTCCAACACGGAATCCCGAGGTCGTGCCGCTGGAACTACACAAGAGAGGACAAACACTTGCTAAAACAAAGTGCAAGTGGAACATTCGAGCTAACAAGCTCTAGATAGGAACAAGAAGCCGTACTAAAATACGTATTCCAAAATTTCGAAGATACGGAAGCGTTAAAGAACAAGCCCTCGAGCTTAAGAGCTCGAGACTGAAACAAATGAAACCAAGAGAGGCCTTGCCTCACGAGGTATGAAAACGAAACTCGCGTGCCGCAACATTGCAGACGCAGAACTAACCATCGGCACTCCAGGCCGGCGTTTCATCAAAAACCAACCTGATATAACAATGACCCACGGCTAAAGCATACCGGGGTAACAACAACAACAATAACCAAAACAACAACTAGGATAACTAGAATAATGAAATTCTTGAAGCTACTACGGGGTACCACCGATTACTATACTGAGTACTCGTCGACTACAAATGTCGGCGGTGATAGGAATAATACAACAATACTAGAACAATCCACCCGACTGCAAAGTTTATATAACTTTACAAAAGAAATACCGTCCTCAAAAAAGTAAAAGGACACAAATATAAATACTGAAATAAGCGGACTAGGTTCCGCTAGCAAAAGCTCGGGAAGAGATAACTTCACATATATCACGACCTCAACTCAACTATCGATCCACGTGGCTCTGCTACAGACGTGATCTACTCAGTCTCAACGCGGCTAACGAACAACTGCACACTAGAAAGTAAAGTACGGAGTGAGTCATAAAGACTTAGTACGCTACTACAAACAACATATCATAAATGAAACATTGTTATAATAAAACATGTCATCGCGCTGTTACGACTAAAACCCACGAAGATGTGTCGTATACTCGACACTTCTCAAGATAACCTCTTTGCTCATGTACTAAACCGTCCAAACGACTAGGGTGAAATTCCCTGATCATAAACAAACCAAATAAGTCAGAAAACATTTCACAAAGAATCAACATCTATAAAGGAATGTATGTCTATATATATACCCTTTATGTCAATCATGGAATTCTCAAGTATAAGTATGTATATCTACAAATATACATATCAAGTCTCGCATTAATTCACAATCAATACAAACATGGTCATTTAGATTTCATGTCTCAGGTAACACTTTGTTATCACATAAGTGCTCATAGTAAGCCACATAAAGGATAGAGAAGATACCAAATCACTTTCTTTCGTATTGCTCACAAGCAATCACATTAATCATATCGTGCCGGTGATACCCGTGTTCGGTATCAAAGTACCGAGCTCTCTTCTCGGTCCGAGCTCTACTCAGAAAATAGCCCTAGCCAATGTGCTCAATTGGTTACGACAAAGGGGCTACTTCCCCACTGTAGCTAGCAGTGGAGGTGTGTGTGAAACCCGAATCCGGTACGGCGATACATTACAATCACGAATCCCATAATTCGTGAAGGCAATGCATCGTCCCACCATCATCATCAAAACTCAAGTAATGCCACTGACTTATATGCAATGCACAAGTAGATGTTTACTTGCAAATTCTCAAGTAGATATAAAGATCTACTAAACTCATACGATTATGCACATTGTTACAATAATCACAAAACCACAATAGGAGCTCATTGAGTCTCTAAAATCCCAAGTGTCAAGTTGTCCACTCTATTCAAGTCAAGGTCCAAAAGCTAGTAATCTAGTCAATGGATTCTAGGAGTTGTAGGGTCTCATTCTACGTTTTCATTTAAGGCATTTCTAGGTTCTCATTCCATTTAGGAACCCTAGTTCACAAGTCATTAACTCAAGTACAAGTTGGTAGCCTAAGTCGATTTCAAGTTTGCAGTTCCACTTGTTAATGGAATACAATTTAAATACAAGTTAGGAAATCAACACCAATAAAACCATCAAGTAATCAGAGGAAATATATGCTTCATGAGTCATATTCTCAAATGCATACAAGATACAAATCTCAACAAAGGTAGGAATTATGCATTTTGTCATAATCTAAATCAATCATAGAATTTTATATTCTAGTATACAACCAAGCTAAGTTATTTACTTAACCATTAACCCATCATATATTGACCAAGACTACTTTGTTAGTCTAGGGTACTTAATCAACAATGGTATACGCCTTACAATATTTCTAGAATGATAAATCATTTTATAGTCTCAACTCATTAAAGTTCATGTTAATTCATAAACTCATCCCATCATATTCACGTGAATAGAATCGTTTATTAGATACAAATTCACTATGCTCTAAGAGCATCTAAAGGGTCTCTACGTCGAAATTGAGGATACACTCTATAATATCCCTGAATGGTAATCCATTCTTCAAACCAAGTCAATCCTTCTCTACTCGATGTTCATGCACCGAAAGATACCCATTCTAACAGTTGGAATTTCAACTTAGTAATAACTCATTCTGCGCAGCCATTTTGTAAAATTGACCAATAACTCATCATAACTCTAAATTTCATGAATCTTACATATTCAGAAACTATACTCTTCAATCTATAACTTAGCCTTTTAAATCACTTCATTCGGATTTATATTCATCCAAATATAGTCACTTCAATTTCAAGATAACAATAAGATTTACTGCTATTACACCTTCTGCCCAATCAATTTGTAAATTAAACCATTACTTCATCACAACTCCAAATTTCATGAATTTTATATATTCCGAAATTAGACTCTTTAAACTATAATTTAGAACTTTAAAGTACTCTATTTGGACTTGTATTCATCAAAATACAGCCCCTCCAAGTTCATGTCAGAAATCTGTTTTTCTGTTATGGCTTGTACTGCATGTCTATCATACAAATTTCACCAAAAATTCCTCATTGATCCAAATGACACGTATTTTACATTTCCAGAAACTAGACTCTTTGAGCTATAGTTTAGCTATTTAAAATACTCAATTCAGACTTGTATTAGTCAATTTATGATCACATCAAAATCATGTTAACAATCTGACTTCCTGGTAGCAGAGTACTGTCACTGTCACATTTCGTGATTTATTTAAAAATACTTCCCGAACTCGAAAATTAATAAATATTTACAGAGCATTTCTTCTCTTTTACACGTACAACATATAATATTTGTAAACAATTCCCTATAGTCGATTGCTCCCAGTAAATTCCCGAAGTCAGCTCAAAACTGAGACTGAACTTGTAAACTTGTTAAACAAATTCTCCCCAATCAATCTAGCAAACTACCATGGAAGCATGAGAAAATGACATAATGGTTCTTACCACAAGAGAAAGAGGCTTAGTAACGTACCTTCATCCTTTAAAGAAGTAAAGAAACGAAATTACAACCGGAAGGAAGTAGACTAGTCAATGAGATCTTCGATTCTACGGTCTCGGCTTGAAGAATGAACAAGTAGAGCTAAGGAAACCAAGCTCAAGCAGCCAAGAACTCTCTTAATCTCCCATGGAAGTTCTCTCCACGTTTTTTGGTGAAGAAGGCAGAAAATGAGAGTCTCCAAAATTGATTTGTGGTGTTGGTGAAGTCAAATAGGTAGTGGGACATGTGTCAAGACATTATGGTAGATAAAAATATGTGTAAGGGTAAAATAGGCATGACCTATTTTATCTTGTTTTCACCTTTCTTGGTCAAAGAAGGATTTTAAATTAGTCAATGTTTATTTAGGTGTTAGATTTTGTTTAGAATTCTTTTGGTAGATTGATTTGTTTTTTATAGGAAAATCTTTCAAAAAGATTTTGGGTATTTTAGTTAGGTAACTAAATCTTTGCAAATAATTTAGTTATTTCATGTATCATAGTTTTGTTAGGAAAGATATCTTGTGATATATTTTTGGTAACTAAATCTTTACAAAATAATTTAGTTATTAGAGGTATCATAATAGGAAACATAATCTTTTGTAATATTGTGCTAATCTCTTACCCAGTTGGAGAAGGTTTCCTTGTGCCGTGTTCTTGCAGGTTTGTGCCCTATATATGCAGGCGTGATTTTCTGGTTTGAGACTACGCTGCAAGAGCTTACAAGAGAGAAACTACGCAGCAAGACCGAGAGAGAAAGATTTAGAGAGCTATACGCTGAGTGTGTGGTGAGAGCTGAAAAGTGAGAAGATTAGAAGCCATACATTGAGTAGTCTTGGTAGAGTTGAGTTCATCCATATGAGCTGAAGTGTTTTGAAGCTTCTGCTGCTATAAAAAAAGTTTCTATGAACCTTGAAGAACTGTTTTTGTGTTGCTTTTTTCGTCTTTTGAAGTAGATCTTCCTTCTTTCTTCCCACGTTTGTTCTAGTAGTTTATGTGGGATTTTTGATTCTCCAAGATTCTATATCTTGTGAGAATTTTGTGTTAATTGTTAAGGATTAAAAACATTGTTGATTTTAGTAAATTTTGTGTGGCCTTGAGGCTTGATCTACAAGTTTGATACTTGTAGATTGTTTTGAGTTATTTTCTGTCTACTATAATCTGCTTGATTCAATATCTGAAAGCAAAACTTCCGCTGCTATTTTCTGTGATATACTTTCTGTTCACATTGTCATTGTCATTGTTGCAACATTCACTGCAACATTGACAATCACATTGACCCATATCGAGAATCCGTGATATCACGTTCTTACAATTGGTATCAGAGCCTACTCTTGATATCACTAAGAGTCGATTCTGTTTAAAGTCGTGATGGATTCTCAGTATGAGAACGTGGTTCGCCCTCCTACTCTCACAAATGCTAATTATTCTATTTGGAAAGTCAAGATGCGCATCTTCATCAAATCCATTGATGAAAGAGCGTGGCTTGCTGTTTTAAACGGTTGGAGTCCTCCCAAAACTGTAGATTCGGATGGTGATTTTAAGATCACCAAAGAATCTGAATGGACCAATGATGATAGGAACACTGCTTCTTTTAACTCCAAAGCCTTGTCTGCAATTTATAAGGCCTTAGATGCCAATACTTTTAGGGTGATAGCAAATTATGAATCGCCAAAGATGTGTGGGAGGCCCTTCGGACTTTATGTGAAGGACACGCCAATGTTCGTTCTTCTAAACTAAGAATGCCCGGACTCGGTTTGACTTGAATCTTTGTTTATGATTACGATTACGAAATTGCGAAGTTTCGACCAATGTGTCACCCGATGTTGCAACATCGGGAGCAACATTGGGAGAGACATTGAGCGAGAACGGTTTCTTCTTTTAATTCCACAATTGCGAGAAGATGATGGAGACACAGTCGGACCTGGAAGGGTACAAGGCTGTACAAGGATTGGGAGAAGAGAGCTCACCAAGTTACACTACTTGGGAAAGCAAATGAACTGTTAAAAAAGGCAAATGAGGATCAAAAAGAATGCATTGTAAGGCTGGAGAGTTTGCTAAGCAAAAAGGATGTGGAGGTTGAGAAGTTGAAGGAGCAGCTTACTCAAGCAAAAGAAACCATGACCAAGTGGAATTCTAGCAAACAAAAGGTTGATGATTTCTTTGAATTCGGTAATACATCCAGTCGTATTGGTTTTGTCCCTAAGGTATTTGTGAAAGAGGAGAAGGAACATACGGAACCAAAGCAGACCAATGAAAGTTTTCTGAAATTGTTTTACGTGAAAAACCGAGAGTAAGAAAGAAAAATTATGTTTGTCACTACGCCATAAGCTGGTCACATACAACCCTTTTGTTTTTCGAAAAAGGCCATGTATGAGAATGAAATGAGGCAAGATTTCTTTGAAAAAAGCTCATTGGCGAGAACCGTATGAGCGCCAACGCGCCGACCAATGCAACATTGGCGCGAACACATTGGAAGCCTCATTCAAAGACAAATCGAAATTTTTCAAAAACCTCCAACCCAAAGTTTTTAAACAGATGTGGGTTCCTAAGGGTAGTAATGACAAAGGCAAGTCCAAATATTGTGAACCCTTTGATATATGTCACGGTGCTAAGCGGTTCTATGAAACCATTGATGAATACCATGATGAATCTCCTCCAAAATCTTGAGAACCAGCATCTCGAAACACAGAAATCTCGCACATGATCGGGCAGGCACTGCATGTTCGAAAGTTCAGCCAATGTGATTCACAATGTGTCACCCAATGTTTCACCCAATGTTGCAACAATGGGAGCAACATTGGACGAAAATTGAAACAGGTCCCGAACTTTCACAATCAGGTCTGAACATTCAAAATCAGTCCAATTTGAATGGTTGCAGCCATGACATTCCTAGCCGTATTCAGAAAAACCATCCAATCTCTCAAGTGATAGGTGATATTCATGATGGCATATACACAAGGAGAAGAAGTAAAGTTGAATCTCAAAAATTTGCATGATTATCAAAATATTTTTGAGAGAAGCCTTAAATCTTTTATGGATGCTTCAAATGATCAAAGATTATGTGTTCACATTGATGTGTTAACCTTGTTTTTTGATAACACCTATAAATTTTGCTTAGCACAAAAATTTAGTTCATTATTCTCGAACTAAACACATTAATTTAAGACACCACTTTATTAGAGACTTGGTTGAATATGTAAATTGTTTGCATTGAACATGTTGGGACTGAAAATCATCTTGCTGATATATTTGCCAAGTGTCTTGTTTTTGAGAGATTTTTCAATCTTAGGAAATCTCTTGTGTTTTTTGTGTGCCATATGATTTTACACTTGTTAATTAAAAAAAAAAAAAATTAGGCATGCTTGCATTTTGTCTTTAGAGGGCACTCTAGATCATTGTTTCACATGTATGTGCCTCTTGTGGTTGCTTGGGAATTTCATTCAAAATCTGTTGTGATTTCATTGTTATGATTCTCTCTCTCTCCCTAAAATATTATTGAAAAATTTTGAGTCCACAAAGGAAAGAGCTACCTTTTTAAATTTTTGGGATGCTACAATTTGTCAAAGTACTATGGAGCTTAGGCTTTCATGGGTTGATCTTGAGTAAATTGACTCCCTTTAATTGAAAAAGTGTGAAAGCTACCTAACGGAAAAGAGCTACCTATGAACAAGGTTGTGGCACCTTTCTTTTGGGACTATAAATCTTCGGATTTCATGGGACTATAAATCTTGATCAAATGATTTCATGGGTTGATTGCTTCCAAATGCTTGGTAAATAGTGTGAAAGGTTGCTAGTGGCATGTGTTGAATAGCTGGTGAAATAAAGTAGTGCTATAGGTTCCTAGGGAAAGTGGCATGTGTTGAATAGCTATGGATTTTGGTAAAGTAGAGCTATATTCCTAGGGAAATAAAGTACCTATGGATTTTGGTTGTGAAAAAATTATGATCTTGGGAGAGAAATTTGAGCAAAATTTAAAAAAAATCACAATTTTGAGAAAATAGAGCAAAATTTAAAATCACAATTTTGGCAAATCTCCCAATCCTTTGATCCGGTCTTTAATATAGGAACTACATCCTTTGATCCGGTCTTTATCACTTGTGTGTGATTGTATTTTTTATTATTCTTTTGCCTAAGCTTTTAGTCATCATGTTTTTAGGCATAAAATTTTAGGACATGCATTGTTGGCAATGGTATCAGCTTGGTGAAATTTTGTCTTAAACTCAAACTGTGCAAATCAATTTTCAAAAATCTTCATGTTGAAAAATATTTAGTGGTTGTCTAATTTTTGTGTGGAGCTAAGGGGTTTTGAATTTGGATATGATGTGCTCAGTTTTTGCTAAGTGGTGTGATCAAATCTTGGTGAACACTTTATTGTGTTTTTCAAAATCTTGGATTTTTTAGAGTTCCTAAAAGTTTGTTTATCCCTCTTCCTTTTCCGGTCAAATAGGGGGAGAGAGATCAAGTGTTTCTTGTGATGGTGATGATGATTTCTGATTTGTGCTCCTTGCACAAATTCAGGGGGAGATGAGATTTTCTAACCAATGCAGGTTAGGTGATTTGATTGGTGTTGAATAAACACTTGTATTTTGATTTGACCAGAAATGTTCAACAAAGGGGGAGATTGTAAGGGTAAAATAGGCATGACCTATTTTATCTTGTTTTCACCTTTCTTGGTCAAAGAAGAATTTTAATTTAGTCAATGTTTATTTTAGGTGTTAGATTTTGTTTAGATTATTTTTGATTTTTGATAGGAAAATCTTTCAAATCTTTCAAAAGATTATATTGGTTTTGATTTTTTTTATATAGGAAAATCTTTCAAATCTTTCAAAAGATTTGATCTTTCAAATCTTTCAAAAGATTTGATCTTTCAAATCTTTCAAAAGATTTGATCTTTCAAATCTTTCAAAATATTTAGGCAATATATTTTTTGGTAACTAGATCTCTGCAAATAAACTAATTTTTCCAAGTATCATAGTCTGATTAGGAAACATAATCTTGCATAATTATTAGCATAGTCTGATTAGGAAACATAATCTTGCATAATTATTTGCTAATCTCTTTCCTAGTAGGAGATTGCTTTCTTGTGCCGTGTACCTACAGGATGGTCGCTTATATATGGAGGCGGGATTTCGTGGCTGTGGCAGAGGTTTTGAGAGCTGACAAGAGAGAATCTATTCAGGGAGCTTGGCGGCGAGTTTGAAGAAAAGATCAAAAGCCGTAAGCGTGAGCAATTTTGTTGAAGTTGGAGAGCGGTTCTTGACACTTGAGAGAGGAGATCAAAAGCTATAAGCGAGAGCTTTCTTCTTTGTGATTACAGTGCAGTTCTTCCATTTGAACAGAAGCAGTTTTGAAGCTTCTGCTGATGCAATATCAGCAGCTTTTTTGAACCTTGAAGAACTGGTTTTGTGTGCTTCCTTTTTCTGTCTTTTGGAAGTCGATCTTCCTCCTTTCTTCCCACGTTTGGTTTAGTGTTTTATGTGGGTTTTTGATTCTCCAAAATACTATATCTTGTGAGAATCTTTGTTTGTTCTTAAGATAAAAAACAATGTTGATTTTTATATAATTGTGTGGCCTTGAGGCTTGATCTACAAGTTTGATACTTGTAGATTGTTTTTGTGTTATTTTCTGTCTTCCAAAGTCTGCTTGGTTTAAAATCTGAAAACAAAACTTCCGCTGCTATTTTCTGTGATACACTTTCAGTTCACATTGTCATTGTCATTGTTGCAACATTCACTGCAACATTGACAATAACATTGTTCCATATCGAGAATCCGTGTTCACATTGTCATTGTCAAATCTTGGTGAACACTTTATTGTGTTTTTCAAAATCTTGGATTTTTGAGTGTTCCTAAAAGTTTGTTTATCCCTCTTCCTTTTCCGGTCAAATAGGGGAGAGAGATCAAGTGTTTCTTGTGATGGTGATGATGATTTCTGATTTGTGCTCCTTGCACAAATTCAGGGGGAGATGAGATTTTCTAACCAATGCAGGTTAGGTGATTTGATTGGTGTTGAATAAACACTTGTATTTTGATTTGACCAGAAAGGTTCAACAAATGGGGAGATTGTAAGGGTAAAATAGGCATGACCTATTTTATCTTGTTTTCACCTTTCTTGGTCAAAGAAGGATTTTAAATTAGTCAATGTTTATTTAGGTGTTAGATTTTGTTTAGAATTCTTTTGGTAGATTGATTTGTTTTTTATAGGAAATCTTTCAAAAAGATTTTGGGTATTTTAGTTAGGTAACTAAATCTTTGCAAATAATTTAGTTATTTCATGTATCATAGTTTTGTTAGGAAAGATATCTTGTGATATATTTTTGGTAACTAAATCTTTACAAAATAATTTAGTTATTAGAGGTATCATAATAGGAAACATAATCTTTTGTAATATTGTGCTAATCTTTTACCCAGTTGGAGAAGGTTTCCTTGTGCCGTGTTCTTGCAGGTTTGTGCCCTAGATATGCAGGCGTGATTTTCTGGTTTGAGACTACGCTGCAAGAGCTTACAAGAGAGAAACTACGCAGCAAGACCGAGAGAGAAAGATTTAGAGAGCTATACGCTGAGTGTGTGGTGAGAGCTGAAAAGTGAGAAGATTAGAAGCCATACATTCAGAGTAGTCTTGGTAGAGTTTTTCGAAGCAGTTCATCCATATGAACTGAAGTGTTTTGAAGCTTCTGCTGCTGCTATAAAAAAACAGTTTCTATGAACCTTGAAGAACTGTTTTTGTGTTGCTTCTTTTTCTGTCTTTTGGAAGTAGATCTTCCTTCTTTCTTCCCACGTTTGTTCTAGTAGTTTATGTGGGATTTTTGGTTCTCCAAGATTCTATATCTTGTGAGAATTTTGTGTTAATTGTTAAGGATTAAAAACATTGTTGATTTTAGTAAATTTTGTGTGGCCTTGAGGCTTGATCTACAAGTTTGATACTTGTAGATTGTTTTGAGTTATTTTCTGTCTACTATAATCTGCTTGATTCAATATCTGAAAGCAAAACTTCCGCTGCTATTTTCTGTGATATACTTTCTGTTCACATTGTCATTGTCATTGTTGCAACATTCACTGCAACATTGACAATCACATTGACCCATATCGAGAATCCGTGATATCACGTTCTTACAATATGATTTTTGGTGGTTAATTGATCGCATTACTCCCATTTAGACCACACTTAAATTTAATTAATCATGTGAGGACTAATATATTTTTCCTTCAATCAATATTTTAACTATCATATAAATTAACCCTGTAGGGTCAATTAAAATACTAAAACACTTTGGGGTCACAACTCCCAATTATTTATTTGCCCCTAGACGTCAAATAATAATTTCTTATTATTATATATAAATTTAAATAAGGGGATAATTATCCCATAAATAAATTACAAACCTCAAAGGAGTCAATTACACTACTCCATAATTTTGGGTACAAAGTAAGCCTCCAACACGTATAACACCCCCTGCGGAGTCGAAATTAAAAACGGATAAATATTCTATAACAAATCGGGTTTGGAAGTCAAAACTTCGAATTCACAAATGGTGGATTATGGTTGAATATCAAGTAAAGGAGGTAAATGGGCTCAAAGCCTAATGGGCCAAAAGTGACCAAAGCCCAATTGCTATCCAATAATTTCAGTCAACTTCAAAGACGAGCCTAGGGTGATATATAAGCCCGAAAATTACAAATAAGATATGCTTAGAAAGATCTCGAAGTCTAACTTCTAACGCACCAAACGGATCTCGATTCCGAGTCGTCTACACAAAACTGTTGCTGATAAACTACAGGTTGTATCTGATAAGCATGAATACGCGGCCCAAACGGAAATCTGATCTACAGCGTGTGCAATGCTACACAAAACTCAACACAAAACCATTCAAAGTTAATCCCAAGGAACCGGGGTCTTACATGGGCCAATATACGACATATGCATTTGGTCCTGTAGTTATTCGAACCCTTAGGACTTTAACTATTGCAATACCATTAATTAGGAAAAAGCCAATAGAAAGAGAGAATGCTAAACTTTGTGATCAACCAGACTTGATTGAATAATAATTAATATAGAGCATAAGATTCGATACAAGTTATCTTCAATTCCTAGATATGAGCATATAGTTCATCATCAACGATGAAGTAATCAATTGGATGAATGAAAGCATGAACTATCTCTACAAACTATGAATTACAACTAATAAAATTGTATTATATTGCTAATTTTTGGACCTTTGGCTTAGGGCTACAAGCTTTGTATTTATACTAATGGTTACAGAGTTTAGAATTAGGTTACAACTGAATTTCCGAAATAGGAAGAGTCGACAGCTTGCGGTTGCAAGGTGTTGGAAGCATGCGACCGCAAGGTCTTGCATTAATTCAGGGCTGTCAGACTATGGACCTTACGAGGGAAAGGTATTAAGGGAATGCGACCATAAGGTCTTCTGCACTTTTTGGTCCTTTGATTCTTCTGACTTTGCACTTAGCTCCCTTATTCAATTCTTCACATAAAACCTTCAAGAATCCTTTAATTTTATCGCTAAAACTTACAATTAAGATGCAAAACAAATATTAGTAGCTAAAAGTCTCGTGGAATCTCTATTTCTAAGCTCAATAAGTATCCTATAAATGCGTATAAAACACATCTATCAACTGCCAAGGCAGCGGGTAAAAGAAAAAGGAATTCACCTCCCCGCTCTAACTGACCCGTGTGCCACTGTGATGTGGGCTCTGAGTCCACCTCTACCACTCCTCCACCTATTAAAGACAACATTAGGTCGTGGTAGTGACCTACTTTTGAGATGCTCACCACTATTGGCACAGTGCGGGCCCTTGTGAGAAAGATTGACGGTGGTACCCCCATGCTTGGGAGAATTGATATAAATGCCCACGGGAGCCCTGCCGGACTGGTTGGCAAAGGCATCGTTAAACGGGCTCTTCATGACGATGTGTTACATGCGATGCTCAGACACGTTGGACTCTACTTAAGCGAGGTATGCTGACTACATAGTCTTATTTTCGTTGCGACTGTTACTTTTGCTCGATTTTTCCTGATCCTACTTTATGTCTCTTGTAGATTGTCTCCACTTGCACCAACCTTTATAACAGATATAGCGAGGAAAATGAGGCTCGTAAAAAGCTAGAGTCTGATAATAATGGTCGGGAGGGTTTAGTGAAGAAGAAGTTCGATCAAGTTTCCTCCTTAGCCAATTAGTTGAAGAAGTAGGAGGTCGCGACCAAGAAGAGAGAGGAGGAGCTGCTTGTGTAGAAAAGCGAGCTACTCGCTCAGAACGGTGAGCTGGTCAATAAGAAAAGTGTGCTCATGGGCCAGCTAAAGAAAGAACAAACTGTCATGGAGGCATTGTCTCAATAGGGGTCATAGTTGCAGATGGAGCGAGATGATCTAAAGAAAAAATTTGTTCAGGATGGGGTGACTATGACTGAGCTCTCTGAGAAACTGTCGACGGCTTAGGAGATAGCGGTGAAGGAATTCAAGGGCTCTAATGAGTACGAGGCCTTGGTGGATGAATCAATTCTTTCATATTATGCACATGGAACCAACTATATACTTCGCATACTCGCTGGTCATGGAGGGGTAAGTATGCAGACAATGGATGAATGGGTCGTGCTTAACCCATTCGACGAGATGCCTGCCAATTCAACCACTTGGTCCCTGTTAGTGCCCCTGGATTTCTCCGTATCCCGCGCTCCCTTTTTTAGGGAACACGAGATTCGGCGAAGACATCACTCTTTTTATTCCATCTTCCCTTGTTTAGGGGAAAATGAAATTAAAAGTGCAAAAAGAGTGTTGTCAATAGCGCGTTGAATACGCCTCGGTCACTAATTATGCTTTAGTCCACTATGAGTGCTTTGGGTTTTTCTGTATCTCACGCTCCCTTGTTTAGGGGAAAATGAGATGCATAAAATGCAACACCCTTTTCATTCCATCTTCCCTTGTTTAGGGGAAAACAAAATAAAAAATGCAAAAAGGATGTTGCAAGAGCGCGTGGGAATACGCCCGGCCTCACTGTGGACTTGGGTTCATTTTGGATCACTATGAGTGCTTTGGGTTTTTCCACATCTCATCCTCCCCTGTTTAGGGGAAAACAAGATGCAGAAAATGCAACACCCTTTTCATTCCATCTTCCCTTGTTTAGGGGAAAACAAAATTAAAAGTGCAAAAAGGATGTTGCGAAGGCGCGTGGGAATACTCCCTGCCTCACTGTGATCCAAAATGTTGTAACATAGTCGCCATCTTTATTTTAAGAAGAAATAAAGAAAAACAAAAAATAACCAGATTTTGTAAAGGGTTCGGAGGCTAAGTTACGAGGTGGGAAGGTGTTAGGCACCCAACTCGCTCTTTCGGTGTTAAAATAGTTTTTGGCTAAAATATGCTTTTATTATATTTATTTAGCAAATGAAATAAAACATTTAAACGTATATATCTGTATCTACATTACTACAAACATGCAACCGTTTCCTTCTACGAATTACAAATATATTTATAAATATTTGGCCATAATAATGACTCTTTTTAGTGCCATTTTCTATAGAAATCCGGGCAGCATAACTGCTTATATTTTACATTGGGCCGGCAGAAAATAACACTTTTTAATTAAACCTCTTAAAGGCTTACCTTTAAGAGCGTGGGGTGTGCTTGCTCTGTCCTTCTAGGAGAGGGAGTCTTTTGCTGTTGCGGAGATTCGGGCAGAGTAACTGCTTCTGAAAGTTGCTTTTAGGCCTCGGGAAATGGGCAGAGCAACTGCTTGCTTTTTGCTGTTGTTTGCTTGCTGTTGGCGAAAATCGGGCAGAGCAACTGCTTGCTTCTTGCGAATTCGATGTCTGGATTCGGGCAGAGCAACTGCTCTTTTTGGGATTTGTAGACCGGGGAAATAGGGTGGCATCCTAGCGGGGAGGTTAAGCTTCACTTTGACAGGTTGGTTTTGAGTTTGGAGGAGATTTGACGGAGCTTCGAGGCTTTTAGAGGAGGGGAACTCTCTCAGGACGATCCCTCTTAGAACTCACTGTGTATTTCTTCAGCGGTGTGTTAACTGTGTGCGAAAAGTGTGTGAATTCACGAAGCTGGGGCCTTCTATTTATAGGCCGAGATGGGGACTCCTTCGTCTTTAAATTTTCTCTTTTGTGCTTCACCGGCTTGTACCGCGCGCTGAGAGAGATGCACCTTAGGCAGAAAGCTACAGTGCACAAGGCACTATTGGGCGCCACCCATGGACAGGGTGGATTCTGCGCCAGCTATCAGTGTGGGTGGCCCCTTGCTCCTTTTTCGTGCTGCTTTTTGACACTTTGGCCCCTGCATTTCACTGTTTTGCGCATCTTGCTTTTCCTTTTGCATTTTTAAACCCTGTAACTTGACATTTGTTAAGTTTTAACAGACATACCAGGGGTACGAAATTGGAGTGTCTACAGTCCTTCATAATGAGGAAGATCTGGATTTTCTTGGCCGTGAATGATGCTACCGCTAAGCGGGAGCCTTGGGTTCCTCCGACTGTGACGACCCGACCCTGATCCCAATACGAGACCCCAAGGTCGTGCCGTCAGAACACACAATTAAGGCTATAACAGCGATACGCCAATGACTCAACAAATGCGGAAGCGAATAACTTAATGAAACCCGAGCTAACAAGCTCCAAAATATAAAACAACCCAAGAGATAGTAAATCTCTCGGCCCAAAAAATTTGAAGCACGTGACACAACATTGGACACATACAACAAAACCAGCTGTTACAATTTATAAACAATAATATATCCAAGTCATCGGCGACGTTACAGTGAAAACCCAACATTAAACTATGTCTACAACTCTAATCTACACACTCCACGGCTAAACATGCCGGAGTACAACATAACCAACAACATAAACAAACTTGAGATGGAATAAATATGTACTTAAATAAAGATGGCTCGCCTAACATTTGTCGGCTCACAAAGGACCAAGTGCTAATAATTTACAAGTACAAGTATCAATAAAAACCACAAGCTTTACTACCCATAGTGAAGTCTATATAACTTCACTTCCCAAACATCCTTTCCAAAAACCAAGGCTACAAAATAATAATAGTAGCAACCTTCACAAGAACCACGCTTCTATCGTAGACTTGACAGATTCCTTCAAATCACTAGCTTGGCTCGAATCTAAGGAAAACAAAGTAAACGAGTAAGTCATAAAGACTTAGTGAGCTACTAAAGATGCAATGTCATGGCATGTCATTGTGCTCAAATAAAATATGTACATCTCATGTCATACTCATAATATATCATTTCATGGTATAATCCTCAACACAAACCAATTTCCATCTATAGTCACATAGAACATAGTTCTACATAAATTACCATAAAGTAATTCATATCAAATAGAATATGATTCTCAATTCCAAAATGTGTAGCATTTTATTTCCACATTTTAACCTATCATCAAACCACCAACCACATAACCCAATTATGCCATGAATCTCATACCTCATCATTTAACATAACTCATATAGTAATTCTCATATGAAAGACTATTGTTTTCATTCTAATCATGGATAACATGTTATATTTTTAGTATAACATCATATCATAAAAACCATCATCTCATTAGCATATTATATTTCTATTATAACATTTCATCAAGTAATCATCATCTCATGTAGATCATATCATTAACCACGCAGCACAACAATTCATATAAGTTCTCGTATAATAAACAACATAAGAGAGAATATGATTCCTTTTTCGCATCCGCCGTGTAGCTCCTGCAAAAGACGTGCAACCATATGTGTCCTCAATATCTCTTTTCGTGGTATCGACGTCCCCAAGACAATAACCCGCTCGAGTTCTGTAGCTATCAATGGTAGGTGTATTACTCTAGCAATAATAAGCTACTTCCCCATCGTAGCCATCGATGGAGGGGTGTGTGCAACCCGGCACGATGATCCATTGCGATCACAAATCCCACAATTCGTGAAGACAATGCATCGTCCCCCCAAAACTCAAACCAAAACCATGCCAGCTGGACTCAAACACAAGCACATGTAATATATACTCGCATGCTCAACCAAAGGAAAAGTATCACACAGCGCACTAATCCAATCAAGTAGATATTTACTTTTGAATCACGTAGTTATGCATTTCTATGCTAACTAGCACATAAACACATTAGATCAATAATATCAATTCTCTAATACCCAAGTGTTCTTCATACACTTGAAAACGCTCGGAGGCTTAACCTCCATAAAAAACTACCCCAAATTCCGTAGGATCGTAATATGTGATTCACTATATTCATATTAGTCCCATAATCGACTCCGTCGAGTCATTTCTACTTTTTCCAAAACCGAAGGCGTAGTAGCTATTTGCATCATAACCTTCCTATTATTCATTAGCTAATATTCATGACTAAGTTCTCAAGGTTAACAACATTGTGTAACCCAAAATAAACCATTCCTTCCCAACCAAAATCCCAAACATGGTTCATAGATCAACACTTAACATTTAAAGTCAATCATTACCTTTCAAGCATGCATCTCAAGATAACATTTAATCTAGCATGCTTTCAGCCAAAATAGCCATTTATCTAAATAAGATGTAAATTCATAACCAAGATGTAAATTCATCTATCATGCTCATAACCAAGATGTAAATTCATCTAGCATGCTCACAACCTTAAATTTATGAATTAGAGTTGAACAACATACTCTTATATACATGAAAGTCAAACGTTACATTTTAATCTTACAATCCATAATGATAATTCATTTATCAATTTCACAACCAAAAATAGGGTTCACCAAGCATACTTCCAACCTTAAACATAAATCCATATGTGATTCTAATAATTCACAAATAACCAATAGGAACCCAAAAACCATTCATCTCACCAATAAACACCATTTACTTCATACTCGTCAAATCAAACCCTAGGCTTTTAGGAAATAATATGATCATCATGCTCAAAGCCCAAACTTACAAAATAAAGCTTAATGATGCACTTCATTAAACATAGAAAGCATCCTATTCATGCTTCTAACAAGGTCACTCATCCAAAACTCAAAATAAAAATCACAGAAAGCATACATGTGTACTCATTGACCTCAAATAGCAAGCCCTTCTGCCTTGCCCCACAAGCCAGCCTGCATACTCTTTGCCCTGAGCAGGCCTCCTCATTCTGAGCAAGCCATACGAAGATCCTGTCCTTGCCCCAGCAAGATGATCCAAAGATAAAAGATACCGTTACGCTGCAAGAATTTCACAGAAGATAAAGATGATATAATGACTCGGAAGGATAAGGGAAGCACATCTAAAGACTTCAAACGCCTAGTGTATATACTAGGTTAAGACATTCGCGCTTCAAAAGGTAGATACTAGCCTACTAGTCTTTTCCTATTATTATAGATTAAATGTAGAATAATTATATTATGCATGCTATGTAAATATTAAATAATAATAATGTTATAATTAGTTAAGTATTGGTATAATATAGTAAATAATAAATAAAATGTAGATATGATAATTATGCATCTTTATAAATAATATTAGTTTAACTTTATATATATTTAAATTTATAACATATCCTTGTATTGCTAATATTTAGATATATAAACTATCAATACAAACATAGACGATATTATGCCCAGATAAAACGCCGTTATTTTCAATATATACAAAGAAAATACTTTTCTAGATTAAATACATAAAAAGCATGTTATTTTTAATAAAACCCCAAAAGCGAGACCGAAATGGCGAGTTAGGTGCTTAACCACTTCCCAACTCGTAACTTAGCCCCTGAATTTACATTTTCTGTTAACATTTGGTTTCTCTCTGTTCAACCTTAAAATAGAGGTGATGACTTTGTATGCACACATTTAGAGTCCTCGATGAGACCAAGCGCATTCCAAGCGCTTTAGTTGTTTTTTGAGACACGTCGTTTTCACACGGGCAACAGGAGTTTCAGAACCGGGCTCTCACAGTGGCGACTCCACTAGGGATTATGTTTTTTAAAAAAACGAAAGAGGGCTAGACTTCATTTTTTTAGGGTTGTTAAATTTATTTACATACACGACATGCTTTTATAGATAGTCTAGAATTTTATTATATATATATATATATATGTTGAAAATGTAATTTACTTTATAAATGCATAGATGCTTTTTTATTATTACTATTTGCTTTTGGCAATTGATATTTGTGATTTATATTTCTGTTGACAAAAAACCCTACATGTAAATATTATTTTATTCATCTATCAATTTTATTTTGGGGAGTAGGACAAACATGTAATTAATAGGAACAGATAGTTTCCTCACTTTTCTTTTTATTTATTGATGTGATTGAATAGTTGTCTCGCACGATCACTCCGTTCCTTATGGGAATTGCAAACTAATCAGTCGAGAAAATCCACAAAAGAACAAAAAGACAGATATTTTTACTACTTTAGATTACTGTAAAAAGTTTCCAACTTTCCTAGCTAACTCACACACGTGCACTCATGTAGAGATATTCCAAACTGCTACCCCCTAAACAAAAGCCAGCCTACCCATACATCAGCCACATTAATTTCATGTATATCTTTCTAAGACACTTCATTGACTGGTCGGTTTTTATACCCAAAAGTTATTGACCAATCTTATTGGCAAAAAATATAATTTCTTGATCAAACAAAATGCACTAGGAATGATCAATGAATTTGATGGTCTCTCTTTAGAACGATTCGGATGGTGGATCCCGCAAAGAGTATAAGCCCTGCAGCTAGGATTCATCCGATCTTGGGAAGTCGAAAGGCAGGTGGAATACGAACGTCTTATACTCTGGAGAAAGAATCTACAGTTCTAGGACCTGATAAAGAAAGTCAAAACAAAGTTATGATTGCTTGAGAAACTTTAAGAAAAACAACAAAAACATGTCCATTAAATATAAATACACATTGTACTTTCCGAACCAAGCCTTTGAGCCATACACCTTTCGACCCTTTTCCTTAGAAACCTGGCCCGGACCTGGAAAGGAAGAGATAATACTGGTCGTTTGATAAGGAATTTGAGTTTAAGAACAGAAGGAAGTTCAGATAGTTCATATTTGAGTTTGAAAACAGGATCAGATCAGAACAGACATATTTGAGTAGAATGGCCGCCGAAGATGAACAAACTGTTGTTGGCACTGAAATATAAGCTTCCGGGTACACCCTAAATCCTGAATTCCAAGATTGGCTAAAGAGAGAATTGGATACCTATATAGAAAGGATAACAAACCAGATGGCAGGGAATCTTTTGGAAGGTTTAGCATAAATCTTCACCCAGTTTTCTCAGCGAATCAAAATTTTTGCAACCCTCAGCTGACAAACCCTTGGCTCTCCTAAAAGTCAATTTTCCCACCTCAACAGAAAATGTTTTCCCTCAAAATACCAACATATTTGGTGTTTGTTCTCCTCACCCAAACAACAGCCCCTTCACCTAAGACACTATCATTCCAAACCAATACAATTACAGTTTTCCTTCACAAAGTATCCTACTTCCAAACACCGACCAAACATTCTTTTACCCCAACACCTGTCACCAAAGAACATCCCCTATCAATAACCCAAGGAGCTACTTCAATCATGATCCTGCAACAATCTTCACCTAACAATGTTCCTCCAAACCCCAACTTCAATAACCAATGTAACATCTCCGTATGAAGCTCACCAGAACGGACGAGCACCCCCAAATGGAAACAAATACAATGTGTCTCTTGTGTAATACTTCTCTAGTCAAAGGCAAAAGAAGGAAACACTATCATACTACTCAGCGACCAAATCCCAGTTAAACATTTCGTCCCATCTAAAAGGAGAGAAAGAACAGAAAAAAGGATCAAGGAATTATGATGCTCTACTTGCTTCAAGGTCTGCCATTTTCCGAACATTGTGGGCCCACGGCCAGCTGAAACCGCTCTAGGGTTATAAATCCCCAAGCTCATTACCTGACACATGGAATCACGCCCAGTATGGTGAATACCATAGCTGGAATAGACACCTCACCGACATATGCTACCTTCATAGGCATGCCAACCAAGACCTCATCGATGACAAACAATACCAAATGCAGTAAATGAATCCTTACCTCAGATCGACGTGATCACGAATGTACAAAACTATCTATCTACTTAGTATGGAAATAATAAGGAACCTTTATCTTACATTGATGTCCCTTTAGAAACAAACTAGGATTGCAACATGCTCTCCTGGAGTGTCTTATTAAACAACAGTCAGGGTTCACCTCAGGAAAAGGTGAACAACCTTGAGAAAGCCACTTGGGTTGGCGGAAATGTCAGTCACCTTACTAGATCTGGTCAAGCATATCAACCAAACCAAGAAATCGGTAATCACTCTGGCAAAGACAAAGAGGTTGACACTGGGGCTAGAGACATGGAAGATATTCTACTAACCCAAATAAAAGAGACTCAATCCAACATATCCATCTGGGGCTTGCTATGTGCCTCCAAAACCCATCGGGACACTCCAGCTAAGTCTTTGAGTCAAGTAGTTATTCCCATCAAAACCTCTTCTGATGAGTTAACCCAAATGATAGGAAACATTCACTTTGGAAAAGTGATCATGTTCACCAAGCTTGATTTACCAAAAGAAGGAACCGACCACATAGATGCCATACACATCACTGTCGGGATCATGGAAAAATGGGTACCACGAGTCCTAGTAGACAACAGTTCATCTCTGAATGTCTGCCCTGCAAGTACATTAGACAAACTAGGGACAAAAATCTCAGAGTTAACTCTCTCATCATAGACAGTGAGAGCCTATGATAACACAAGTCGTTGCATCTTGGGAGCGGTAACACTAGCAATGACAATTGGACCTCTCACCATGCCTGTAGAATTCCAAGTCTTGGATATTCCAGTTACTTTTAGCTCACTGTTAGGTCATCCATGGATTCAATGACACCAACATTTTCTTGAGTGGCTTCGAAGTCATTCCCCAGGCCAGAGTTAATACCATTGAATATGCGCAAGAGACAAACATCACAGGGAGAAAGACTACAGTGTTTGGGGAAATAATCCCACTGAACATGCTGCGAAAGATGAATTACATGCCAGGACTTGGGCTTGGCAGAAACCAACAGGGGCTAGTTAACTTAGTCCAGGAAGAAATTAAGGAATGCATCCCACCTTTTGGTGTGACACCCCGCTCCTTCGTTATCTCGGTTTGCGTGCTATACTTGCACTTCTTCCTTTGTCGACGGTATGTTTGGTTTGCGAGAGGGTCTAGATATGTTTGAGAGACCATATTAAGACCAAAACATTATTAAGAGACTCCATATAGTTGTTGACTTGCTAAAGTCGCAAGTCGTGACTCGACGATAGTCGGAATGCGACGCGATTGAGGGTTTGCTTGCGTTTTGGGTTCGTGACCTCGGTTTGGATCCTAGACCTTTATAAGATGGTTTATTAACATGTTTAGATGTATTAGACTTCAAGTTGGAGGTGTTCCCTAAGTCTATCGATGATTTGGAAGTTTATAAACCTTCTTGCTTTGTTTCGCCCTTAGCAATTTCCTTCGTTGCTTGTATTCTTTGTGTTTTCAACTTGTGAGAAGTTCATTTGAGTTATAGACCAAGTGTACTAGTAATTATCATTCTTGCACAATCATTGTTCATAGACTTGTTACCTTTGGTTATGAGATGACCAATTTATTCCTTCACGCACTCATGTTTTGGGTAAACTTCGGGAAAATTCTGGTACTAATCCACTGAATAGAATTTTCTAAAATTTTAGTATGTTTTACCTTCATACGTTAGGATACTCTCTGTAAAATTTGGTAATTTTCCAAGGTGTCTAAGTACCTTAATTAGGTCTTGACTTACGGCTGTGCCAGAATTCAGTTTTCAGAAAAACAACTTCTGTACTTGATTTTTGTTGTAACCATATCTTGATGAATATAAGTCCAAATGGAGTAATTTAAAATTCTAAAATATAATTTAATGAGTCTAGTTTCATAAAAATCAAAAATCACCTAATTTGGAGTTGTGAGCGATTTATGGTCGATTTTACAAGATTGACTGTCCAGCCTCAGCTTCCCAGGCGCCCGCCTCAATATTGTGAGGCGCCCGCCTCAAGTTCTGGGAGCAAATTGCAAATTTGGAGATGGGTCAGAGTCCCAGGCGCCCGCCTCAATAATGTGAGGCGCCCGCCTCAACATAAAATGTCACTTACGGGATTTTTGAATTATACCCATTCCTCTAAACCCTTCCTAACCACCCATACTTAACCCAAATCATGTCCTAACATTAGTTGGAAGTTTTGTGTTTGATTGATTAGAATTATACCCATCCTACCCTCATTAAACCCCTCTAAACCCTTCTACTAACCACCCATACTTAACCCAAATCATGTCCTAATTTGTGCATTAGTTGGAAGTTAATTAAGGTTAGATTAGTGATTGATTAGTCCTAATCTCTACTAATTGTACTTATTTTGGGGGTATAAATGAGAAATGTCCTTTGTGCCCTCCTTATTTTGGGGGTATAAATACCCAAACCCTTTTGAGAAATCAGAAAATCTCTTCATTCTTCCTCCTCCACAATACGTATTAGAGAGAGAGAGTCTCCATGGGAGATTTCAAGCCCTAGCTTCTTCTCTCTTCGATCCAAGACGATCCACCCACCCGATTGCCTTCAAACTTCGGAATCTTGAAGCCCTCGACGAGTAGAACAACTTCACCGATCGGATTTGTGTTCTCTTGAGTTTTCACTCAAGCTAGGTAAGTTACTCTCTTTTGATTTTGGTTCATTGGCCCTAAGGAAAACAACTTGTATGCTATTTGTGGGCAATGAGCACTTGATATGCTTTGTATGTGTTATTTTGGGGATTATTGGAAGTATAACTTGTAGGAGCATTTGTAGAGTGATTTCTATGATTATTGAGGTATTTGATTACTCCTCATCTTGTGTTTCTAGGCTTATGAGCATGCTAGAAATCATGTCCATATGTTATTTGGGTTCATTGTGGAAACATGCCTACTTTGTGTATTTTTGGAGGTATGAACTTGTCAATGCCATGTGTAGGATGATTTGTAGGATTTATGTTAGGTTTGTTATGAATTTGAGGGCTTGAGAATCAAGCCCGAACTATTGGAGAATTATTGTTAATTGAAGTGAGTGTCATTGTTGAGATTGATGAAATGTATAAGAAATGAAACTTAGTATTTAGACTCAACGGAGTCGAAATAAGTTCAATAAAGTGTTAATGAACTCGGGTTGAAGTCCTACGACGTTTGGGATTCGTTTGATTATGTTTATGTTGAGTTCTTGGATTTTTAGGCTTGGGAAGCAAGCCCGGATTATTTTCGGGAGAATTATTATGATCGTGAATGATGTGTTAAATTTGGGATTTATGAAATACGTATCTAATGAAATGTGATATTAAGACTCAAGGGAGTCGTTTTAGGTTCAACAAGATGTTAGTGAGCCCTATGTTGAAATCCTACGATGTTCGGGTTTGGTTGGTCTTGATTGTGAGCACCCGAACATCTCGAATTGTGTCCCATTTGTGACTCCCATGATATAGAAGCTTATTGGGGATTTATTTAGAGCGTGCTCGTTAGAGCACTGAGCATTAGAGACCAACCTATGATCTCGTATGCCCTTAAGAAGTGATTATTTGAATGAGTTCCCTCTTAGGGAACTTGGTCGCGTGCACATGATAGCACTTCCGGGGTTTTGACTACGAGTTAGTTTGGTACCCTCGAGATTGGTTTGAGAAGTCGATTAATTATGACAATTGGGACTATGGTTGAGTCCGGTGTGCTTTTGAGTGAAACCAAATGCTAAGCCTTGTTTGTGGTTGTTCTTAGACTAAATTATAGTCTTTGATTTAATCTTGAGTAGAGGACTATAGTAGACCTCACATTGTGATTTATTGAGCTATAAGCTATTCTTGAATTGGTGATGACTTGAGGATTATGAATACCTCAATATGTGATTTTTGAACTAAACTTACAAGTTAGTTGAACATGTTAAGTGTGTACAATTATGTGCATTGTTTATTGGGTTTTGTAGAGCATTATGACCTACTTGAATTGATAAGTTCTTTTATGATGGACTTGGTCCTTATTGGTTTATCCAAGTAAATATCTACTTGAGCATCTTGATTTGAGTCCACCGGCGCCTTGGTCGCTTTTGTCGGCAATGGGACGATTCATAGCCTTTGGAAACATTCGCTATGAATCGCCGCATTGGTACCCTTTATCCCCACTATGTGGCCAATAGTGGGATGTGGTCTCGTATTAGCGCCCCCTAGCCCGATATCGAAGCTCCCATTTCTCATCCCAGGGTTGGATGAAGGTAACGAGGAACTCATTAAGAAAACTGATGAGTTATGATCATTTGAGGATTGAAACCCGCTTATGATCATTGAAGGGCTAGGCCCGTATCTTGGTTTTACGTGCTTATGTGTAAGCACTTATATGAAAGAAAACGTGTTATGTGGTTTATGAAGTTTATGTTACATAATGACTTAATACAAGTTTATTATTGGTATGCTATTAAGATACCATGATTTTATACATGATTGTGCATTATGCCATGCCACGACATGCTATGCCATACATTTGCATTTAGTAACTTACTGGGTCATTATGACTCATTTCGTGTTTGTTTTCCTTAGTTTTTGCAAGAAGCTCGTTAGTACACGTTGAAGCTTCGGGCGCTTGATCGTTAATGTGTGGTCTTCCTGCGATAGCTTGGGGTTATAAGTATTATTGTATTTGTTATCTTGTGAGATACGGACGTGAAGTTATGTAAACTTTACTTGGGTAGTTATGTTAGTATCCTATTATTGTTTTATTTTGGGAGCCGACTTGTTGGGTCGAGCTGTTGTATTTTAATTAGAAGTTATTCCGTTGTCTTTCCGAGCAAGGTTTTAGCTCACTTGTTTTAGTATTATGTTATTGCTATTTCTGTCCCCGACAACTTTAGTCGAGAGACATTGGTTAGTGGTTAGTATTTTATCTCTTACTCTTTTAGTCGATTTATTCCTCCGGCATGTTATAGCCGTAGAGTTGTCGTTTATCAGGTTGGGTTCTTGTTGCTTCGCCGGCCTTAGGTTGCCGATGGTTTGTTGTCCGTGCGCAATGTTGCGTCACGCGAGTCGTAGATTTGTCGAGAGATAGTCGTCTCTCAGCCTTGTATTCCTTAGTTTATAATTATAGGCTTTGGTCCCACTTATGATTCGCTTCCGCAGATTTTAGTTTTTGGTTATTCGGTTTGGCCGTTATGGCTTTACATTCCTGTTTAGAGTTTGTTGGTTCAACTCTGGACTCGCACCACTACGCTTAGCGGGTGCTTGTCCGTCTTTTAGCTTGTCTTGACGGCACGACCTTGGGATTCCGCATTGGAGTTCGGGTCGGGCTGTCACAGTTGGTATCAGAGCTATAGGTTAGCTATTTCGCCAGGATAGGTTCCTTGGCCTAGTTTGGGTTGGGTTTATTGTTGAGTTATTAACGCTGAGTGTTCTTTGTAGGCGTAATATGTCAGGAGCTTGGCGTGGAGCTAGTTCTAGTAGACCCTGTTCTGGTACTCGTGGCAACGAGAGAGGGGAGAATGTTATGGATCCGCGTGTGACTCCTCAGCAGATGTTTGGAATGGAAGACGATTCTACCATTCTTGCGAGATTCTTGAAGCTGAAACCTGAGAGCTTCGATGGAGGACCCGATGCTTCTAAAGCAGAACTTTGGATAGAAAGCATGGAGAAGATCTTTGTAGTTTTGGGTTGTACATCAGAAGAGATGGTGACCTTAGCGGTGTTTAGATTGGATGGTGCGGCCGAGCATTGGTGGCTTGAAATACGAGATCATTGGAGACAGCATGGAGTGCCTCGAGTGTGGGAAAACTTTGTCAAGGAGTTTATGGTACGGTTTAGTCCGGTAGTAATTCGAGAAAGAAGAGAGATGGAATTCCTAGTGTTAGAACAAGGAGACATGACCGTGGCTCAGTATTCAACAAAGTTTACAGAGCTGGCTCGCTATTGTGGTTACTTGGTACCGGATGAGGCTAGGAAGACCGAGAGGTTTGTGAAAGGCCTGAGGACGAAATATCGTAGGCAGCTTATTCCATTACAGCTTACGGATTACCAAGGGGCTGTGGATCGTGCACATGCTATGGAGTTGGACATCGAGGAGTACGCTCAAAAGAAAATATCGAAGACTAATAGAAGCAATGACGTTAAGAGAGGACAGTCGGCACCTCAAACAGTTAGTCAAGGAAAGGTGCGTTCGGGTGGCCGGAGTGGTGTTACTACTTCTACTCAGAGACGACGAGGTGACGAGTTGACATGTAACTTTTGTAAGAAAATAGGACACACCGAGGATAGGTGTTGGGGAAAGACTGGGAGGTGTTACTATTGTGGTGACGGAACTCACTTGAAGAAAGATTGTCCCAAGCTTAAGGCCAATCAGTCGGGTAGCGCCGGCCAGCAGTCTGGGGCTAAGAGAGATGGTGACGGTCAGCCTAAAGTTTGAGGCAATGCGCGCGTGGCGGTTGGCCATTGCGGAGTTTAGAGGCCTATCCGAAATAGGAAGGTATATTCTTGTATATATATACGTAAATTATACCGTTGCTACTATTACCGTTATTATGAGTACACGTCTTAATCGGTAGCTCATGTGCATTCATACATACATTATATGTTGTATTATGTAAAATTGGTTGTTTGCTCGATCGGGAATAATACCCCAATGTGAGATAGATATATGACATGGTTTGTTTGTGAATTACCGGTAGGTAATCGTACGTTGAGTATGGATTCTTGGTTAGTCTATGTATGTATAAGACTATATTATATATAGAATTGTGGTTTTGTGTGGTTATATAAAAAGGGCCATAGTATGTATATATATGAAGCATGAATTGTATATTGATACTTATCGGTTTGGTATGATGTTTGTATATTCTATGAATATACGTTTAATGTAATGAATAACATAATATTATATGGTTGCTAAGGGTTATTATGCGAGTAGGTTATACACTCGACTTGTGAGAAGGTTGAAGGTTGCGATTTAGAGGATAATCATGGTTACACGGGAGAGATTGACGCTTCACCGTGAGTATTGAGATGTTAACGTTGTGTTAGGATGCTTAGTACATTGGTTGTAGACTTGGTCTAGAGCTTAAGAAAGGATAGTTTTGCGGAGTATGGACGTTACGGGCATTAGTAGCCTTGTCGATTCGTGGTGATTTCCGGGAAATTAACTTGGTTGAGTGTACTAGGTACACGAGTTTTGTGATAGCTATAATTGTTGTTTGTCAAGGTAATAGACCTTGTTACTTGGTCTGAATTTTTATTCAGTTATGTGCATTAGATGTAGGAAACACCTACTTGATGCATTACATTGTAGTATACTAAATTCTCATATCATCATTATTATCTCCTGCTCCTTCATTTCCTTAGCATAGGAGACTATTAAAGGATGCTTAAAACCTTTTTAATCATGAACCTTCGCATCCTTGCAACGGAAGCTTTTGAGTATCCAATTTAGCCGGTACCCTAAATTGGTGATCAAAAGTGGTTCGTTGTTGAACTAGGATTGGTATGAATTATGGTAGAAATTGACTATACCGTTACCAAATGGAATTGACATGAATGGAAAGAATTTTCAAAACATGGCATTGTGTGCTCTTGTGTGTTCTTACCCGCGATAGGGAAATCGCGAGTATGATTTGCATGGTTTGAAATGCCGATTTGATTACCTTTGATTTGTTTGTAAATTGCCCCATAGGCAATTATTAATTCTTGTAACTTAGGATCTTTTGTGGTTGAATTTCATGTTGTGCCCCGAGACAAATAGTTTCGGTAGTTGAATGTGTTCTTATGATGAAGTTTGGGATTTTGCCTACATGATTGGCGTAATGTGTTCTTGTGTATTTGCGACTCAAGTATGAGTCATGTTATTTTCAATCGTAAGTATTGATGTCGTTGAGTCTATTGAGAGTTCGTAGACTTTCACATTTGGATTATTAGAGTTTAACCCTCGTGTATATTGTGGTGGTAGACCAGATTCGAGTCTAGGTTGGTGGTTTTGAACTCGATGTATTGTGGTTTGTATCATGATTTAGAATTCGGGACGAATTCTTTTTAAGGTGGAGAGAGTGTGACACCCCGCTCCTTCGTTATCTCGGTTTGCGTGCTATACTTGCACTTCTTCCTTTGTCGACGGTATGTTTGGTTTGCGAGAGGGTCTAGATATGTTTGAGAGACCATATTAAGACCAAAACATTATTAAGAGACTCCATATAGTTGTTGACTTGCTAAAGTCGCAAGTCGTGACTCGACGATAGTCGGAATGCGACGCGATTGAGGGTTTGCTTATGCTTTTGGGTTCGTGACCTCGGTTTGGGTCCTAGACCTTTATAAGATGGTTTATTAACATGTTTAGATGTATTAGACTTCAAGTTGGAGGTGTTCCCTAAGTCTATCGATGATTTGGAAGTTTATAAACCTTCTTGCTTTGTTTCGCCCTTAGCAATTTCCTTCGTTGCTTGTATTCTTTGTGTTTTCAACTTGTGAGAAGTTCATTTGAGTTATAGACCAAGTGTATTAGTAATTATCATTCTTGCACGATCATTGTTCATAGACTTGTTACCTTTGGTTATGAGATGACCAATTTATTCCTTCACGACTGCCTCATGTTTTGGGTAAACTTCGGGAAAATTCTGGTACTAATCCACTGAATAGAATTTTCTAAAATTTTAGTATGTTTTACCTTCATACGTTAGGATACTCTCTGTAAAATTTGGTAATTTTCCAAGGTGTCTAAGTACCTTAATTAGGTCTTGACTTACGGCTGTGCCAGAATTCAGTTTTCAGAAAAACAACTTCTGTACTTGATTTTGTTGTAACCATATCTTGATGTATATAAGTCCAAATGGAGTAATTTAAAATTCTAAAATATAATTTAATGAGTCTAGTTTCATAAAAATCAAAAATCACCTCATTTGGAGTTGTGAGCGATTTATGGTCGATTTTACAAGATTGACTGTCCAGCCTCGCCTCCCGTGCGCCCGCCTCAACATTGTGAGGCGCCCGCCTCAAGTTCTGGGAGCAAATTGCAAATTTGGAGATGGGTCAGAGTCCCAGGCGCCCGCCTCAATAATGTGAGGCGCCCGCCTCAACATAAAATGTCACTTACGGGATTTTTTGCCCTGTTTTGTGTTTGGACGAATTATACCCATCCTACCCTCATTAAACCCCCTCTAAACCCTTCCTAACCACCCATACTTAACCCAAATCATGTCCTAACATTAGTTGGAAGTTAATTAAGGTTAGATTAGTGATTGATTAGTCCTAATCTCTACTAATTGTACTTGAGAAATGTCTATTGTGCCCTCCTTATTTTGGGGGTATAAATACCCAAACCCTTCAGAAATCAGAAAATCTCTTCATTCTTCCTCCTCCACAATACGTATTAGAGAGAGAGAGTCCATGGGAGATTTCAAGCCCTAGCTTCTTCTCTCTTCGATCCAAGACGATCCACCCACCCGATTGCCTTCAAACTTCGGAATCTTGAAGCCCTCGACGAGTAGAACAACTTCACCGATCGGATTTGTGTTCTCTTGAGTTTTCACTCAAGCTAGGTAAGTTACTTCCTTTTGATTTTGGTTCATTGGCCCTAAGGAAAACAACTTGTATGCTATTTGTGGGCAATGAGCACTTGATATGCTTTGTATGTGTTATTTTGGGGATTATTGGAAGTATAACTTGTAGGAGCATTTGTAGAGTGATTTCTATGATTATTGAGGTATTTGATTACTCCTCATCTTGTGTTTCTAGGCTTATGAGCATGCTAGAAATCATGTCCATATGTTATTTGGGTTCATTGTGGAAACATGCCTACTTTGTGTATTTTTGGAGGTATGAACTTGTCAATGCCATGTGTAGGATGATTTGTAGGATTTATGTTAGGTTTGTTATGAATTTGAGGGCTTGAGAATCAAGCCCGAACTATTGGAGAATTATTGTTAATTGAAGTGAGTGTCATTGTTGAGATTGATGAAATGTATAAGAAATGAAACTTAGTATTTAGACTCAACGGAGTCGAAATAAGTTCAATAAAGTGTTAATGAACTCGGTTGAAGTCCTACGACGTTTGGGATTCGCTTGATTATGTTTATGTTGAGTTCTTGATTTTTAGGCTTGGGAAGCAAGCCCGGATTATTTTGGAGAATTATTATGATCGTGAATGATGTGTTAAATTTGGGATTTATGAAATAATGTATCTAATGAAATGTGATATTAAGACTCAATGGAGTCATTTTAGGTTCAACAAGATGTTAGTGAGCCCTACGTTGAAATCCTACGATGTTCGGG
>CM028384.1:77577840-77612970 GCA_013146195.2 Codonopsis lanceolata | reverse complement strand
GTTTTCCAACTTTCCTAGCTAACTCACACACGTGCACTCATGTAGAGATATTCCAAACTGCTACCCCTAAACAAAAGCCACCTACCCATACATCAATACATTAATTTCATGTATATCTTTCTAGGACACTTCATTGACCGGTGGTTTTTATACCCAAAAGTTATTGACCAATCTTATTGGCAAAAAATATAATTTCTTGATCAAACAAAATGCACTAGGAATGATCAATGAATTTGATGGTCTCTTTAGAACGATTCGGATGGTGGATCCCGCAAAGAGTATAAGCCCCTGCAGCCTAGGATTCATCCGATCTTGGGAAGTCGAAAGGCAGGTGGAATACGAACGTCTTATACTCTGGAGAAAGAATCTACAGTTCTAGGACCTGATAAAGAAAGTCAAAACAAAGTTATGATTGCTTGAGAAACTTTAAGAAAAACAACAAAAACATGTCCATTAAATATAAATACACATTGTACTTTCCGAACCAAGCCTTTGAGCCATACACCTTTCGACCCTTTTCCTTAGAAACTTGCCCGGACTTCGAAAGGAAGAGATAATACCGGTCGCTTGATAAGGAATTTGAGTTTAAGAACGAGAAGAAGTTCGATAGTTCATATTTGAGTTTGAAAACAGAGATCGACGTAACAGACATATTTGAGTAGAATGGCCGCCGAAGATGAACAACCGTTGTTGGCACGAAATATAAGCTTCCGGTTACAAATCCTGAATTCCAAGATTGGCTAAAGAGAGAATGGATACCTATATAGAAAGGATAACAAACCAGATGGCAAGGAATCTTTTGGAAGGTTTAGCATAAATCTTCACCTAGTTTTCTCAGCGAATCAAAATTTTTGCAACCCTCAGCTGACAAACCCTTGGCTCTCCTAAAAGTCAATTATCCCACCTCAACAGAAAATGTTTTCCCTCAAAATACCAACATATTTGATGTTTGTTCTCCTCACCCAAACAACAGCCCCTTCACCTAAGACACTATCATTCCAAACCAATACAATTACAGTTTTCCTTCACAAAGTATCCTACTTCCAAACACCGACCAAACATTCTTTTACCCCAACACCTGTCACCAAAGAACATCCCCTATCAATAACCCAAGGAGCTACTTCAATCATGATCCTGCAACAATCTTCACCTAACAATGTTCCTCCAAACCCCAACTTCAATAACCAATGTAACATCTCCGTATGAAGCTCACCAGAACGGACGAGCACCCCCAAATGGAAACAAATACAATGTGTCTCTTGTGTAATACTTCTCTAGTCAAAGGCAAAAGAAGGAAACACTATCATACTACTCAGCGACCAAATCCCAGTTAAACATTTCGTCCCATCTAAAAGGAGAGAAAGAACAGAAAAAAGGATCAAGGAATTATGATGCTCTACTTGCTTCAAGGTCTGCCATTTTCCGAACATTGTGGGCCCACGGACAGCTGAAACCGCTCTAGGGTTATAAATCCCCAAGCTCATTACCTGACACATGGAATCACGCCCAGTATGGTGAATACCATAGCTGGAATAGACACCTCACCGACATATGCTACCTGCATAGGCATGCCAACCAAGACCTCATCGATGACAAACAATACCAAATGCAGTAAATGAATCCTTACCTCAGATCGACGTGATCACGAATGTACAAAACTATCTATCTACTTAGTATGGAAATAATAAGGAACCTTTATCTTACATTGATGTCCCTTTAGAAACAAACTAGGATTGCAACATGCTCTCCTGGAGTGTCTTATTAAACAACAGTCAGGGTTCACCTCAGGAAAAGGTGAACAACCTTGAGAAAGCCACTTGGGTTGGCGGAAATGTCAGTCACCTTACTAGATCTGGTCAAGCATATCAACCAAACCAAGAAATCGGTAATCACTCTGGCAAAGACAAAGAGGTTGACACTGGGGCTAGAGACATGGAAGATATTCTACTAACCCAAATAAAAGACTCAATCCAACATATCCATCTGGGGCTTGCTATGTGCCTCCAAAACCCATCGGGACACTCCAGCTAAGTCTTTGAGTCAAGTAGTTATTCCCATCAAAACCTCTTCTGATGAGTTAACCCAAATGATAGGAAACATTCACTTTGGAAAAGTGATCATGTTCACCAAGCTTGATTTACCAAAAGAAGGAACCGACCACATAGATGCCATACACATCACTGTCGGGATCATGGAAAAATGGGTACCACGAGTCCTAGTAGACAACAGTTCATCTCTGAATGTCTGCCCTGCAAGTACATTAGACAAACTAGGGACAAAAATCTCAGAGTTAACTCTCTCATCATAGACAGTGAGAGCCTATGATAACACAAGTCGTTGCATCTTGGGAGCGGTAACACTAGCAATGACAATTGGACCTCTCACCATGCCTGTAGAATTCCAAGTCTTGGATATTCCAGTTACTTTTAGCTCACTGTTAGGTCATCCATGGATTCAATGACACCAACATTTTCTTGAGTGGCTTCGAAGTCATTCCCCAGGCCAGAGTTAATACCATTGAATATGCGCAAGAGACAAACATCACGGGGAGAAAGACTACGGTGTTTGGGGAAATAATCCCACCGAACATCTTGCGAAGATGAATTACATGCCGAGACTTGGGCTTGGCGAAACCAACGAGGGGCTAGTTAACTTAGTCGAGGAAGAAATTAAGGAATGCATCCCACCTTTTGGTGTGACACCCCGCTCCTTCGTTATCTCGGTTTGCGTGCTATACTTGCACTTCTTCCTTTGTCAACGGTATGTTTGGTTTGCGAGAGGGTCTAGATATGTTTGAGAGACCATATTAAGACCAAAACATTATTAAGAGACTCCATATAGTTGTTGACTTGCTAAAGTCGCAAGTCATGACTCGACGATAGTCGGAATGCGACGCGATTGAGGGTTTGCTTGCGTTTTGGGTTCGTGACCTCGGTTTGGATCCTAGACCTTTATAAGATGGTTTATTAACATGTTTAGATGTATTAGACTTCAAGTTGGAGGTGTTCCCTAAGTCTATCGATGATTTGGAAGTTTATAAACCTTCTTGCTTTGTTTCGCCCTTAGCAATTTCCTTCGTTGCTTGTATTCTTTGTGTTTTCAACTTGTGAGAAGTTCATTTGAGTTATAGACCAAGTGTACTAGTAATTATCATTCTTGCACAATCATTGTTCATAGACTTGTTACCTTTGGTTATGAGATGACCAATTTATTCCTTCACAGACCAGTCATGTTTTGGGTAAACTTCGGGAAAATTCTGGTACTAATCCACTGAATAGAATTTTCTAAAATTTTAGTATGTTTTACCTTCATACGTTAGGATACTCTCTGTAAAATTTGGTAATTTTCCAAGGTGTCTAAGTACCTTAATTAGGTCTTGACTTACGGCTGTGCCAGAATTCAGTTTTCATAAAAACAACTTCTGTACTTGATTTTTGTTGTAACCATATCTTGATGAATATAAGTCCAAATGGAGTAATTTAAAATTCTAAAATATAATTTAATGAGTCTAGTTTCATAAAAATCAAAAATCACCTAATTTGGAGTTGTGAGCGATTTATGGTCGATTTTACAAGATTGACTGTCCAGCCTCAGCTTCCCAGGCGCCCGCCTCAATATTGTGAGGCGCCCGCCTCAAGTTCTGGGAGCAAATTGCAAATTTGGAGATGGGTCAGAGTCCCAGGCGCCCGCCTCAACATAAAATGTCACTTACGGGATTTTTTGCCCTGTTTTGTGTTTGGACGAATTATACCCATCCTACCCTCATTAAACCCCCTCTAAACCCTTCCTAACCACCCATACTTAACCCAAATCATGTCCTAACATTAGTTGGAAGTTAATTAAGGTTAGATTAGTGATTGATTAGTCCTAATCTCTACTAATTGTACTTGAGAAATGTCCTTTGTGCCCTCCTTATTTTGGGGGTATAAATACCCAAACCCTTTTGAGAAATCAGAAAATCTCTTCATTCTTCCTCCTCCACAATACGTATTAGAGAGAGAGAGAGTCTCCATGGGAGATTTCAAGCCCTAGCTTCTTCTCTCTTCGATCCAAGGCGATCCACCCACCCGATGCCTTCAAACTTGAATCTTGAAGAATCTTGAAGCCCTCGGCAGAGTAGAACAACTTCACCGATCGGATTTGTGTTCTCTTGAGTTTTCACTCAAGCTAGGTAAGTTACTCTCTTTTGATTTTGGTTCATTGGCCCTAAGGAAAACAACTTGTATGCTATTTGTGGGCAATGAGCACTTGATATGCTTTGTATGTGTTATTTTGGGGATTATTGGAAGTATAACTTGTAGGAGCATTTGTAGAGTGATTTCTATGATTATTGAGGTATTTGATTACTCCTCATCTTGTGTTTCTAGGCTTATGAGCATGCTAGAAATCATGTCCATATGTGATTTGGGTTCATTGTGGAAACATGCCTACTTTGTGTATTTTTGGAGGTATGAACTTGTCAATGCCATGTGTAGGATGATTTGTAGGATTTATGTTAGGTTTGTTATGAATTTGAGGGCTTGAGAATCAAGCCCGAACTATTGGAGAATTATTGTTAATTGAAGTGAGTGTCATTGTTGAGATTGATGAAATGTATAAGAAATGAAACTTAGTATTTAGACTCAGCAGTCGAAATAAGTTCAATAAAGTGTTAATGAACTCGGGTTGAAGTCCTACGACGTTTGGGATTCGTTTGATTATGTTTATGTTGAGTTCTTGGATTTTTAGGCTTGGGAAGCAAGCCGGATTATTCGGAGAATTATTATGATCGTGAATGATGTGTTAAATTTGGGATTTATGAAATACGTATCTAATGAAATGTGATATTAAGACTCAAGGGAGTCGCTTTTAGGTTCAACAAGATGTTAGTGAGCCCTATGTTGAAATCCTACGATGTTCGGGTTTGGTTGGTCTTGATTGTGAGCACCGAACATCTCGAATTGTGTCCCATTTGTGACTCCCATGATATAGAAGCTTATTGGGGATTTATTTAGGCGTGCTCGTTAGAGCACGGAGCATTAGAGACCAACCTATGATCTCGTATGCCCTTAAGAAGTGATTATTTGAATGAGTTCCCTCTTAGGGAACTTGGTCGCGTGCACATGATAGCACTTCCGGGTTTTGACTACAAGTTAGTTTGGTACCCTCGAGATTGGTTTGAGAAGTCGATTAATTATGACAATTGGGACTATGGTTGAGTCCGGTGTGCTTTTGAGTGAAACCAAATGCTAAGCCTTGTTTGTGGTTGTTCTTAGACTAAATTATAGTCTTTGATTTAATCTTGAGTAGAGGACTATAGTAGACCTCACATTGTGATTTATTGAGCTATAAGCTATTCTTGAATTGGTGATGACTTGAGGATTATGAATACCTCAATATGTGATTTTTGAACTAAACTTACAAGTTAGTTGAACATGTTAAGTGTGTACAATTATGTGCATTGTTTATTGGGTTTTGTAGAGCATTATGACCTACTTGAATTGATAAGTTCTTTTATGATGGACTTGGTCCTTATTGGTTTATCCAAGTAAATATCTACTTGAGCATCTTGATTTGAGTCCAGCTGGCGTCTTGGTCGTTTTGTCGGCAATGGGACGATTCATAGCCTTTGGAAACATTCGCTATGAATCGCCGCATTGGTACCCTTTATCCCCACTATGTGGCCAATAGTGGGATGTGGTCTCGTATTAGCGCCCCCTAGCCTGATATCGAGCTCCCATTTCTCATCCCAGGGTTGGATGAAGGTAACGAGGAACTCATTAAGAAAACTGATGAGTTATGATCATTTGAGGATTGAAACCCAGTTTATGATCATTGAAGGGCTAGGCCCAGATCTTGGTTTTACGTGCTTATGTATAAGCACTTATATGAAAGAAAACGTGTTATGTGGTTTATGAAGTTTATGTTACATAATGACTTAATACAAGTTTATTATTGGTATGCTATTAAGATACCATGATTTTATACATGATTGTGCATTATGCCATGCCACGACATGCTATGCCATACATTTGCATTTAGTAACTTACTGGGTCATTATGACTCATTTCGTGTGTTTGTTTTCCTTAGTTTTTGCAGTAAGCTCGTTAGTACGCGTTGAAGCTTCGGGCGCTTGATCGTTAACAGGTGGTCTTCCGGGCGATAGCTTGGGGTTATAAGTATTATTGTATTTGTTATCTTGTGAGATACGGACGTGAAGTTATGTAAACTTTACTTGGGTAGTTATGTTAGTATCCTATTATTGTTTTATTTTGGGAGCCGACTTGTTGGGTCGAGCTGTTGTATTTTAATTAGAAGTTATTCCGTTGTCTTTCCGAGCAAGGTTTTAGCTCACTTGTTTTAGTATTATGTTATTGCTATTTCTGTCCCCGACAACTTTAGTCGAGAGACATTGGTTAGTGGTTAGTATTTTATCTCTTACTCTTTTAGTCGATTTATTCCTCCGGCATGTTATAGCCGTAGAGTTGTCGTTTATCAGGTTGGGTTCTTGTTGCTTCGCCGGCCTTAGGTTGCCGATGGGTTGTTGTCCGTGCGCAATGTTGCGTCACGCGAGTCGTAGATTTGTCGAGAGATAGTCGTCTCTCAGCCTTGTATTCCTTAGTTTATAATTATAGGCTTTGGTCCCACTTATGATTCGCTTCCGCAGATTTTAGTTTTTGGTTATTCGGTTTGGCCGTTATGGCTTTACATTCCTGTTTAGAGTTTGTTGGTTCAACTCTGGACTCGCACCACTACGCTTAGCGGGTGCTTGTCCGTCTTTTAGCTTGTCTTGACGGCACGACCTTAGGATTCTGCATTGGAGTTCGGGTCGGGCTGTCACATTTGGTCTAGGATATAATCCTACGCAAGCTGAATTAGCCATCGTCATGAAAGAAAAATGTGAATGGAATAAGGCAGAACGCGAAAAACGACCCTACAATGATCCTCCCTTACAACCATACATGAAAACCCTAAATGGCTATTTCGTAAAGAAAGGCGAAGCAGTTGTCTACCTCATGTTTCCTGAGCCATGGGTTGACCACAACGGAAAAAGACATCCTGGTTGGGAGATATTCGAAGATGTGAGTCTCGCTATAAGTGAGATGGAAAAGGTAGTTCTTGAACCTCACAACCCTGCTTACAAAACAGTGACAGTTGAAAATACTTGGACCATAGATCAGGATGATTATGCTTTAGCATTGCTTGGCAGTGACTTCAAGGGTGACAACTGATGTCTTATAAATTTACCTCGCAAGTGCACGAGTCTATTGCAGAATAGATGTACGGTAGTAAGGGTGAAACCACAGAGAGAAAAGCAATTAAAAGGTTTTAATTAGACAATAAATAAAAACAATTAAACTAAAAAGGGGGTTTTTGTTTGTGAATTAATTAAAACTAGAGAATTGACTATTTAACTAATTTAAGAGTAATAAAAATAATAATTGCAGGAATAAAAGAATTATCGAAGATTAATGAATGGGAAGAATCTAGGAATTGAGGATTCACTTGTATCACCTCTTGTGTGTTTTTAACTAATGTATCTATCAATTACGAGTTCGTTCACTAGTATAAAGGATTGAGACTTACGGAGCGAGATTTGCAACCCTTAGTACTCCGCTTTAACTGTGCTTTCTTGGTCCGTCCACACAGCAATTAAGAGTCCATTAAGTACTCTAAGAACTAAAGCAATTAAGAGTCCATTAAGTACTCTTAAAAACTCATGTGAGCCTAGATCTAACATTAGCCCGATCAGGAAATCAGAGATCTAATTATCATTTAGGTTGGCCAATATATAACTCACGCACGATCATGTAGCTTATTATACCCACAAGCTTATAGATTCATTAACACAGCCATTATGCGATAATTTCACTATAAACCAAAGATAATCTAAATGATAAACAATAGTTGATAGAATGTAAAATATATTTAACACATAAGAATTGATACAAATTACCTCAAATCCCTAGAAAGATGCAGTTAGTTCATCAGAGGTGATGAACAAATCATTATGAATGAAGAATACATCATTAGTCTTCAATAATCGGTAATGAAAATAAAATAAACAGTGTTTTTCGTCTTGAGAGTGGCTCAAAAACGGCACAAAATCGGATCCCTAAAGCTGTACTACTAGGGTTTTATTTATACTAGGTTAGGAAATTTCAATAATTACAAAACTGCCCAGGCCTGAAAACGGGACCAAGCTGTCGCGTGGTCCTAATGTCAAGCGATCGCTTGATGGCTTTTCTCCGAACAACAGCTTTTGGAAAATGCGCGCTCGCTCAAGGCTTTGGGCTAAGCGATCGCTTAAGGTTTTTCTTTAGCTTTCTTCCTTGAACTTCCAGCAATTTGCACTCAGGTCCTAGAATCTTCATTTTATGGTTTAAAAGCTCAAAATTCATCAATCTTCTCAAACTTAACCTGAAACTTATAAAATACTTAAAACCCATGTTAGTAGCTTTAGAAACGCGTAGAAAAACACAATATAAGTAGGAATATATACACAATAGATGCGAATAAAACACATCTATCAAATACCCCCAAACTTTGAGTTTACTTGTCCACGAGTAAACAAATAAATACAAAAGAAGTAAATAAACATAAATAAAAATAATAAAATAAGGAAAATCTTTTTGGAGGGCGACACTATTTACACTCATCTAGAAACCCATAAACTTAAGGAGACTCGATAGAGCGACTCAAATAAGCAGATAAATACAAAAGCAATCAAAACTAAATTAACAAAGCAGAAATAAATAAATAAAATATTTTTTTTGTTTTTATTCTCAAGTCTGAACAATGCGAAAATTAAAAAGGTGTCTCGCAGAATGCTCTACACATATGTAAGGACCACTTCCATTACAAAATGAGTTTACTCCATCATGCAAATAGTATTATGATTATTCAACTGTGTGAACACCCACTCATGTAGCATATCCAAAATTAGATAGTTTAATCAAGCAAAGCACAACACTCATTCTCCATATTTTGAAATAAAAATGAGTGTACAATTAAAAAGGAGAGTCTACCGTCAACACCCGGTCATTCTACAAAAGAGAGAATGTAGAGGAATAAAAAATGCTTATACATCCATCCCATGCACTTCCTATGTATGAATACACTGCTTTTATTTCCCAGTTACTTGCAATAACTAACATTATGCTAATACATTGAGCTTTACCAAGAAGTGTATAAGTGAAACATGGATAAATTAACATGTATTATCAAATCAAGAAAGATATTGCATGATAAAGTGGCACTAGATCAATAGGACTCCATTATGTTTGTAATATACGGCCAAGGGTATAGCGGTAGCGAAAAAAAGGAAAGGAATTCAATACGAGAGAGTACAACTACCCAAAATCCCCATTGCTTCCATTGCATGGATACATGCATTAGGCTAGGACCTGAAAAGACAAAGACTTGGGGAAATTTCCCCCAAACTTGAATTTTATTATCTATTCATTTCATAACTGAGTGCCCACTTAACATTCTATTTCTTTTTGGCTATGCCATCTTTTACTCTAATTTGCACTCCTTTTTATTTTAATTTCCATCTTCTTCACTCCGTTTCTTATTTTAATTTTTTTTGATAATAAAAGATAACGGAGAATACAATGAAGAAGATGAAACAATAGGAGGATCTTTTGTAATGACAATCCATGCAACATCAATTCCCAACCAAAGTTCTACTCTCTCCTAGGTAGGCAAAAGTGTATAGGCTTAAAAAGGTTAAGATAATGTGCGTAAAAGAAATGATGTCGAATGGGGGTCAATGTTTGCTTTGCACATGCCATTCTTTTAATAAAGTTCAAAAGGGGGGACACTAGGGATATAAATATAGATAGGTCAGGAAGCTGAAAAGGCTCAAACGATCCAAAGATGGCCTAAATCATATCCTAGTACCGAATCATCATACAAAATTTCATAGAAAATAAAATACAATTATAAATATCATATCGATATATGAAATGAAGAACAACTCCTAATGCATTTGACATAAGCTTTCGCTAGAAACGATGTCGGGAAATTAAAGACTAACATGCAATCACGATTCAAAAGTGTGCTTGAGATATATTAGCAAGAAAATTCCAAAAATTCTAACCTTCATAAAAATGACCCTAAATTACAAATCAATGTAACACTCATGTAAAGACGGTTACTCATCCAATTTAGGTGCACAAAACCAGTCTCTCGGAGAATGCAATGTGTACTATCTGCTAGATAAAAATATCCAAATCCTTCAACAATGGTGGGGTATGAGTACACAAAGGGGGATAATCATAGGAAATTTACACAACAGAGTAAATTCCAGAAAAAAACAAGAAAATAGGTAGGAGAAGAGATATAAGGGACACTAGTTGTCCCATGTACATAGCAGAATTTACACCTTAAGTTCCCAATTCTCATTATGCTGGGACCTCAAAGGACCTGGACCTATAATTCCCCCCCCCCCCAAACTTGAAATGTATTTTGTCCTCAAAATGTTGGACCGACCGATAAGGGAGTTGATTTGTTCAGAAAATGAAAAACAAGCGGCAGATCCGCATAACGAAAGAAGATGCTATTTAAGAGCCAGCCGTTTCGGGTTAAGAAGATGTGAAAGCGCCTTTCTCTCTATAAGAACGACGCGTTCTGAGGTATGAAGTGGGAGAGATGTCGGCTCCATGTGAGCCAGGACCACGTAATGAAGGAGGACGCCATTAAAATGCTCCTCTAACCACATATGAATCAGAAAAGGGCTGCCAGATGGGAACAACTCATCGCCACCTATAAAGGCATCCAGGCCCGCCAGGGTCTCTACCAAGATCACCGGAATGATATTCACCCGGCGATCCCGAACCTGCAATGCTAGGTCCACGACCCGCACATTGATATATCTGGGCTGGCCCACCAGCAGGTATCGCCCCATAAGGCAAAGGAAAAGAAAAGACAGCCGGCGTCGCAAATAATCATGGTCATCCTCCCTGTACTCTGTAAAGGCCCCAGGAAGGACAGTCAGATTAAAATTTACTCCATTATAAAAGCCTGGAGTAGCAGCGCGAGTGGTGCCAAAGAGCTCCCTTATTGCCATATATGGACACCTCAAATGAGAAGGCACGGCAATAAGACCAGAAGGTGCCCTCCCCACCATGGCACATAATTCTTCAAAAGTGGGACACATCTCATTCATGCCAAAATTAAAGAGATGGTCCTGAGCTGACCAAAATTTGGAGGCTCCCCTCAGCATATCCTAATTAATGATAAGGGTCCACCAAGATAGCAGGCACCTGAACCCATAAATATGATCGAACCAGTCACGTTCATCTGACCGCAGGGAAAAAACCCAGAAATCCAGGACATTTTCATAAATTTCCATCTCCAATGCTGTATGGGCTGGTGCAACCATTTTTAGAGAAAAGTAAAAAGTTTACTGATGAAAGAGGGTGAAACTGAGCAAAAGAAAGATCAAAAGCTTAAACAGAAGAAAAGGCAAGTGAGCTGATGAAAATTGAGCGCTGCTTCGTTCGTCATTTATACCGAAAAACTGAAGAAATGGACGATTCTGAGCACAGTGCATGAACAGGGATTGCACAGAAAGGCTTCTTGGCACCGCCAATATGCCTCCCTGGTGTCGCACCCACATCCCTTATGGGTGGCGCCAGGCTCCCTCTCACTGTTCCCCAAACTGGCTTGGTATCCTGGTATTTTCGACTCCGACCGTTGTCTGTTGCTCTATCTGATCGCGAAGAAAACGAAGAAGCTATAAAAATAGCCTCGCGGCTATTATGAAATATAAAGCACAGGAAGAGGCGGCTGCCTCTTCCCCCCGCAGATTATCAGAAAAGCCCGCTCAATTTCGAAGGTGTATTTTTCTAAAATCCGTTTCTGACCTACAGTGTGCCATTACCTCTAGATATTGGTCTAGCTTTATTTTGTGCATGATTATTGAGTCTGCATTTTAATTTCTTGTATCATATAAAAATTATATTGCATTGCAAAAAATAAATATTTGTACAGATTTTGGTACAAGAAAAAAAAAGAGAAAGAGAAAAAAAAAGGGCTGATAAATGCAGGTATCTAAAAGCTAATGAGCACGGGAAGACTGGCTCCTATCCAGATTGCCTCCCATGACTCGAGGGCCCTGTCAGTCGCCAGTCCTATATGCTCGTCCTCTGCCCCAAGCGCTTCTCGATCCGGTAGCCGCTTCGTCATCATCATCATCATCTCGACGCCTGGTCTGCCGCACTGTGTCATTCCCTCGGCAAGAGAACTCGTCCACAAGCTTCTGATAGAGCTTCTTAATGCTGAAGAAACCCCACAACAACTTCTTGTAGGTAGACACATTCACCTGAAAAAAAAAAGCGAGACAGCAAAAAAGAAGATATATCAGTCTCCAAAAAAAATGCATGTATGAAAAATAAACAGAAAAAAAAAAGAAATGCAAAAAAGAAATGTGTCTACCGAGCGAGCCTACTCTGGGACCCGGCACTCCTCAGGGGTATCAGCATCAGGAAGAACTTCCTCCAGCATCCTGCCGCCTCGATGATATCGAAAGGTGGAGAAAGCATCGTCAGGTCCAGTGAACTCCAGATGCTCATCAAGAGCTGGATAAGAAGGCCTCGGCCTAGCAGAAGCATCTGAAGCACGCCTGGCTGCCGCAGGAAAAGGAGGGGGAGGATGCAGCATGGTCCTCAGAAAATCCTCGTATGCCATAGGTGGGAAGTCACACAGAGGCATAGGAAACTTCGCCAGGTACTGATACCTGTTCAGCAAAAAGTCAGGTGCAATTACCCTCATGGGAGGCATAGGAGGTACCACTGAAGGTGTCAAAAGTGGAGAGTGCTAGCGATTGACCCACTCACCCATATACAACGAGTCAATCATAATGGATACCATCAGTATCCGGCAGTGGCTCATCTCCAAGGTAACTGCATAATGACCTAAAAGGCCCCTCCAGGGAAGGAAGTGCACGGTACCCGTGCTCGAACTGTCAATACGCTCCCGCACCCAATCTATGTTCGAGCAGCTGCTGTCTCGGTCCGACCGAAGTCTGTTCTCGTCCACGAACTCAGCCAAGTATGGCGGCTCGCGAAAACGCTGATGCAACCGACCCGATGTAAAATGGAAAAAAGAAAAGGCCCAACCCTACAAACAATAAAAAAAGAAAAAATATCAGCAAAAAGAAATAATATGTAGCAAAAAAAAAAGAGAAAAAATAATAAAGGCAGGAAAGAAAAAATACCTCCCACGGCGGGGCTAATCCATTAATGGTCGGTGAGTCATTTCGGCTGGCCCTATCCATCGAGGCGTACAGCTCAGCCAGGCCTGCCTGCCCCTGCCCCCAGTCATAATCGGTAATATGATCAAAATCCGCCAGGCATGCCAAAATAGAAACCCTCAGAGTGGTGGAGGAGTTGGCAAAAAGAGAAGTGCCAAGAAAAAAGAACAGAAATGCTCTGGCGACGCGAGCTACGGCCTCGCTATCATGCTCTGGAACCCTCCCGGCATTATCCAAAAGCCATTTCCGCACGCTGCCAATATAGACCTCGTCCGCAGATTTATATTTGGGCTCGAAGCCCAGGAGGTCTTCCACCACGTTAGGGCGCTGACGGAGGGTGTAGTCAGGCTCCAAAGTCCTACTGATGCTGGTAGGAATTCCGGTGATAGCAGCAAAGTCACAAGGGGTCATGGTAGCCTCCCTCCAGCTAAAATGGAAGGTGTGGGTAGTATCCCACCAGTAGTTCCTCAGCACCTCGTAGATGGGGAAATAGCTGTGAAAGGGACCGAAAGCCCGTAAAAAAGTGCTAAAGCCGGAGCCTTCAACTAGAACTTGTGCCACCTCGGGCATCAAGCTATAAATATCAAAAACCTTGGCACAGGTGGCGCGAATCCGTTTCAGGGGCGTGCGCATCTGCAAAAAGAAAAATGGCATATCGGAGAAAAGAAAAAAAAAAGGTAAGTTTATTATCCTTTTATTTTTCCTGCACACATTATTAATTATAAGCATGTTGCATATGAAAACTAAAATGTTTGCATAATAATTTTTATATTGCACTTTTGCATTTTGAAAAAAAAAAAGAAAAAAATGCATCTCTTTGCATTCAAAAATATATTTTAATCATTTCGGCATAAAAAAATATATAGAAAATGTATGATTTGCATTTTCTTGCATTAAAAAAATACCCATGCATGATATTAGCAAGCATCCCATAAAATTTTCTATATCGCATTTGCATCAAATAAAATGATTATGCATGCATTAGCCATTTGTTATTTGCATTTATTGTCCGAATAATTGCATTTTAGCATTCGCAAAAACAAAAATAAAATGTTGCAAATCCTGAAAAGGAAAATATTTCTGTGGCATTTATTATGTCTCTGCAGCATAGGCATGCATAAAAATGAATTTTATTGCGTAAAATACCCCTGTTATATTTTACATGAATCCGAAAATATGCTCGAAAAAAAATGCATCATATTCCAAAAAAGTCTATTGCATAGGCATGCATCATATTAAAATATTTTCTCATCTTAAAGCATGCATCATATAGCCAAATTACATTAAAAATATAAAATACGCATTGCAGGGTCAAAATAGTGCCAACTAGTTAAATTATGCATCGCAAAAATAAATGACATGAATTTCATGAAAAAACTGCCAAATTGCATCATTTTAGCATATATATTTTATGCATAAGCATTATAAGCAGGGTCAGGAATGCTCTAAAAGCCTAAAGCAGCACGAAAATCTAGCAGATCTGATAAATCATCCAAATGGGTTTAGAAAGGAAAAAACTTACAGCCGAATTGGAAGATTTGATACGTGGGTATGCCAATCACGATGAAGATTACTCCAATCATCCTTGGAGTAGCGATATTTGACGTAATTTCGGACCAAATGAGGGAGTTCCTTCCTCCTTTCCCTCGATTCCAGATGCATCAGAGCCTTTCCCTTCCTAGATCGCGAAGAAGAAGCCATCTGCTAGGAAAAACACGCAAATTGGCGGAAGAAAATCAAGAAAAGGAGGAAAAATGAAGGAATGAGCAACAATGGCAGAAGCAAATGGCGCAGAAGGAAAGAAAGAAGAGGTGAAGCAGTAGCTTCACTCCCTGCCTTTCCGTCCTAATAAGGGTGGAAAAAGGAATTTTTCCTGTTCCCCCTCCAAAGTTAGAACGTTAGGCACTTAAGTCCTCAGATTTCCAAAGCTGCAAAATGACCCCTGAAGCTTAACGGAAAGTTAACAAAGTTAACTTTGTTAACAAAATTTAGTGGTTATCCATCCAAAAGCAAAGGAAAGCTCATATCCCCAGCAGATCAGCCACCAAATGAGTAGAAAAGCCAGGAAAATTGGCGGCAAAGGTAAGATTCTGCGCAAAAAAAAAAAATGCAAGCATGCAAAATAAAAAATGCAAGCATGCAAAAGAAAGAAAAAAAATGCAAGTATGAAAAAAAAATGCAAGAAAAAATATATGTGTGCAAAAAGCAAAAATCAAGAAAAAAAAGAGGAGCAATAACCAGCATAGAAAATATATGTGCAAGCAGAAAAAAATAATTTCCAGCTAAGGCCAGGAATTGCAGGAAAGAAGAATTTTCCAGCTAAAGTCGGAAATGCAGCAGCAAAGAGAAGAAAATTTCCAGCTAAGGCTAGAAATTGCAGCAAAGAAGAATTTTCCAGCTAAAGCAGGAAATGCAGTAACAAAGAGAAGAATTTTCCAGCTAAAGCCAGAAAAGCAGCAAAAGAAAGAAATTTCCAGCTATAGTCGGAAATTGTAGCAAAGGGAAATTTTCTAACTAAAGCCAATGCAGCAGCAAAAAGAATTTCCAGCTAAAGTCGGAAAAGCAGCAAAAAGAAGAATTTTCCAGCTAAAGCCGGAAAAGCAGCATAAAAAAGAAATTTCTAGCTAAAGCCGGAAAAGCAGCAAAAAAGGGAAATTTCCAGCAAGAGTCGGAAATGCAGCAAAATGTATAAAAATCCCCAGCATGAGTTCGCAAAGCTGGAGAAGCAGCGAATGCAGCAATAGCAGCAATGCAGCGAATGCAGTAATAGCAACAAATGTAGCAAATACGACAGAAGCCGCAAAAGCAAAACAATGGTAAGAAATGGTAAAGTTCTACCTTTTGCATGCATGATGAATTCCGCCATCGCATTCGACGAAGGACTGAGTTCCTGAGAATGTGATGTTTTCCTGCTTTATAGGAGTAGCATAGGATCATCTCCTCGCGGGGCGTAACCCCAAGAAGGATGATCAGCCCATGATGTGTTCCACCTAGTTTTGGAAACTTTCCCTGAAGGGGCTGCAACCCCGGGTCAGAGGGAAAGGCTATCGTTCTCTGACGAAGGCTGAGTTCCTGAGGAGACGATGCATTCCACCGTCGTGTTCGGCAAAGGGTTTCGATCCTTTGAGGGATACGACATGTATTTGGTATGTTGTGTGTTTGGAAACTTTCCCTGAAGGGGCTGCAACCCCGGGTCAGAGGGAAAGGTTATCGTTCTTCGACGAAGGCTGAGTTCCTGAGGAAACGATGCATTCCGCCCAGCACTGTTTGTTTGCAAAAGGGAACTACGTTTGGTCTGATTCCTTTGGTAAGGATACGTAGGCAGCCTATTTCGGTAGGCATGACAATCGCAGCATGCTTGTTTGTCGGCATTAAAGGGAACTACGTTTGGTCTGATTCCTTTGATAAGGATACGTAGGCAGCCTATTTCGATAGGCACGACCATCGCAGCATGCTTGTTTCGGCTTAGGCCGAACTACGTTTGGTCTGATTCCCTTTATTAAGGGATACATAGGCAGCCTACTTCGGTAGGTCCGACCATTAGAGCGCATAATTTGCATATCTGCTTAAAAATTACGATAACCTGCTATAACCGACTAAATATGTCTAGGATATGTAAGTTTTTGTTAGCATTATAAATTGTTGCATTATAACTGCTACCTGTTGCATCTTTCCCCCGTTATAATTGCACGAAATTGGAGAGTCTATTTCTTATCAACGATGTTCGTCTACTCAGTAAGTTGCGGGTTACCCGTAGACTCCATTGTTGAGGGGCTCTGTAGACACCTCAATTTCGTACCCCTGGTATATAACTTTGGCATGCGATATCAAGACCTGTTAAAACTCAACAAATGTCAAGTTACAGGGTGTAAAAATGCAAAAGGCAAAGCGGGATGCGCAAAGCAGTAAAATGTAGGGGCCAAAAGTGACAAAAAGAGGCTGAAAATTGAGGAATGGCGCGGCCTAAAAGGGACCTTGGTTCGGTGCCCAGCTTGCTACAGTGCACTTCCCAATTAACGCATTGTGCATTTTCTGAAGCACGCGGTACAAGCAAAAGCAACACGAAGGAAGAAAAAGTAATTCCCGTGGAGTCCTTCTCTCAGCCTATAAATAGAGGCCCTGGGGTTCGCTTTCAGCACAATGAAAAAAAGCCCAAAACTTTTAGTGTTGTTGTTACGCTGTAAGAATAGTGAGCGATCGAGAGATAGTGAGAGCCCTCTCCTATAAAGCCTTGAAGCCCTGCCAAAACTCCTCCAAATGCAAAACCAACCGGTTAAAGTGATCCTTAGCCCCCCAGCTAGGTATCTACCCTATTTCTCCGGTCCAAAAATCTCGGAAAAGAGTAGTTGCTCTGCCCGAGTAAAAAGGCCAAATCCGCCAGAAACAAGTAGTTGTTATGCTCGATTTCCGCCAGCAGCAAGCACGTAACAGCAAAAAAACAAGCAGTTGCTCCGCCCGTTTGACGGTGCCCAGAAGCAACTTTCGGAAGCAGTTACCCTGCCCGAACCGCAGCAGCAGCAGCAGCAAAGCAAAAAGACTCCCTCTCTCGAGAAGGACAGAGCGAGCACACCACGCTCTAAAAGGTGAGCCTTTAAGAGCGTTATTTATTAAAAAGCTATTTTCCATCCGGCCCAATGTAAAAATATAAGTCGTTGTGCTGCCCGGATTTATTTAGAAAATAACGTTAAAAAGAACCATTATTATGACCAAATATTTTTAAGTGTATTTGTAATTATTGGAAGGAGGTGGCTGCAAGTCCGTAAATAATGTAAATATGGATGTATTTGTTTTTTTTCCTGTCTTTTAATGCTCTATTTATTTGCTAGATAAATATAACAAAAAACATACTTTAGCCAAAAACATGTTTTTGAGACCGAAAGGGCAAGTTGGGTGCCTAGCACCTTCCCAACTCGTAACATAGCCTCCGAACCCGTTTTTTTTGCATTCTCTGATTTTATTTTTGGTTTTTTCTTTATTTTCTCCTTAAAATAGAGATGGCGACTATGTCAAAACATTATAGATCGCAGTGAGGCCTCGCAACATCCTTTCTTATTATTTTGCGTTTTCCCCTAGAAAAGGGAGAGTGGGAATGAAAGAGTGACGTATTCCTATATCCTGGTATCCCCTAAAAAGGGATAACTTGATATAGAAAACCCAAAGCACTCATAGCAATCCTAAATAGGCTTTAAGGCAATTTTTATAAAGTCTGTAGTGGGGCTTGCAACATCCTTTCTTGCACTTTCCATTTTCCCCTACACAAGGGAAGATGCGAATGAAAGGCTGATGTATTCCTGCATCTTGTTATCCCCTAAAAAAAGGATAACCTGATACAGAAAACCCATAGCTCCCATAACGAACCAAAAATCACTGAAGTGACCGAGGCGTATTCAACATGCTTCCTGACAGCACCATTTCCGCATTTTTAATTTCGTCCTCCCCTACACAAGGGAGGGTGGAGTGGAAAGCGTAGTGTCCGCACCGCACGCTGCATTCCCCTAACCAAGGGAGCGCGGAGCGCGGGGCGCGGGCGACATTCTCGGGCACCCGCAATGGGTCAGATCAAAAAGTATCAGAATCAGTTCAGAGAATACAGATTTGGGCAGAATAGCCGCCAAAAACAAACAGACTGTGGTAGAAACTAGCAATGGACACAATACTCTGGGACCAGAAATAAAAGCTCCTGGGTATGCCCCATACCCTGAATTCCAAGACTGGCTAAAAAAGGAATTGGATGCCCATGTAGAAAGAGTGACAATCCAAGTAGTTGGCAATCTTTTGGAAAAATTCACATAAACTTTCGCTACCATCTCTCATCAAATCAAATACCAAATACCTTCTCCAGATAATTCCCTCCTTCCAGGAATAAACTTCTCTAACCCAACAGAAGATATCCTCCTTCAAACATCCAAAACACAGCCAAATACCAAGCCTATTTCCAAAGCAATATCATTCCAAATATTTATAACCCCAATCCACCGATTACCCCAGACACCAACCCTAAACTCATTCACCAAAATGCATGTTACCATAACCAAAAAAGCTACCTCCGTCTCGACCCTTCAAATACCTATACCCAACAAATGGCCCACGGAACCCTGAATATAATGATTTGTGCACATGAAAAAGAACAAACTCCCTCAAATAAAAGCACATACAACCAGTTCCTAGCACAATATTTCCCAAAAGAAGATGTTCAATCTAGCTACTCAACCAAATCCCAGCCAAACACTTTACCCCAACCGAAAGCAAGGATGGATCAAATTCTGAGGCATTATGATGATGTACCTGCTTAAGATCCATGATCTTTCAAACACTATGGGCTCATGGAAAGCTTAAACGAATTATGAATTATACACCGCCAAGCCCATTACCTAGCTCATGGAACCATACCCAGTATTGTAAGTATCATCGCCATAGTGGTTGATGTATTTAAAGTTTACCTTGCAAGTGCAAAAGACTATTATAGAATAGATATATGGTAGCAAAGGTCGAACCACAGGGATTTGATTAAAAATGATTTAATCTAAACTAATTAAAAATTTCAATTAATAAAAAAATGGGTTTTTGTTTTGGAATGATTTAAATTCTAAACTAATAAAAATAATTCTAAATTAACTACTAGCAAAAAACTGAATTTTATGAAAGTTTTATGGATGAGAATGGTCTAGGTATTGGAATTCACGTGTATCGCCTTTTATGTGTATTTGTCAAAAGACATCTATCAATTATGGGTCCTATCGCTAGGTAAAGGATTGAGACTTACTGGTCGAGGATTGCAACCCTTAGTACTCCGCTTTCTTGGTCTGTCCACACATTAATTAAGAGTCCATTAAGTGCCTTAGGAATTAAAGCATGGAGGAACGAACTCTATTGCATTCCACCACACAATACAAACCTAGATCTACTCCTTAGCCTACGGTCGGGAATCAGAGAGACCCATTTACCAATTAGGTTGGCCAGTGTATCACTTATGCATATGGTCGTGCAGTTCATCATACCCAAGAGCCTACACATTCATTAACGCAGCCATTATGTGATAACTTCAATGTAAACCAATTATAATCTAATATGATAAGCAGTAATTTGATAGAATGAAATTAAATTAACACATAAAAGTTGATACAAAGTTACCTTCAATACCTAGGGTGGAAAAGTTAGTTCATCACTGATGATGAACATAACAGATGAATGAATTGGAGCATCTTCAATCTTCAACAACAATTAAATAATAATGAATTACACAATGTTTTGCCTCTTGAGAGTGCTCAAGAGCAGCCTAAAATAACCTAAAATTGGATCCCCCAAAGCTTAGAGGTTAGGGTTTTATTTATAGTAGCTAGGGTTTTGCGAAAAAGACGAAAATTGCCCAAGGCTGAAAATCAGGGTTGAGCGGTCGCTCAACCCATGCACTGAGCGATCGCTCAGGCTCTTTTCTCGGATACAAACTACTGGAATTTGCGCCCTCAAGCAGCTTCCTGCTGAGCGAGCGCTCAGCCTTTTGAACTCCATTTGAAGCCTTCTTCTTTAGCAGAATTGTACGCCTGGAAACATCACAACTGCAAAATGGTCCGAAATTCATCATTTTCCTCAACTTTAGCTTGAAACTCATTCAAACACTAAAACCCATATCAATAGCTTTGAAAACTCACAGAAAAGCAAAATCTAAGTATGAATATACACACAATAGATAAGTGTAAAACACATCTGCCAAATACCCCCAAACATAGACTCTGCTCGTCCACGAGTAAACAAATAAATACAAAAGAAATAAGTAAAATAAAATACAAAAATAACAAAAAATCTTTTTGGATGGTGACACTTTTTACACTCCTCTAGAAACCCACAAGCTCAAGGAGACTCAAAAGAGCGACTCGACTATGCAGATAAATACAAAAACAAATAAAACTAAACTAGAAAAACAGAAAATAACGAAAATCTTTTTGGTTTTTATTCTCAAGTCATATAGTGTGAAAATTAACGACAGTCTCAAGCAATGCTCTACACATGTGTAAGGACTACTCCTAGTACCAAATGGGTTCACTCTATCATGCAAATAGTACTAGGATTATCCAAATGTGTGAACTCCCACTCATATAGCATTTCCAAAATTAGACAGTTTAATCAAGCAAAGCTCATCATTCATTCTCTCCATATTTTGAAAATAAAACAAACATGCACTAAAAAGGAGAGTCTACCATCAATATCCGGTCACTTTATAGAAAAGAGAATATTAAGGAATAAAAAATGCTTATACATCCACCCCATGCACTTTCTATGTATGAATACACTACTTTTATTTCTCAGTTACTTGCAATAACTCAGATTATGCTAACATGTTGGGCTTTACCAAGAAGTGTATATGAATTATGGATCAATTAACATGTATTAATCAAATCAAGGAAGATACAACATGATAAAGCGACACTAGATCAATAGGACTTTAATAAGCTTGTAATGTAAGACCAGGGTAAATGAGTAACAATAAGAGGGAAAGAAATTCAAAGCGAGAGAGCACAACTACCCAAATTCCCCATAACTTCCATTGCATGGATACACACATTAGGCTAGGACCTAAAAAGACAAAGACTTGGGGAGATTTTTCCCCCAAACTTGCAGTTTGCTATCTATTTACTTTCATAACTGAGTGCCCATTCGCCTTGTTCTTTTGTTGGCTATGCCATTTTCACTGTACTTTGCACTCCTTATTGTTCTTTCTAATTTTCTGATCATTTATTTTCATCTTCTTCACTCCGTTTCATTTTTTCTTTTTTTGGTACACAGAGAATACAAGGAAGAAGATGAAATCATATGAAGATATAAAATAATGACAATCCATGCAACATCAAATTCCCCACCCAAGTTCTACACTCTCTAAGGTAGGCTAAAGTGTATAAGCTTTTAGGGTTATGTTAATGTGGGTAAAAGAAATTATGTCGAATGAGGGTCAATATGTGCTTTTGCACACGCCATTCTTTTAATTAAGCTCAAAAGGGGACACTAGTGATATAATATAGATAGGTCAGGAAGCTAAAAAGGCTCAAACGATCCAAAAATGACATAAATCATGTCCTAGTGCCAAGTCATCATGCAAAATTCCATAGAAAATGAAATACAATTATAAACGTCACATCCATATATGAAATGAAGAATAGCTCCTAATATATTTGACATAAGCTTTCGCTAGAAAAGATATCGAGAAATTAAAGACTAACATGCAATCACGATTCAAAAGTGTGCTTGAGATATATTAGCAAGACAATTCCAAAAATTCTAATTTCTATAAAAATGACCCTAAGTTACAATTCAATGTAACACTCGCATAAAGACAGTTACTCTTCCTAATTAGGTGCACAAAACCAGTCTCTTTGAGAATGCCATGTGAGCAATATGCTAGATAAAAATATCTAAGTCCTTCAATAATGATGGGGTATGTGTTGATTATTGGAATATGTTTCTTGATAATTTATTTATCACCTTGCATATTCCATATATTTGATTTGTTTGCCCCCATTACAGGTGAATCATCACAAGTTGCTAAAAGGTCTGCATACCGGTTAGTGTGGCAACTTGTATGATTTCACATAGGTCTTAGATTAGGTGTAACCTGATCAAGTCCTACCTCCTATAAGATGATCAAAAGCAGACAGCCTTTCAGATTGCACGTAGCACCGGAAGACTTGCAGCAATGTCCAAAGCCTTTAGCGGTAGACATACCACAAGTTCAAAAGCTCGTACCGGCAGATATCAACTCCCCTTCATCGGAAGACTTGCTTCCACTGGTACGAAGCCCTGCAACGGCAGACTTTAAAATCTGCACGTGCTACAGGGAAATGTCGACTAGCCGATCAAATCAAGATAAATATGTCTGCGCCTCACAAAGCCTGACATACTTAAAGCTACAAGACTTTCTCTCACTCAAATAGTCTGTTAAAGTCAAAAAGTAAATTACTTTATCGACGCACCACCGACAAGGCAAAAATGTCGACCTACTCTTCACAGACCTATCAATCCAGTCTGACAGACAACGAGTTCCAAGATCTATAGGACAAAATCGCCGCCCAAACAAGTCAGAGATCTTATGGACAAAAGATCTATATCTGATAGTCTTCAACCACTATATCTCTAACGGATAGTGTTGATTCCTATAGTTCTAGATTTGGTTGAGTCATCTTCTGATTCTATTGTACAGTGGCTAAAAGGTCTGCGTACCGATTAGTGTGGCAACTGTCATAGAATCAAAGTGGTTTAGAATTGTTTAAGTGTTAGTTTAGGCACGGTTTTGCAAGCTTCTTCAGCAGCCTTGGAAGAACAGTAGACTTTGAAGTCTGCTCAAAGTACGAAAAATCAAAAATAGCCAAATCATGAAATTATGACACGTATACACCTATCCAGATATTTTCGAAAATATCTAGTCATCATGTCTTCATCAGATCTCACTTTAAAGAAGTCAACTCTACATGCTGACAACTGTCCAGACTGTCTCCTGAAACCTGAACTCTAAGACATTACCCTTTTTGGCTAAGAAGACTTTCCAAGCTGCAGAACCTGCAATCTGAAACCTTACTCTATTTGGGAATGTCTTCTCTGCACACACTGCATTTCTGATGACTGTGGCTCTTACATCTCCCAAAGCGCCGAATTGCATTCAATGCAATAGAACGTTGGACACAACCCTCTCTACCTCAGTCCAACGGTCCAAAAGATCTCTCTGGTATTCATTCATGTTTTGAGGATCTGAAGAAACAACTCTTGTGCATTAAAAACTCTCAAGCTTCATCTTCAACATTCAAGCATTCAAGAGATCAAAGGACAAGGACTAACAATTCACCAAACTCTCTGAAGCTGCAGATCTGCCCGTCTTAAATTTGTTTCAGCTTCATTTAGTTTGTTTTTTAAACTGTTCTTTACCTTAGCACGTGAGAGAACAATTAATCATTGATTGTTTCCCTCACCTTTATACACTTGGTTAAAAACTCATTTTGTACACGATCCATTAGAGATCTTACTCATAAACCTAGTGGATAAACAAGTGCACTTTTAAAATCCAAAGCTAACCACTTTGGTAGTGGATGTAGTACTATTCACAGTACGAACTACTTCAAATCACTGTGTTCTGTTTGAACTGTTCTTATCATTTTCATTAACTGCTCGTGCTTAACTATTTCAGAATCTGTACTACCTTCACTGAACTCTTGATAGTTCAGATTCTCTTTTGTTTCCGCTGCTGTAACTCTTCTAATTAAATCATTTTAAAATCATAATGAAGCGTTTTCAAAAAGTTTTTTTTTAACACAACTAGGCTATTGAACCCCCCCTTCTAGCCTAGATTGAGCCTATTTTGGGACCAACAATTGGTATCAGAGCGAGATTCTTTGAAAATTCATTTTTTCCAAGCTTGACCTCTTGTGAATAGATCCTATGGCTCACTATATGCTGCCTACTTCGAATACCAGCCACGTCCCAATATTGGACGAAGGCCACTTTGAAGTATGGAAAGATAAAGTTATGAGATATATGAACTCTTTTGACAATCGGTTGTGGCAATGTGTTCTAACAGGTCCTTATATTCCAATGAAACCCAACCTACTTGCCGAAGTAGCCAGTGGACCTCTCGAGATACCTAAATCCATGAACTAATGGACAGATGAAGAAAGAAGGCTTGTTGAACTCGACAGCAAAGCTATTCACATCATATCAAGCTCTGTCGACACAAGCACATATCAACAGATCATCAGATGTAAAACGGCCAAGGAAATGTGGGAAGCCTTGGTGGAATATCTTGAAGGAGATCTGCCCACCAGAGACAACAGGAAGTATAACTACATTCAACAATTCGACTCCTTCAGAAAAGATCCTAAGGAGACTCTACGACAAGCCTACGACATATTTTGTGAGGTAGTAAATAGTTGTTATTCCTTAGGAAAAGACTATAGTGTTAAGGAAGTAAATATGAGATTTTTAGCCTCTCTAGGAAGTTTGTGGCATGTTAAAACCACTACTATAAAAGAGTCCAAAGACTTGAACTCCATGCACCTCAGAAGCTTGTATGCGAGTTTAACGGTCTATGAGCAAGAATTACTTCAAGCTCAAGAACATGATAAACATTTTAAACTTCCTTCCTTTTCTGCTATTTCTCAGGAAATTCCTGCCCAATAAAATAAACCATCTACTTCTTCAAATGAGAATGAAATTATTTCTGACGAGAAATTTGCCATGTTCGTTAAGAAATTTCAAATGTTCTCAAAATTTAACAAAAAGAAGGAAGCAAACCAGCAAACTTTCAGAAAGTCTTCTGAAAACTCACACAACAATGAGTTGGTTTGCTACAATTGCAGGAAGCCTGGTCACTTTGCTTCTAAATGTCCTAAGCCAAAATATGAAGCCTACAAAAGAAGACCATCTAAATCATTTTCTAAACATAGAGGTCTACTGGCTGAGGACTTAGAAGAAAACCATGTATCTACTTGGTTTGAAACTGATTCTGATGAGGATGATAGTGATGACTCACCCGAGCAGGCTCACATTTGCCTCATTGCTCTAGAGTCACCTCCCACCTATGACTCAGATAGTGAAGTTAAATACTCTCCTTTCCAAGCTAACATTGAACAATCTTCTGAAGAGCCTTCAAAAGAAGAAATCCTCAAAGATGCTCAAGACATGCTAGAGGAATTCAATGAATTTAGAAAGGCCTATGTTAAGTTAGCTAAAAGTCATGAGAAGCTGGGAACTGAGAAATCCATGCTGGAAGCCGAGTTAAAAACTCTCCATGGAGTCCAACAGAAAAGTATCAAGTTAAAAGAAGATAACAAGTTTCTCAATGAAAAGGTTGTCTGCCTTATTGATCATGCCAAAGAGATATCTGCTGAGAAAGATGAGTTGCAAAAAACCATCAACTCATGGAATAACTCAACGGCTGTCTTTGATCAAATTCTTGGAGATCAGAAGCCCTTAACAGATAAATCTGGGCTAGGATTCTCTGAAAGCACTTTTGGTGCAACCTCTGAACAGGAAAATGAACATTTTACAGTAAATAGCAATGTTCCTGCACAATATCAGAAACCTAACAAGGGTAAAGAAGGAATTGGTTATACTACTACTCCTTATAAATACCCTAAGGTTCAAATTATCAAAAACAGTGAAGCTTTGAAAGCAAAACAATCATCTGCTGGAGAGAAACCTGCTAAAGGTGGTGCAGACTGTCAACGGCCCTCCACCAGCACTTCTGTGAAAGCAAAGGCTGCTGTTTCAGGACCTACAAAAAGTCTGCTCAAACCTATTAGATTTATCAACAATACTACAGATGGTGCTACTGCTACACAGAACGTTGATACCAAGCTTAAAGGCAAAATGTTTGAGGTATCAAAATCTACTACCAGCAAGTGCTCCGCTACTAAAGCAAAGACTGCTGTGTACAGACTCAAGAAACCTCACACAGATGCTCCTAAGCTTGCTATTAACAAGACTGTTGATTCAAAAGCTGCTGTTAAGGAAAATGTTCAAAAACCTTCCAATACCCAGCATGATCAAAAAGATTTCTGTAATTTCCATCACTGTACATTTTGCAAATGTTTTGGCCACTTGGTCCATGAATGTCTGCTGAAATCCATCATGAAGCCTGCTGGATTCCCTATTCCAAAAATCAGGCAAGTATGGGTTCCAAAAATACGCTAACCATTTGGACCCATAAGAAAAATAAAATGGGACCATGATTTTCTTACCTTTACATCTCAAGTGTGCTTCATGGCTGGTTCAAGCTCAGAAAAGAAAGATGTATGGTACTTAGATAGTGGCTGCTCAAGACATATGACCGGAGAATCTTGTCTTCTCTCTAACATCTCTGAAGCAGAAGGCCCTCCAGTCATCTTCGGAGACAATGCTAAAGGAAGAACAATTGGCTACGGATCTATCATTCGAGGAAATCTCTCCATTGGAAAAGTCTCTCTAGTAGAAGGCTTGAAACATAATCTTCTGAGTATTTCTCAATTCTGTGATAAAGGACTTATCTGTCAATTCTCCTCAAACAGATGTGATATTAAGGATCCAGTCTCCTGCTCAACCTTGGTTACTGGACATAGACAAGGGAATGTCTATGTGATAGATTTGAATGATTATGGCAAGGCTGCTAGTCTATGTCTTGTGGCAAACTCTGCTCAAGACAAGAGCTGGTTATGGCATAAAAGACTCAGCCATTTGAATTTCAAATATCTATCTAAGCTATCCAAAGAAGGTCTAGTTAAAGGATTGCCAAAGATCTCTGCTGATCATGATCGTGCTTGCAAAGCTTGTCAATTGGGAAAGCTCTCAAAAACGTCTTTCAAGAGCAAACTAGGACTCTCAACATCGAGACCTCTGCAACTTTTACACATGGATCTCTTCGGACCAGTCACTACCATTAGCTATGGCGGTCACAGATACATGCTAGTAGTAGTGGATGATTATACAAGATACACTAGGACAGAGATGATGTCTTCTAAAGACAACACATACGATCTTCTTACAGCTAGCTCTGTTCAGAAGACTGCAAACGCAAAAACTAGATGAAATCAGTGACGTTCGATCAGACGGTACTGAGTTTACCAATAATGGCATAGCAAAGTAGTGTGATGATCACGACATTGGTCACAACTTCTCTGTAGTAAGGACACCTGTTGATTCCTAATTCTAGATTTGGTTGAGTCATCCTCTGATTCTAGTGTACAGTGGCTAAAAGGTCTGCGTACCGATTAGTGTGGCAACTGTCTTAGAATCAATTTGTTTAGAACTGTTTAAGTGTTAGTCTAGGCGCGGTTTTGCAAACCTTCTACAGCAGCATTAAAGGACCAGCAAACTTTGAAGTCTACTCAAAGACCGAAAAATCAAATTTGGCCAAATCACAAAATATGACACGTGTGCACCTATTTAGATATTTTTGAAAATATCTAGTCATTATGTCTTCATCGGATTTCATTTTCAAGAAGTCAACTCTTCATGATGACAACTGTCCAGACTGTCTCCTGAAACCTGAAGACTGAAGACATTACCCGTTTTGGCTAAGAAGACTTTCCAAGCTGCAGAGCCTGTAATCTGAAACTTTACTCAAATTGGGAATGTCCTCTCTGCACACTGCATCTCTGATGACTGTGGCTGTTACATCTTCAAAAGCGCCGAATTGCATTCAATGCAAAAGAACGTTGGACACAGTTTACTCTGTCTCAGTCCAACGGTCCAAAGATCTCTTCCTAGTATTTATTCAAGTCTTGAAGATCTGAAGAACAACTCTTGCGCATTAAACTCTCAAGCTTCATCTTCAACATTCAAGCATTCAAGAGATCAAAAGGACAAGGACTAACACTTCACCAAACTCTCTGAAGCTGCAGATCTGTCATCTTAAATTTGTTTCAGCTTCATTTAGTTTGTCTTTAAATCGTTTCTTTAATTCTGCACGTGAAGAGAACAATTAATCATTGATTGTCTCTCTCACCTTTATACACTTGGTTAAAAACTTATTTTGTACACGATCCATTAGAGATCTTACTCATAAAACCTAGTGGATAAACAAGTGCACTTTTAAAATCCAAAGCTAACCACTTTGGTAGTGGATGTAGTACTATTCACAGTACGAACCACTTCAAATTCCTGTGTGCTGTTCGAACTGTTCTTATTACTCTTATTAGCTGCTTGTGCTTAATTGTTCTAGATTCTGCACTACCTAAACAACACTCTTGATAGTTCAGAATCTACTTTGTTTCCGCTGCCAAAACACTTCTATTTAAACCTCTCAAGAAATCTTTAAGAAGTGTTTACGAAAAGTTTTGCTAAAAACATAACTAGGCTATTCAACCCCCCCCCCCTTCTAGCCTAGATTGAGCCTATTTTGGGACCAACAATTGGTATCAGAGCTTGATTCTCTGAAAAATAATTTTTCCAAGCTTAACCTCTTGAGAATAGATCCTATGGCTCACTATATGCTGCCTACTTCAAATACCAGCCACGTCCCAATATTGGACGAAGGCCACTTCGAAGTATGGAAAGATAAAGTTATGAGATATATGAACTCTATTGATAATCGGTTGTGGCAATGTGTTCTAACAGGTCCTTACATTCCAATGAAACCCAACCTACTTGCCGAAGTAGCCAGTGGTCCTCCCGAGATACCTAAATCCATGAACGAATGGACAGACGAAGAAAGGAGGCTCGTTGAACTCGACAGCAAGGCCATTCATATCATATCCAGCTCTGTCGACACAAGCACATATCAACAAATCATCAGATGCAAAACTACTAAGGAAATGTGGGAAGCCTTGGTGGAATATCTTGAAGGAGATCTACCCACCAGAGACAACAGGAAGTACAACTACATTCAACAATTCGATTCATTCAGAAAAGATCCTAAGGAGACTCTACGGCAAGCCTACGACAGATTTTGTGAGGTAGTAAACAGTTGCTACTCTTTAGGAAAGGAATATAGTGTTAAAGAAGTAAATATGAGATTTTTAGCTTCTTTAGGAAGTTTGTGGCATGTGAAAACCACTGCAATAAAAGAGTCCAAAGACTTGAACTCCATGCACCTCGAAGTTTGTATGAAGTTTAACGGTCTATGAGCAAGAATTACTTCAAGCTCAAGAACAGGACAAACATTTTAAACTTCCTTCCTTTTCCGCTATCTCTCAGGAAATTCCTGCCCAAGAAAATAAACCATCTACTTCTTCAAATGAGAATGAAATTCTTTCTGACGAGCAATTTGCCATGTTCGTTAAGAAGTTTCAAAAGTTCTCAAAATTTAACAAAAGAAAGAAGCAAACCAAACAGACTTTCGAAAGTCTCGATGAAAACTCACACAATAATGAGTTAGTTTGCTACAATTGCAGGAAACCTGGTCACTTTGCTTCTAAATGTCCTAAGCCTAAATATGAAGCCTATAAAAGGAGACCTTCTAAATCATTTTCTAAACATAGAGGTCTTCTGGCTGAGGACTTAGAAGAAAACCATGTATCCACTTGGTTTGAAACTGATTCTGACGAGGATGATAGTGATGACTCACCTGAGCAGGCACACATCTGCCTCGTTGTTCTAGAGTCACCTCCCACCTATGACTTAGATAGTGAAGTTAAATACTCTCCTTTTCAAGCTAACATAGAACAATCTCCTGAAGAGCCTTCAAAAGAAGAAATCCTCAAGGATGCTCAAGACATGTTAGAGGAATTCAATGAATTTAGAAAGGCCTATGTTAAGCTAGCTAAAAGTCATGAGAAGCTGGGAACTGAGAAATCCATGCTGGAAGCCGAGTTAAAAACTCTCCATGGAGTCTAGCAGGAAAGTATCAAGTTAAAAGAAGATAACAAGTTTCTCAATGAAAAGGTTGCTTGCCTTATTGATCATGCCAAAGAGTTATCTCGCCGAGAAAGAAGAGTTGCAAAAACCATTAACTCAACGCCTTTGATCTTCTGGAAAAGCCCTCAACGTATAAATCTGGCTAGGATTTTCTAATAACATTTCGTGCAACCTCGAAAAGAAAATGAACATTTTACATAGTAATATTCAACATCAAGGGTAAAGAAGGAATTGGCTACATGGTGCTATCAAATACCCTAAGGTTCAAATTATCAAAAACATGCAAGCGAAAGCAAAACAATATCCGCTGGAGATGCACGTTGATACCACCTCCACCAAAGCTTAAAGGCTCAAACTATGCATGAGGTGTCATCAAAGTCTACTACCAAAGAAACATTCTTCGCTAAAGCAAAGACGTGCACTCAAGAAGCCTCATACGATGCTTCCTAAGCCTCGTTGTTAACAAGTCCGCTAAATCAAAAGCATGAAAAATGTTCATAAACCCTCCAACATTGAGCATGATCATGTAGACTTCGTAATTTCCATCACCGCATACATTTTGCAAGTGTTTTGGCCACTTGGTCCATGAATGTCCGCCGAAATCCATCATGAAGCCTGCTGGATTCCCTATTCCAAAAATCAGGCAAGTATGGGTTCTGATCGATGTATTTTATACGTCGATTTTATATACTTCTATGACTTAAATTATGCTATTTCACGAGTCTTTTGAGTACTAATATATGTTTTCGGTGAGTTTTGTAAGTTTCAGATTATTGTGAAAATACGCGAAACCTGTGGTTTTAAGTGCAAATTACAAGGAAAAGAAAAATTGAAGAAAAATGAAGATCGACAACCGGACACCTTGCGACGCAAGGTGCCTCGCACCTGCGACCGCAAGGTAGGCGATAGGCCCCCGATGTCAAGAATCAAAGAATCAAAGCCACCCACATCGGAGACCATGACGCAAGGTATCCAAAGACCTTGCACCGCAAGGTAGGCGTAATGCGACCTTTTCGGATTTTCACACGGTCATTCGATCCAATCACAACTCCCGAGTATATATAGAAGTCAGATGCCGAGCCTAAGAGGGAGGACGGCTGGAAGCTCTCTTTACATAGATTTTAGGTAGTTTTAGATTGTATAACATAGTTAGGTTTTGTAATTTCAAGTATTGAAGATCAAATCATGTCTTTCATCATCTCCATGTGTTGTTCATCGTCCTATGATGAACTAAATCATCCCTAATCTAGAGGTGGGAGGTAACTTGTATCGAATTTATGTTTTGATTCATATATATGTCTATTCAATGCTTGTTGATTGTGTTGTTTATCAATCCCTATATTATTTTGCTTTGAACAAATGAATGTAATCGCAAATAATAAAGGCTTAGAGGTGCGGATAACCGCATGACCGAGTGCATATGTCGCATAATCGGCTCACCAACACAATAAATTGGACCTATCGAAGCACGAGAGTGATAAGTTAGGACCAGTGTTCTTACATGATCTAGGTGACGATAGATCATAAATCTAGGTGACAACTAGATTGATAGTTCCTGTGCTTAGGATATAGAATGGGTGAATTTTATGGGATGGAGGCCGAACCAATTGTTCAACGTACTATATCTATTTTTAGTGAACGAACCCAAGACATTGAATGACATTATTATGAATTGAACATAAAGGAGATATAAGTGAAACCCGGAATCCTAGATTTCCACTCACCATAAGATCTTCATATCTGTTATTACTGTCTAATTAGTTAAACATCTATAACTAGTAATTTAGAGTAGAATTAAACATAAAAACCCCCCTTAGGTTAATAATTTGCTATCTATAATCGCACTGTTCGTGATCACTTGTCTCTGTGGGTTCGACCCTTGCTTCCGAGTCTATTCTATAATAGTCTTGTACACTTGCAAGGAAATAGATAAAATAAAACATCGATCAAGTTTTTGGCGCCGTGTCGGGACAAGCTAGTTCACGAGTTAGTTTGTAGGTAGCGTAGTTTTTAATTTAATTTAGTTTTTAGTTTAATTTTCTGTTTTTATAAAAAATAAAAATACAAAAAAATTTTATTTTATTTTATTTTAATAGTTATTTGCTTTTAAATTGCTTTAATTTATTTGCATGCAAGGTCGTAGATCTTTAAATCCTGAATTGGTAGACTTAGATCAAGAGATAAATATTGTTAAAAGATACCAAAGATATTTTGAAAATCTAGCTTTCGAGCCTGATAATCAAGACCAACTGAATCAAGAGGATCCTCCGTTGATCCTACAATGGAAGAAAATAACAATATTCGTAATCCTCGAAAACCTAGTTGACCCAACCAATAGGAATCAAAGACAAGAAGAGCTTGCAAGAAGAAATATGGAAGTAGTAGTAAATCAAAGAACTATTAATGACTTTAGTAGACCTTCATTAAATGTGGTGACATCATGTCTAGTCTTGCCAGATGCTGTTAGGAATTTTGAGTTAAAAGGACATTATTTTAATGCCATACCATCTTTTCATGGGATGCCCCATGAAGATCTGTCGGTTTCTTTCTTAAGAGAATATGAATACATGATGAGTACTTTTCCTTTAGAGGGTTGATCAAGATCAAATTAAAATGAAATATTTTCCCAAGGCATTAAAAGAATTGGCAAAGAGATGGTTTATGAACCTAACACCAAACAGTGTTTTACTTGGGCACAATTATATGATTTGTTTATGAGCAAATTTTACAAACATGCATCTCTTACGTAGTAGAAAACAAATAGAAAACAAATCATGTCATTCCAAAATGAACCTGTGAAACATTCCATGAGTCATGGGATAGATTTAAAAATCGCTTATTATGTGTCCTCATCATAATTTGGCTCAACATGTGTTAGTGCTTCAATTTTATCATGGTCTTTCGCCAGTTTACAAACTATGGTTGATAGTGCAATTGGTGGTTCTATTAATAGAATGACACCGTAAGCACTAGAAGAATTATTTGAGATGCTAAGTATTAATTCCCAAATGTAAAAGTGCTAGAGGTAAAAATAGGAGCCTATATCAATTACAAGATAATTCAAATACACAAGCTCAATTTGAAAATTGGCAAATTCAAGAAGCATGTGCTCTATGTGGATTATATTCTCATGCTACTAATTTTTGTCCATCAAGTGCTATGTATTCCGAACAAAGCATGCTATGAATATGTATCCTCAAAGGCCAAGGAATGATCCCTATTCAAATACATATAATCTCGGTTGGAGGAATCATCCTAACTTTTCTTGGGGAGGAAATAAGCCTTTGCAACCTCAACAATTCCAACCTCAACCACCACAACCTCCACAGCTTGCCAAATCAAAATCGGTTGAGAATTGAAGAAGTTCCCAAGCAAGAAGTAGCTAGTAAAGGTCAAGCAGCCTTTGATGAAGTACATGCTTGAAGAAATTGAAAATCAAGAAACATATTGAAAGTTCCAAGCAAATAAAAGAGAAGAAGGGAAGTTCCCTAGTCAAACTGAGCAAGCTAAGTCAATCACCGTCCTGCGAAGTGGTAAGGTGATAGGTGAAGAGGTAAGTGATCCTGATCCTTCTTCCAATATGCATGCTACTAAGAGAAAATTCTCGAAAAAGTAATAGAAAAGAAATCGAAAAAGATAGTGATAGTGATAAAGTGATTGATGATTTAAGTAATCAAGAGGTAGAAAAAGAAAAAGAAGTAGAAGTAGAGTTAGAGGTTCCAAATAAGGAACAAGAAAAAGAAAAAGAAATTCAAAATAAAGATAATACAGTTGAAGAAGATAAAGAGTTAGATCAAGAAGAAGAGGAACCTTATGTGGCTCCACCACCCTATGTTCCTCCAATTCCGTTTCCAAGAAGACTTATGAAAAACCGAATGGACAAACAATTCACGGAAATTTATAATATGTTATCCAAAGTAAATGTTAATTTACCTTTGCTTAATGTTATTAAAAATATTCATGCTTATGCAAAGTTTTTCAAAGATCTTCACTCTAAGAAACACAAGTTTGAAAACAACGAAAAGATTGTTGTTTACGATCGATTCCGTTTTACAACCCGAATTACCACCTAAGTTGAAAGACCCGTAGCTTTAATATCCAAGTCTCCTTGGGAAGCTCTAAAAGATGAAAGCAATGCTAGATTTAGGAGCAAGTATTAATTTGATGCCTTTTTTGCGTCTATAAACAATTAGGTTTAGGAGAACTAAAACCCACTAATATGCAATTACAATTAGGATCGTCGGTTAAATATCCCTTGGGTATAGTGGAAGATATCCTAGTTCAGGTTGATAAATTAATCATACCAGTAGACTTTGTGGTTCTAGAGATGGAAAGGAAGATATGCACTAATAATGAAGTCCCAATATTGTTAGGCAGACCATTTATGGCAACTGCCAATACAATGATTAATGTGAAAAATGGTAAACTCACAATGTCAGTCATTGTGAGTCCTAGGTGAAACAGTTGAAATTTCTGTGTTCGATGCTATGAATAGACCTAGTGACATGAGTGCCCGTTTCAATAGATGAGATTGAAAAATTATCAACCGAAACTTTTGAAGAAGAGGAAGATGAGAGAGA
>CM028384.1:77530996-77577740 GCA_013146195.2 Codonopsis lanceolata | reverse complement strand
CATTATTCCTCAGAGCTAAGTTGACGGACACAATGGTCCATAGGACCATGGAGTAACGCTATAGCTTTGGGTAGGAAAAGTGGTGATCATCTCTACCATGTTGCGCGGGCGGTCTTTCCTTTAGAGTATCGGAAAGAACCGAGGGTGTATTGAATTTTAATTTCCTGTCCGTATATCTTCATCACGAACCCCTATCTCCACTACTTTAAAGTCGGCCAGAAGGGAGATACCGCATGTGTTCCGTGTATAGAAATAGGGCCGGAGGTTTTTTGATGAACATCGGCATGACTGGATCAGATGCAGTCAAAAGTTTGGGCCAACTTCCGTTTCCACCTGACCGCAAACTCAGCACATGTTTCTTTCTCCCTTTGGGTGCACGACTCGAGGTCTCTTTTATTTTCTGGGCTAGTGTTGTCTTTATACCTTTCAAGGAATTCTTCGGCTATCCGGTCCCAGGTATTCGGCTAGAGTGCTATTGTCTGACAACATCAGCCATTGCTTGGCAGCCCCTACTAGGGTGAGGTGAAAATTGGAAGCCATAGCTTCAAAGCTAGCTCCCCTTGACTGCATACCAGTGGAGTAGGATTTTAGATGGGATATAGGGCATCCAGTCCCATCAAACTTTTCTATGTCGGGCATTTTGAATTTTGAAGGCAATACTGCTGAAGGTTGTAATGCCAGTGCCCGCGTAGAAAATTCCCCTTTGTTGAGAAGTTTGAGCATCATGGTTTTCATGTTTTCCATGTCGGCCTCCATTTTGGTGGCGGGGAGTTGGTTTTAGGTATATATGCGGCCGGATTAGGGAAAAGCTGGGTTAATTTCTGGCTGTGGTGTTGGGTAAGGATTTTGAGTTGGGTATGGTTACAGGTTCCGGCAAATTGTATCTTTGCCGGGTGGATTTTGAGTTGTGCATGGATTTTGAGCTGGATATGGGTTTTGGGCTGGATAGAGATTTTGAGTTGGGTAAGGATTTTGTGCTGGATATGGATTCTGGGCTGGATATGGATTTTGGGCGTGTATAGTTGGGATTCGGTGGATAGATTTTGGGTTGGTGGATTTTGAGCTGGTGGATTATTGGCGGATACGGGTTTTGGGTAGCGGTAGGCCGGTGGATTTTGGATGGTTTCTACTGTGGGTGGCGGGGATCATCAGGAGGTAAGTAGGTAGTAACTTGGCCTGACGGGTTATAGCTTTGGGGATCCATATGTGGGCTGTTTTGGAGTGGGTTGATTATGGGAAAAGGGAGGTCATTTGGACTCTGGGGAATGTTGGTGTTTGGGATAGGATATGGAGGGTATGATGGGTAAGGATTGACATTTGGGTAGTAGGGAGTTGGTGGAGGGTTAGGATTTGGAGTGGCAGCGGTGTTTGGTGGGTTAGTGTTTGGTGAGGGTTTGGGTTTGGAGGCATATGTGAGGTTGATGCTTCTTGGGGGACTCTATTGCGAGGGGAAGAGATTACCTCACCAGATTTCAAGCTTTGTACCAGATTAGCCATTTGGCTCATTATGCGATCGGCCGTGCACCCAAATTTTGGTCTAGCCACCCTTCTTGCATTGCGGTGTTGGAGCATACCAGGAGCCCCAGACATGTACTCCATGGCGGATTGTTCACTTTCTCCGCCATACCGTCTTTGCATGCGGATCTGCATACCCTGGAATCAAGCTGTTTACGCTTCTTTCGATCCATTTTCGATACCTCGATCGATTTGCACTTCGATTCTCGTATCAATCGGCGATCTTGTCTCTGCCTTTCCAAATTCGGGCCAGGTTTCGAGGAAAATGGGTTTGGTATCGGAAAGAAAAGGTGAAGGCTTTTGGGCTTGGAGTACGCGTGCCTTTATTAGTATATTTTATTATTTATTATTTTCCTACAAATTGACCGGATAAGCACACTTAATTTTGACAGTCTCGGGACTTTCTGGAGCAGTGGATTCTTTCTCCGAGTATAGGACCAACGTATTCCACACGCTTTCGACTCCCAGAGATCGGATGATCCAGCGAAGGGCCTATACTCTTTCGGGATCCACCATTCGAAATGGTCTAGGTCGAGCATTTAGAAAATAATAAATCAGCCCCAGTGCATTATTTTTTTGACTTACGCAAATTTTTTTTTTTTGACTTGCACATTTTTTTTTTGACTTGCGTAATTACATTTTTTTGACTTGCGCATTTTTTTTTTTACTTGCACACATTTTTTTTGACTGGGCTGACCCACAATTTAAAATGCAAAAACCGGTCGGTCTTTGAAGTGTCACGAAATCTATATGCAATCTAACGTTGGCTTATGCAGGGGGTAGGCTGGCCATGGTGTAGGGTAGCAGTTCGGAATATATTTATATGCATGTGCGCGTGTGTGCGGCATCTAAAAAGAAAAAAAAGAAGTTTTTTTTTTCAGATATAGAAATAGAAAATAAAACAGATATAGCATGTCTTGCTGTTGTATGTGGATTTTCTCGGCTTTTTAGTTTAAGCGCGAGCAAGCAAGCATACCATCAAGAAATAGAAAGAAAAGCGGGGAATCTATCTATTTCTATTAATTATAAATGAGTCCTAATCCCCAAAATAAAATGACAGAATGAATGCATATATGTATATTTTGCAGAATGAAAATAAAGCAGAATAGAATAATATAAGCGAGAAAATGAAAGATTTTAAAAAGAAAAATAAAGCCCGGCCCTTTGTTGTCTTTGCCAGAAATTATTAACATAATACATATATATATATATATATTATATATAATTTTTTTTTGAAATTTTTTTTTTGAAAAATACGAATTTTTTCAAGTATATCCGTAACAGTGTTTGAAATGAAACTACTGCAAGATGGAGGATCATATCCACAAATATAGACACGGATGTTAAAGGAACGCAATATTCAAGCTGTTTAAATTAATATAACAAGCATACTTTAGCCGAAACAAAAAGAAAAAAAAGTTTTGGTTCTTGAGTCTAGCCTCCATTTTTATTTATTAAAATAAAACGATCTCCCAGCCGAGTCGCCACCGTGGGTTCAGGAAATGCTCCGCGCGCGCGCGTGCTCTGGAAGGGGTGCGGCGTGCGTGCGGATGCGGTGACATCCACTGCTCCCGTTCCACCCTCCCTTGTTTGGGGAGGGACGAAATCAAAAGTGCGGGAGGAGTCTTTGTCATTTGAATAGCGGCGTTGGAATGCGCCTCTTGCCTTTAGTGGATTTTGATCCAATATGGGAGCTTTGGGTTTCCAGCATCAAGTTATCCCTTTTTAGGGGATACCGGGATATGAGAATGCATCACCCTTCTATTCTCATTCTCCCTTTTTTAGGGAAAGCATGAAAGTGCAAGGAAGGAATGTTGCGGCCCCCGCTATGGATTTTATGAAAATAGCCTTATGGCCTATCTCGGATCACTATGGGTGCTATGGGTTTTCTACGTCAAGTTATCCCTTGTTTAGGGGATACCGGGACATAGGAATACATCACCTTTCCATTCTCATTCTCCCTTTTTTAGGGAGAAAGCATGAAAGTGCAAAGAAAGATGTTGCGAGGCCCACTTGGATCCAAAATGTTTTAGAGTCGCCATCTTTATTTTAAGGAATAAATAAAGCAAAACCAAAAAGAAAACCCAGAGATAATGAAAACGGGTTCGGAGGCTAAGTTACGAGTTGGGAAGGTGCTAGGCACCCAACTCGCCCTTCGGTCTCAAAAGCGGTTTTTGGCTAAAGTATGTTTTTTGTTATATTTATTTAACAGATAAATAAATCATTAACTGCCTACAAATACATCCATTACATCTATATTATTTACAGACTTGCAACCGTCTCTTTTACAAATAATCACAAATATACTTGAAAATATTTGGCCATAATAACGGCTACATTTAGTACTATTTCCTAACTAAATCCGGGCAGCATAACTGCTTATATATTTACATTGGACCGGATTGGAAATAATACTTTTACAAGTAAATACTTTAATGAATAAATAAAGCAAATAATTACAAATACATCTGCCCGAAAACATTTGGCCATAATAACGGCTATATTTAGTACTATTTCCTAACTAAATCCGAGACAACCGGCACTTGCTTATATATCTACATTGGGCGGATTGGAAATAATACTTTTACAAAATGAAAGACTTTAAAATAAAACTTACAGACGGACCTAGGGTGTGCTCGCTTTTCCCTCGAGAGAAAGTCTTTTTTGTTTTGTTGTTGTTGTTGTTGTGTGTTGTGTGTTGTGTGTTGTGTGTTGTGTGTTGTGTGTTGTGTGTTGTGTGTTGTGTGTTGTGTGTTGTGTGAATTTGGGCAGCGTGACTGCTTCTGAAAGTTACTTTTGGCCTAGGATTTGGGCGGAGTAATTGTTGTGTTTGGTTGTTTGTTGGCTTGAGGTAGGAATTTGAAATCGGGCGAGTATAACGGCTTATTTCTGGCGATTTGGCCTTTTAAATCGGGCAGAGCAACTGCTCTTTCCACGATTTTTGGACCGGGGAAATAGGGTGGATACCTAGTTGGGGGGCTAAGGTTCACTCCTACCGGTTGGTTTTGTGTTTGGCGGAGGTTTGACAGGGTTTCGAGGCTTTTTGAAGTGATCGCTCACTATCTCACGTCGCTCTCTATTTCTCCAAAGTAACGAGCAGCGGGCTTTTCGAGGAAAGGTGTGTCTTTGAATGGTCGACTGAAGGCCTCTATTTATAGGCTGAAACAAGGACACGGAAGGAAATAAAATTCCTTCTTCATCCATCAAATGGTTGTACATTGCGCAGAAGACCTTGTGTTTTACGGCAAATGAATGGTGAACAGTGCGCAGAAGAAAGGAATTTGGGCGCCATGCCCAAATTGCATGGTGGCCATGCCCACTTTTCAAACTATGCAATTTTTGAGCACTTTGGTCCCTGCAGTTTGTCCTTTTGCGCATCCTGCTTTGTCCTTTTGCACTTTTGACCCTGTAACTTGACATTTGTTAATGTTTTAACAGGTCTTGATATTTTATGTCATGTCACATACCAGGGGTACTAAATTGGGGTGTCTACAGTTGTAAGGGCTTATTTCCTCCCCAAGAAAAGTTAGGATGATTCCTCAAACCAGGATTATACGTGTTTGAGTAGGGATCATTCTTTGGCCTTTGAGGGTATATATTCATAGCATTAGCCTATTCAGCATACATAGCATTTGATGGACAAAAATTAGTAGCATGAGAATATAATCCACATAAAGCACATGCTTCTTGAATTTGTCAATTTTCAAATTGAGCTTGTGTATCTGATTTTTCTTGAATTTGATATAGACCTCTATTTTTACCTCTATCACTTTTTTGTTGAGAATTAATACTTAACATCTCAAATAATTTCTCTAGTGCTTCTGGTGTCATTCTATTAATAGAACCACCAGCTGCACTGTCAACCATAGTTTGTAAGCCTGACGAAAGACCATGATAAAATTGAAGCACTAACATATGTTGAGCCAAATTATGGTGAGGACACATAATGAGCAGATTTTTAAATCTATCCCATGACTCATGGAATGTTTCACCTGGTTCATTTTGGAATGAAATGATTTGTTTTTTGTATTCAGTGAGAGATGCATAATTGTAAAATTTACGCATAAACAAATCATATAGTTGAGCCTAAGTATAAACACTATTAGGTGTTAAGTTCATAAACCATCGCTTTGCCAGTTCTTTTAATGCACTGGGAAAATATTTCATTTTAATTTGATCTTCAGTCAACCCTCCTAAAGGAAAAGTACTCATCATGTATTCATACTCTCTTAAGAAACTGACAGGATCTTCGTGAGGCATTCCATGAAAAGATAGTATCATGTTAAAATAATGGCCTTTTAGTTCGAAATTCCTTACGGCATCTGGCAAGACTAAACATGATGTCACTACATTTAATGAAGGTCTACTAAAGTCATTAATAGTTCTTTGATTTACTACTACTTCCATATTTCTTCTTGCAGGTTCTTCTTCTCTTTGATTCCTGTTAACTGGGTTAACTGGATTTTCAGGGTTTCGATTAATATTATCTTCCATTGTAGGATCAACCAGATGATCTTCTTGATTCAATTGTTCTTGATTATCAGACTGGGAAGCTAGATTTTCAAGATCTTCTTGATTCTTTCTAATATTATTTATGTCTTGATTCAGTTCTACCAATTTGAGATTCAAAGATCTACGACCGTGCATAAAATAAATTAAAGCAATTTAAAAACAACTAACTATAAAAAACTCTTTTTGGATTTTTATTTTTATAAAAACTGAAAATTAAATTAAAAACTAAATTAAATTAAAAACTACGCTATCAACAAACTAACTACGTGAACTAGCTTGTCCCCGGCAACGGCGCCAAACTGAACTTGATCGATGTCTTATTTTAAATTTTTCTTGCAAGTGGGACTATTATAGAATAGTATTGGAAGCGAAGTCGAACCCACGAGACAAGAGATCACTTAACAAGGCAATTTATTGATAGCAAATTATTAATCTAAATGGGGTTTTTATAATTATTTTATTCTAAACTACTATTATTATTTAGGTGTTTAACTAATTAGCAGTAATTACAGTTATGAAGATCTTATGGTAGGTGGCAATCTAGGATTCGGGTTTCACTTGTATCTCCTTTATGTTTCATTCAAAATAATTATCATTCAATTTCTTGGGTTCGTTCACTAAAGATAGATATAGTCTGTTGAACTATTGGTTCAGCCTCCATCCCCGCAACATTCATCCATTCTATATCCTAAGCACAAGAACATATGATTTATATGTCACCTAAATCATGTATGAACTTGGTCCTAACTTATCACTCGTGCATCGATAGGTCCAATTTATTTTGATGGTGAGCCGATGTGCGACATATGCACATTGGTCATGCAGGTTATCCGCACCTCTAGGCCTTTATTATTTGCGATTACATTCATTTGTTCAAAGCGAAATAATAGAGGGATTGATAAACGTCACAATCAACAAGAATTGAATGAACATAAATATGAATTAAAACATAAGTTCGATACAAGTTACCTCCCACCTCCTAGATTATGGATGATTTAGTTTATCATAGACAATGAACATCACATGGAGATGAACGGAAACATGATCTTGATCTTCAATACTTGTAATTACACAATCTAACTATGTTATACAACCTAAAAACTATCTAAAATCTATACAAAAGCTGGTTTCCACCGTTTTCTATATCCTAGGCTTTGGCATCCGATCTCTATTTATACCAGGGAGTTGTAATCCAATCGAATCACTTGTGAAAATACGAACTTCTCGCATTCTGACCACCTTGTGGTCGCAAGGTCTGGGGTACCTTGCGTCGCTAAAGCTGGTCTCAGATTCCCAAGCCCGGCCTTCGATTATTCTTTTGTTATCGCCCACCTTGGGGGCAAGGTCTCGAAATACCTTACCACAAGGTCTCGATTGGACTTCTTCGTTTCTTCTTCATTTTTCATCTTGGGCCCTTATTGGAATTTGCATATAAAACCCTGGAGTTTTGCATATTTTCACTAAAACCCCTGAAACTTACAAAACTCACTGAAAACACATATCAGTAGCCAAAAGCCTCGTGAAATAGCATAATTTAAGTCATAGAAGCATATAAAATCGACGTATAAAATACATCAATCAATGATCAATGTGCATATGTCATACACTGGCTCACCATCGCAATAAATTGAACCTATCGATGCACGAGAGTGATAAGTTAGGGTCAGGTTCCATATATGACCTAAGTGACAGTTAGATCATATGTTTTTGTGCTTAGGATATAGAATGGATGAATTATTTGAAGATAGAGACTGAACGGTAATTCAACAGGCTATATCTATATTTTGTGAACGAACCCAAGAGATTTAATGATAATTTATTAAAATGAGCATAGAGGATATATAAGTGAAACCCGAATCTTAGATTTTCATCCACCATAAGATCTTCATAACCTGTAATTGCTGCTAATTAGTTAAACACTAGAATAATAATAAGTTTAGAGTAAAATTAATATAAAACCCCCCTTAGATTAATAATTAGCTACCGATAAATGGTACTATCTGTGATCTTCTTGTCTCTGTGGTTCGACCCTTGCTTCCCAAAACTATTCTCCAATAGTCTTGTCCACTTGCAATGAAAATAATTAAAATAAGACATCAATCAAGTTTTTGGCGCCGTTGCCGGGGACAAGCTAGTTTACATAGTTAGTTTGTTGGTAGCGTAATTTTAATTTAATTTCAGTTTTTCAGTTTTTGAAAAAAAAATACAAAAATATTTTATTTGCTTTTAATAGTTAGTTGTTTTAAAAATTGTTTTATTTATTTTATGCACGGTCGTAGATCTTTGAATCCTCAACTGGTAGAACTAAATCAAGATATAAATAATATTAGAAAGAATCAAGAAGAGCTTGAAAATCTAGCAACCCAGCTTGATAATCAAGAACAATCGAATCAAGATGATCCTCTGGTTGATCCTATCATGGATAATATTAATCAAAATCCTGAAAATCCGGTTCACCCAGTTAATGTGAATCAAAGAGAAGAAGAGCCTGCTAGAAGAAATATGGAAGTAGTCGAAAATCAAATAACTATTAATGATTTCAGTAGACCTACACTAAATGTAGTAACATCATGTCTAGTCTTACCGGAAGCAGTAAGGAATTTCGAATTAAAAGACCATTATTTTAATGATATACCTTCTTTTCATGGAATGTTAAACGAAGATCCTGTAAGTTTCCTAAGAGATTATGAATATATGATGAGTACTTTTCCTTTAGGAGGGCTAACTGAAGACCAAGTAAAAATGAAATACTTTCCCAGTGCATTAAAAGATTTGGCAAAGCGATGGTTTATGAATCTAACACCTAGTAGTGTTTATATTTGGGCTCAACTTTACGATTTGTTTATGAGTGAATATTATAAGCATGCATCTCTCACTGAATATAGAAAACAAATCATGTCATTCCAAAATGAACCAAGTGAAACATTCCATGAGTCTTGGGATAGATTTAAAAATTTTCTTATTATGTGCCCTCATCATAATCTGGCTCAACATGTGTTAGTACTTCAATTTTATCATGGTCTTTCGCCGGGTCTACAAACTATGGTTGATAATGCAGCTAGTGGTTCTATCAATAGAATGACACCAGATGCACTAGAGGAATTATTTGAGATGTTAAGTATAAATTGTCAACATAAAAGTGCAAGAGGTAAAAGTAGGAGTTTATATCAAGTTCAAGAAAAATCAGATACACAAGCTCAATTTGAAAATTGGCCAGTTCAAGAAGCATGTGCTTTATGTGGATTATATTCTCATGCTACTAATTTTTGTCCATCAAGTGCTATGTATGTTGAACAGGCTAATTCCATGAACGTATAGCCTCAAAGACCAAGGAATGATCCCTACTCAAACACATATAATCCTGGTTGGAGGAATCATCCTAATTTTTCTTGGGGAGGAAATAAGCCTTTACAACCTCAACAATTTCAGCCTCAGCAACCACAACCTCAACAATTCCCAAATCAAGGTCAATTGAGAATTGAAGAAGTTCCAAAATCCGATGGAACAAGTAAAGGTCAAGCTGTCCTTATAAAATATTTGCTTGAAGAAGTTGAAAATTTGAAGAAGCAAATTGCAAATTCTGATACCGAGAAAAGAGAAGAAGGGAAGTTCCCTAGTCAAACCGAGCAAGAAAAATCTATCACAACTTTGCGAAGCGGTAGAGTAATAGAAGAAGAGGTAAGTGATCCTGTTCAATTTTCTAATGTGCCTGATGAAGTAGATAATTCTGAAAAAGAAGTTGAAAAAGATAATAACAAGAATAATCAAACAATTAATCAAGAAGTAGAAGTAGAAGTTCAAAATAAAGAAAATCAAGTAGAAGTTGAAAAAGAGATAGAACAAGAAGAAGAGGAACCTTATGTGGCACCACCACCATACGTTCCTCCAATTCCGTTCCCAAGAAGACTTATGAAAAACCGAATGGACAAACAATTTTCGGAAATTTATAATATGTTATCCAAAGTGAATGTTAACCTTCCTTTGCTTAACGTTATTAAAAATATTCCAGCCTATGCTAAGTTTTTCAAAGATCTTCACTCTAAGAAACACAAATTTGAAAAAACTGAAAAAATTATTGTTTCTGAAAGCGTAAGTGTTGTTTTACAACCCGAACTTCCCCCCAAGTTGAAAGATCCTGGTAGCTTTAATATCTAAGTCTCTTTAGGTAGCTCTAAAAAGATGAAAGCCATGCTAGATCTAGGAGCAAGTATTAACTTGATGCCTTTTGCGGTCTATAAATAATTAGGGTTAGGAGAATTAAAACCCACTAATATGTCCTTACAATTAGCTGATCGTTCAGTTAAACATCCCATGGGCATAGTGGAGGACATTCTAGTTCAGGTTGATAAACTAATCATTCCAGTTGACTTTGTGGTTCTAGAGATGGAAAGGAAAATTTGCACAAATAACGAAGTTCCTATCTTGTTAGGCAGACCTTTTATGGCCACTGCCAATACTATGATAAATGTGAAGAATGGAAAACTTTCAATGTCAGTCCTAGGTGAAAATGTCGAAATCTCTGTTTTTGATGCTATGAATAGAACTAGTGACATGAATGCATGTTTTTCCATAGATGAAATCGAAAAGTTAACAACTCAAACTTTTGAAGAAAGTTGTGAAGATGACGACTATGAGAAAGATGTATTTATAGTTTATGATGATAGACCTATCCCTCCCATAAAAATTGACATTGATGAGATAGAGAGAGAAATAGAAGAAGAAGAAAGACAAGAAAGATAAAAAATTAGAAGCTCTCAAAAATAAGAATAAAGATAATATGGAAAAAGAATCAGAATCAGAAATTAATTCTAATAAAATAGAAAAAGTAGAGGAAGAAAATAATAAAGAAGAAGAAGTGGAAATTTTAAAATCACTTTTTGAAGAAATTCAAGTAGAGGATGAAAGAGTAGAAAATAATGAAGATGTTAAAGAAGAAAATATTGAGGAGGTTAAAGAAGAAGAAATAATTAAACCAGAAAATTCTGAATTTATTCTATCTGTTAAATCTCCTCCTGTTGAAGAATTAAAGTCATTACCACCCCACTTAAAATATGCATTTTTAGGGGAAGGTAAAACTTTACCTGTTATACTAGCAGCAGACTTAACTGAAGAACAAGAAGCAAGCTTGTTAAAAGTTTTATGGACACATAGAGAAGCCATAGGATGGTCCTTAGCAGATCTAAAAGGTATTAGTCCGTCTATGTGTATGCATAAAATACATTTACAAGAAGGTAGTAAACCTTCAAGAGAAAGACAAAGAGGACTTAACCCTCACATGGAAGAAGCCGTGAGAAAAGAAGTTCTTAAGCTTCTAGATGCGGGTATAATTTACCCGATATCAGATAGTAAATGGGTTAGTCCAGTCCAGGTAGTTCCTAAGAAATCAGGAATTACAGTAGTTAAAAATGATAAAGATGAATTAGTCCCTACACAAACTATCACTGGTTATAGAATGTGCATTGATTTGAGAAAACTAAATGCGGCAACTAGGAAAGACCACTTTCCCTTGCCATTTATTGATCAAATCCTTGAAAGACTAGCCGGTCATGAATATTATTGTTTTCTTGATGGTTTTTCTTGTGACGACCGGACCCAGATTCTGGAACGGAATACCAAGGTCGTGCCGCTAGGACAAGGCAAGAAGAGGACAAGCACTTGTAAATAGTACTACGAGTCGGACAGTTGAGCTGACAAGCTCCAATCAAGGTAGTGGTGCCGTACTAAAATACGGGTTACGAAAATCGAATCTGCGGAAGCGTTAGGGAAAAGGAGTCTCAAGCTGTGAAGCTCGACGACAAAGTCAAGAACTAAGAGAGACATAAATCTCTCCAAAGGGGAGAACAAAACTCGCGTGCCGCAACATTGCAGACGTTGAACAAACCATCGGCACTCCAGGCCGGCGTTTCAACAAAGAACAAACCTGATATAACAATTACCCACGGCTAAAGCATACCGGGGTTAACCAACAACAATAACAACTAGGATAAAGAAAAGCCCCAAAGCTACTGCGTGCCCGGGAGACAACTAAAATAAAAACTAGAACCACGAACAACGGCACGACATAACATGTCGGCCTAAGAATGAACTAATACAGAAACCCAAGTATATACCCGACCGTAAAGTCTAAATAACTTTACAAGATATCGGTCTCACAAGAATAGCAAGGAACATGTACAATAGACGATGCTAAAGGAAGTAGAACTCCACAAGCTACTGCTCGGGGAAGTCAGCTGCTAAAATCACGAACTACATGATCAAATCTCGATCTATCGATCAACCGCGATCTGCTACAGTCACGATCTCCTCGGCCTCAACACAGCTACCGAAACTGCAACTAGAAAACAAAGTACGGGATGAGTCATAATGACCCAGTACGCTACTACTAAACAATATAACATAATCGTAACATTATCATAAGTAGAAATGAAATTGGGTTATGACGACGAAGACCCAGAAGTCATGTTGTACTGTACAGAAACGTTCCTTTACCAGACTACCAAGATGAACTAGGGTGAATTCCCTGTTCACAAACAAGCAAGCAAGTCAGGAGGCAAGTCACAAGTATCTTCGTATGAATATGGACGTATGATTAAATATAAACATCCCAAGTCTTTCAAAGACTAAATAAGTAGAAGTATGCGTATTTGTATGTACACATATCAAGACAATCATGGAATGATCAAGTAGAAGTATATATATATACATATATACATATCAAGCAATTCAAGGACAAGTACATATATCAAGTGTCTGATAGGATCATCATGTATAGGTGTATAAACTCGTTTATATACTTAATAATTCATTCATGGAATTTATCATGTAAAGGCATGCATGTCTATAAACATATACCCATCAATTCTTTGTGAATTTAACATAAATAAGCATGTATACTTATATATATACACATCGAGTTTTTCAATGCACAATCAATACAAACATGGTCATTTAGACCTCATGTTTAACCAACACCTTGTTAACACATAAGTGCTCATAATAAGCCACATAAGGGATAGAGGAGGTACCAATCGGTGTCATGGTGTTGTTCCTGCAATATAAAATGTTAACAGGAATGTGCAGTCGGGTGTACGAGATGGCACACCCGAGATAGTATTATTCCAAGTGCCTTAGAAGTTACACAAGGTACTCTTCCCCACTGTGATCAAATAGTGGAGGGGGTTTGCACGTATCTGGTTCGGCAACCCATCACTATCACGAATCTTATGATTCGTAATGGCAATGCATTGTCAACCAGGGAAGATAGGACAAGACAAGACAAGTATGCCAGCTGGACTTACTGGGGGACAAGTAAATGTTACTCATTTAAGGAAATCAAGTAAGGACGAGCACATTAAGAGCGATCTCATCCGAGTCAAGTAGGCATCTTATACACTACGACTAACAATCAAGCATGGACGTGAGTTAAATCAGAATCTCGAAACTAGTATTCTAGTTAAACGAATTTCAAGTGTTGTAGGGTTCGATCATTGAGCCGGTATTATTCAATGGCTCACTAATATCGACTCCGTTGAGTCGTCTCAATAATTTTAACCAAATAGAGTGTGAACACTATATGTGTCCCGATACTCTTTCTATGTTCTTGTTTCAAGCATGACTAAGTTCTTGTTCCAATTAGGAACCTTAGTTCAAAGTCACTAAGTCAAGTATATAAGGGAAGCCTAAGTTGATCATTATCAAGTCAAGCTTAGTTCAATTTCAATTCATAATTCCACTTAATAGTAGAATCCAAGTTCAGAATAAATCATTAACAGAGGAACAGATCAAGCATGAAGGCAAGTACATTCAATATGCTTATAATTAATATTATAGAAACACGTAGAAGAATCAATCTATGATAAGGTAGAAAATCATGCTTTTAGCCATAATATCAATTGTACATAGTATTCCATATTTAAATGTGAAACCAAATTAAGTTATAACTCAACCATCAATCCATCATATAGTTGGTCTAGGATCATAAAGCCATTTACTTGTAGGTAATAAAGTCTTCCGAGAACAATAATTCATTCTATAACCCAAAGGTCTATAGTAGTCCAATACTTAGGTAAACACTAGAACTGTGATAATCCGTAAGGTCAAATCATACCAGCGAGTCTTAGATAACAACTTAGTTATCCTAGCGACTTATACATGTAGACGTGTAGAGTACTAAAGAAAGTCCCAATTCAAATCATCTCATAGAATAGTCCTTAATTTCATTATCTTGGTTTTCCGAAAACATTCACGAGGCGACTTTAGAGAGTCAGCATTCCAATAACAACAATAATGATTCCCTATGTTACATACAGGCATAGATTACATCCTTACAAGTTTCGGGACTTTATTTGAAGTCATACAAGCATCAACAGTTCTAATTCATAATCGAACCAATCCAAAGGTCTTTCATTCGAGTCATGCATTTGTGAACCACACAAAACCAATCCAAAGACTAGCGATAATATTGTACTTAACATCACTAAAGGTCCTCCATTAGAGTCCTAAGCCACAAATCAACCTTAACACTAATTCGGTCTCACCTGACCAAACCTCAAGATTTCATGATTTAGATTCAACGAATACACGTAGTCATAGGAATTTATCCTAAGACTCAAATAACAACTTCTATAATTCATTGACTCCATTTGGGTCAAATTACAAAGTCTCAAACTCTAGGTCAAGGCATAAGTTCGAGATTCCCAATTTATCCGGGTTTCTAAACCCAACCACAATCAATCTTAAACCATAACTATTCTGATATACCCAATCATAATCGTTTGGGTTCAAACCCTAACTATCATATATTGATATCCATCAATAACATCTCATTTCGACATGTATTACAACAACCAATCACAAGGAACAAGCCTCTAGCAACCTAACATCAACATTGAGTTAGAGAGAGAAACTAGGGTTTCGGTAACGTACCTTAATCGAGCCACAAACGACTAGGAAGAGGTAAACAAACCAAGTATAAATGATCTACTCGGAAAGGGCTTCGCGATGGTTGTCTCGGCTCGTCCAATGGATGGCCGAAACTCCGGGAATCGCCGAAACATGCACTAGTCGCACGCTCAATCTCCCGCACTCTCTCCTTCCCGTTCTTGGCTGAAGACGGACACTAATGAAGAGAGGGGAGTAGTGTTAGGGGTTTTAAGGGTGTTTAAGGACTCATATACCCTCAAATGAGTGAAGGGGCAAGGTTTAAATAAGGGTAGAATAGGAGTTTCACGCCAGAAATCAAACCAGCACAAAGCTGATGTCGGGAGCACTGTTCGGTTGTCTGGGCCGAACTTTTGTGTGTTTGTGCGGTTGTGGTGGCCGAACATCTCTCAAGATGTTCGGTTGGCATGGCCGAACACTTCCTAGGATGGTCGGTTGTCAAGTTGGAACGATGGTTCTGGTAAAAAACAAAGCCAAATGGGTCTAGGACTGAAGGTGATGCACCAGTTGGGTGAATGCAACTCAAACAAGCATAAAACGTGTGTACTAAGGTCTTATGAGGCTCAAATAACCCTCAAGACAAAAGAAGGAATGACTAAGGGGACAACCGAGGTCACACGAAAGAACTACGCGAGAAACTGTCAACCGAGTCAAGTAACAAACATCGTTGGTATGCGACTTATAACTTTAACTAGTTAAGGTCTATGGAACATATGGAACTAAGGTATTGGATTCTAGATAGCCTATCTACACAAATCAAGGTTCTTACCTCAAGTCAAGTAAGCAAGGTTACGGTTATACGACACGCAAAACGAGAAAGTCAAATATACGAAGGTTCGGGGTCTTACATTTCTGGTTACACCCAAATTCCCGTAGCACCCGAAGACCAAGAGAAAACCACCTTTACATGTCCTTTTGGTACTTTTGCTTTTAGGAGAATGCCCTTTGGACTATGTAATGCACCGGCCACCTTTCAAAGATGCATGATATCTATATTCTCAAATTTATTAGAAAGATGTGTTGAAATTTTCATGGATGATTTTTCAGTTTTTGGAAACTCTTTTGATCATTGCCTAAAAAATCTTACATCAGTCTTAAAAAGATGTTGCAAAACAAATTTATCTTTAAGTTGGGAGAAAAGTCACTTCATGGTCAAACATGGAATTGTCTTAGGTCATGTTGTGTCTAATAAAGGAATCGAAGTCGATAAGGCGAAAATTGAAGTCATATCACAACTACCTCCCCCAACTTCTGTAAAAGGTGTTAGAAGTTTTCTAGGGCATGCAGGCTTCTATAGAAGATTTATAAAAGATTTTTCAAAAATCTGTAAACCTCTATGTAACTTGTTAGCAAAAGACACTAAATTTGTTTTTGATCAAGGATGCTTAAATGCATTCAACCTATTAAAAGAAAGATTAACCACTGCCCCTATTTTATTCGGTCCCGATTGGTCTCTCCCTTTCGAGATCATGTGTAATGCTTCAGATTTTGCAATTGGAGCCGTGTTAGGACAAATGGTAGATAGAAAACCACATGTGATTCATTATGATAGTAGAACATTAAATGATGCACAACTAAATTACATAACAACCGAAAACGAATTTTTAGCAGTTGTGTATGCATTGGAAAAATTTAGACCATATCTGTTAGGATCAAAAGTAATAATATTTTCTGATCATGCTGCTTTAAAATATTTATTGAGTAAGAAAGATGCTAAGCCTAAACTAATTAGGTGGATGCTATTATTACAAGAATTTGATATTACAATCATGGATAAAAAGGGTACCAAAAATGTCGTAGCCGACCATTTGTCTATATTAGAGTTTTCACCCTTACTTGAACGTCAATTTCTTGACAATACAATTCATGTAAATGAAGATTTTCCTGATGAACAACTTTTAGCAATCAAAGATTCAAACCCGTGGTATGTTGATTTTGTCAATTATTATGTGTCTGATATTATAAATCTTGAATTTGATCACTATCAAAAGAAGAAATTTCTGATCGAAGCAAAGAAATATTTTTTGGAGGAGCCTCATTTATATAAAATGTGTTCAGACTCTTTAATCAGACGATGTGTTCCAGAAAAAGACCAACAAAGTATTATGTAATTATGTCATGAATACTCTTGTGGTGGTCATTTTAGCGGAAATAAAACTGCTAGAAAAAATTTACGATCTGGGTTATATTGGCCTACTGTTTTTAGAGATTGTGACCTATTTTATAGAACTTGTGATAAATGTCAGAGAACTGGCGGAATGGGAAAAAGAAATGAAATGCCCTTGCATACAAATATGGTTGTTAAAATTTTTGATGTTTGGGGCATTGATTTTATGGGTCCTTTCCCCGTCTCTAATAATTGTGAATATATTTTAGTAGCTGTTGATTATGTATCTAAATGGATAGAAGCCATAGGTACTAAAACTAATGATGGTAAAACTGTGGTTAAATTTGTTGAAGATCTTTTTACCAGATATGGAGTACCTAAGGCCATAATCAGTGATCAAGGAACTCATTTTACCAATAAATTATTAAATAATGTCCTTAGAAAACATGGTGTGACTCACAGATTAGCTACACCCTATCATCCTCAGACATCTGGCCAAGTAGAGGTAAGTAATAGGCAAATAAAAGCAGTATTAGAAAAGACCGTTAGACCTAATCGTAAAGATTGTGAGTCTAAACTTAAGGATTCTTTATGGGCATATCGAACTGCTTATAAGACCCCGATAGGAATGAGTCCATATCGAATGGTGTATGGCAAAGCATGTCATTTACCAGTTGAAATTGAACATAAAGCTTATTGGGTTGTCAAAGACTTAAACTTAGATTTAACCTTGGCCGGTGAGGAAAGATTGTTTCAATTAAATGAATTAGAGGAACATAGGCTAAATTCGTACAAAAATGCTAAAACATATAAAGAAAAGACCAAGAAATATCATGACATGGGATTGGCCAATAAAATGTTTCGTCCAGGATTAAAAGTTTTACTTTTTAATTCTAGACTTAGGTTATTTCCCGGAAAATTAAAATCTAAGTGGTCTGGTCCTTCTACAATTGTCCGAATTTATCCTCATGGAGCAATTGATATAAGAAATCCAAGAACCAATGAAGTGTTTAAAGTTAATGGGCATCGACTCAAACCATATCTTGAACCAATGTCAGTCGAACGAACAATTGAATTGATTCGTCTAGCTGACAATGCACCACCCGATGATTAGGTTTGCAGTTGGGTCGAGCCAAATACGTTAAACAAAGGCGCTAAGTGGGAGGCAACCCACTATGATGAATTTTATTTGCTTTTGTAGTTAATTTAAATATGCTATTCTCCATTAAATTTAATTTTGGACACTTAATTTCGAAATTAAATATGCCAAAATCTAAGTTTGGGGGAGAAAAACATCGTAGTACTGTATTTATATGTTGCTAATATTGTTAGTTTAGAGTTTTTGTAGAATTTTTAAATGCAGGAAAGTAACATAACTTAACGGATGGACATAACTGTTAAACTGTTGAAAAGGATAAAAAGAAAACAAAAGAGGATCAATCTGCCTACCTTGCGGATGCAAGGTGCTCAAGGCCTTGCGACCGCAAGGTCCCATAAATGCGTAGCGTGAGCGCATCATGCAATATGTGCGTGGAATCGAGCCGTATACCTTGTGGACGCAAGGTAAAAGAGACCTTGCGACCGCAAGGTCCCCTTATAAAAGAAATTGTCGGGCTTCATCACAGTTCACCCAAAAATCTCCTCTCCTCCTTCAAGTGACAAAAGATCGCTCTCCTCCCCTTCCAAATTCAAGCGAGATTCTTCAAGAAACTCCTGCCAAATTCCGGCCAGATCTTCAAGGTACTCACCCCTTCAACTTCCATCCCACCTTCATCCTCCATTGCAAGCCATTCGAAGTTTGAAGAAAGGTGAAGCATCCATTTTTCCCGACAGAAAAGCTCAAAAATCAGGCGACTCTCCACCTTTAAGCTGCAATAACCAAGTAACTCTAACCCCCCTTTCATTTTTACGTACAAAAATAATTTGCATGTTAGGGTGTTAGAACAATTTACGTAGAAATATAGTTTTTGCATGCTTTAGGCGGTAGTTTAATTTTTAAATTTTAAAAGAATAATATTTTTAATTGTTAAATTTTCTTTTTGTGCTCAAACAAATGGCCCCAAAACATATAAACACTGGCCCCTCTACTTCTCGCCCTGTTGAGGAGGAAGAGCAAAATTTTGACAACCGCCACTTCATTTCTTTCGCAGCATCGGAGAGATACACTGCAAAGCTCTCCAAGTCCTTGATTCCCGAGAGGGGATTCAAGGCTGTTGAATTCGGCCTCGCCAATGAATTTCTAGCGCGTAGGTGGGGTATTTTGACCGAGTCTCCGGACAAGGCAATCGTGCCAATTGTTTGTGAGTTCTATGCCAATGGCCGCATTGGCATAGATGGTGGGGTTTTAGAAACCGTTTTTGTTAGGGGCATTGACGTTAGTTTTTCGTCCCAAAGCATTAACATGTATTACGGCACCTCCAACTTTGCGGAGGGTGCCGACGACTATAGCCACCACCTTCATCCCCCTGTCCCTGTCGAGGTGGTCAATGCGACCATCTCCTATCCTGGTGTGGTGTGGACCCAAAACCGCAACCCACCATTCGGTCAACGCACCATGGAGGAGTCCTTCCTTTTGGACACGTCCAAGCCCGTGTTCAAATTCATTTGCTCCCGCCTTATGCCTTCCAGTCACCAACACACGGTGACCTGGGCTAAGGCCGTCCTGATCTACACCATCATGACTGGTGGGTCTGTTGATGTCGGCCGTCTGATCAACGACCAAATTAAGACCCTTATTAGAGGTACCACAAATGCGGGGTTCGCGTTCCCGCATTTGATTACTGGACTGTGTAGGGACGCGGGAGTTAGGTGGTCTTGACGCGCGGAGAGGCTGAGAGAAGTGCCCGCCATCACTAGGGCAATTTTGTTTAAGCACCACCACCATCCGCGAGAGAGGGTTCCCCACGTAGAGGAACCCGAAGAGGAGGAGGAGGACCCGCTAGTGGGGATCTCAAACAGGCTAGAAGAGGTGGCCCTCGAAACCAACATGGCAAATCAGTAGTTGGCACTTATGCGTGCCAACCAAGAAGATTTGTTTGGTTGGTTCAACACCGTAGGGCAAAACATCTCTAACCTTTATGGGATACCGCCTGGTACGATCCCCGAGTTTCGTCCTCGTTCGTTATTTCCACCTGACTCACCTTGAGTCGAGGCCCAAGTTTCATCCTCTTTCGTTAGGTGGGCCTGCTATGTCCTTTTGATATTTGTCCTTCCCCATCAAGCCTCTCATATGTTCCTCAATTTTGAGGACAAAATAGAAATTAAGTTTGGGGGGGGGGGAATTCTAAGCCCAAAGTCTTAGCAGGTCCTAGCCTAAGGAGGAATGGAGTTGGGCTACGTTTTTAGGGTGGGGAAAATTTTCTTTTCCCTCTATCGCGTCTCCTCCTCACCCGCTTTTCTTGCTTTTGAATTTGTCTTGTTTTCGGAGATGTTGCCTTGACCAGAATACTATAATTTTGGATGCTCGTGGATTCCTGCTATGGGGATCCATCATCAATTGTGTCATCAACATCTCCAAATTTTTTTATAAAAAAAATATATTTAATTAAAAAAAATAAAAAATATATTTTAATTAAAAATTTCATCCTCAAGTTTTGGTGTGGTAATACTAGTCGATGAGGAGTTAATGCAATGAACCACATAACTAGTCTGTAGATCCTTCTGGAATTTACTTGATTTTGCGAAACTTTTACTTTTCTCCAAATTCTTCATGCACTCACACCAATCATAATTATGGATTAATTAGAATAATTTTATAAAGTTTATAGCACCTACTTCATTTCAACAAGATATGCACAGGAATATGATGCATAGACATTCGAACATAATTGTTGCATTAAATTGTAACTTAGGGTCAATTGCACGACAGTTAGATCCCTTGGATTTTTCTTACTAATATATCTCAAGCACACTTTCGAACCGTGTCTGCATGTTAGTCTCAATTGTCTCTACCATCTGTCTTAGCAAATGCTTATGTGAAATCCAGTGATGCTAAACATTCAACCCCACAATTCCCATAGTTGATATGACGTTTTGTGTGTCTTACTTGCTTTAAAAACTACATGAGCATTTGGCATTAAGAAATGACTTAGGTCATCTTTGGATCGTTAGAGCCTAAATATTCTCTGACGTTTACTAAAAATATCCCTAGTGTCCCCTTTTGAGCCTAATTAAAAAAAATGGAGTGTGCTAAGCACACATTAAACCCCCATTCGACATCGTTTCTATTACCCACATTAACTTAACCCTAAAAGTCTATACACTTTTAGCCAACCCTTTGAGAGAGTAGGATGTGGGTGGGAAATTAATTTTATGGGACCCATTTTTCAGTCAGGCAATTTTCCTGAAGACTTCTTCTTCCTGTCGAAAAAAAAATAAAAGAAAAATGGATCGACGAAAAATGAAACGGAAGAAGAAGAGAGTAAATAGATTCAAATGAAAGCATAGCTTTCAAAAGAAAATATGTTAGAAAAAAATATTGCTGAGAAAAATGATGAGATGTTTTTAGAGTGATATATTGCCCAAAACAAGTTTGGGGGGGGGGAGAAGAAAACTGAAAAGTAAAAGAAAAAGAAAACCACCCCCCACTTGTAGTCTTTGCAGGTCCTAGCCTAAATAGGGAAAACTTCCTTTTGCTTGGAAGTATGAGGGATAAAGGGTAGTCTTACTCTCTCACTTTGAATTCCAACCCCTTTCCTTCAAAGCCCCCAACACCATGGCCTTACATTACAAGCTAATAAAGACCTAATGATCTTTTTGCGAATGCTTGTGGGTGTTTTCTTTGCTAAGTCAGTCATATAGAATTGATCAAACACTTCATATTCATATTATTCGCCAAGAGCTCACTGCGTTAGCATAATCTTAGCTATTACAAGTGATTGGGATAGGAGAGCATTGTATGTCATACATAGAAGTGCATGGGATGGATGTATAAGTTTTTGAAATCCTTGGTGACCTCTCTTTCTGTAATAGACTGGGTTTGGATGGTAGATCTCATACTTCACGATGCATTGGTTTTAATTAAAGTCTGATTTTCATATGAATGTGGTGCTTAGCTTAATAAAGTTGTTTTAGTTGAGATATTCTTTAAGACTGGTGATCACACACACACGGAGAAATTAAGAGTAGTAGCAGTTTTAAGAAAAAGTCAGTTGGTTTTTTATGACTAAGTCTGGACATATGTGGTGAGCATCGGACTGAGACTGCTTTGTTATGTCATGCTATTATAACTTGAGGTTGAATCCAAAAAAGATTTTTGTTTTATTTTTAGTTTAATTTTTATCTGTTTTTGTATTTATTAGTTTTTGTATTTATCTGCAAAAGCATCAAAATGCAGCAAAGGCAGCAAATGCAGCAAAGGCAACAAAAGCAGCAAATGCGTAAAGGCAACACAATGGTAAGAAAAGGTAAAGTATTTTACCTTTTGCATGCATGATGTGTCCCACCATTGCTTTCAACGAAGGACTGAGTTCTTGAGGATGCGATGTTTTCCCACTTTATAGGAGTAGCATAGGATCATCTCCTCACGGGGCATAACCCCAAGAGGAATGATCAGACCATGATGTGTTCCACCCTGGTTGTCGGAACTTTCTCTGAAGGGCCTGCAACCCCGGGTCAGAGGGAAAGGCCATCGTTCTCTAACGAAGGCTAAGTTCCTGAGGAGACGATGAATTCCTCCGTCATGTTCGGCAAAGAGTTTCGACCCTTTGAGGATGCGACATTGATCGATGTATTTTATACGTCGATTTCCTATACTTTTATGACTTAAATTGAGCTATTCCACGAGGCTTTTGGCTACTGATATGCGTTTTTCAGTGATTTTGTGAGTTTCAGGGTTTTAGGTGAAAGTATACAGATTATAAGGCTTTTTGGTGAAAATTCTGAGAAGGGACCAAAGTATAAATTGAAGATTAAACAACGAAGATCAAGACTGGACACCTTGCGGTCGCAAGGTAGGCAGAAACTGCAGAAATCAGACCCCGGAGAAATCAAGGACCTTGCGGTCGCAAGGTGCCTTATACCTTGCGACCGCAAGGTAGTCAAAATGCCAAGATTTTTGTTTTCACAAGAGATCTAATTGCCCTACAACTCCATGGTATAAATAGAGGTCGATAGCCAGAGCATTGGACGGGGAGACGGCTAGAAAGTAGTTTTATATAGCTTTAGAATAGATTTTAGGTTGTATAACATAATTAGTTATTGTAATTACAAGTATCGAAGATCGATTCATGAATTCATTCATCTCCATGTGTTGTTCATCTTCAAGGATGAACTAAATCTTCATTAATCTAGGAGGTGGGAGGTAACTTGTATCGAATCTATGCTTTAATCTATATTTCTATTCATTCAATTCTTGTTGATTGCAGTGTTTATCAATCTCTCTATTATTTCACTTTGAACAAATGAATGTAATCGTGAATAATAAAGGCCTAGAGGTGCGGATAACTGCATGATCAATGTGCATATGTCGTACACTAGCTCACCATCACAATAAATTGGACCTATCGATGCACGAGAGTGATAAGTTAGGGCCAGGTTCCATATATGACCTAAGTGTCGGTTAGATCATATGTTCTTGTGCCTAGGATATAGAATGGATGAATTATTTGAAGATGAAGACTGAACGGTAATTCAACAGGCTATATCTATATTTTGAGACCGAACCCAAGAGATTGAATGATAATTTATTAAAATAAGCGTAGAGGAGATAATATTACGTATATTGATTTGATGCCCCGTGTCTTCTCTCTCTAAAACCTCCTCTCTCTAGGTAAACCCTAATTGCTTTGGGCTACGCCGTCTCTCCATGGCGGCTGCCATGGAGGCTCCGCCTCCTCCAGCTCCTCCGGAGTCTATTCCGGCCTCTTCTATGCATCCTAAATCTTTTGCGGAAGCCCTTTGATCCCCCTCCAATAACCCTATTCCTTCATTCTCCATCCCGGCCGCCTCCTACAAAGGAGAACCCTCCATCAAGCTGTCTTCGGAAATAATTGATTCTCTTGCTGCTCCATTCAGATATGCCTTAATTGGTAAGTTCTCACATGGTAGACCATCAATGGAAGCCACCCGAAAATATTTGAACACCATTGGCCTTAAAGCAGCTTTCACAATTGGGCATCTAGATTCTAAGCACGTCCTTATTCGGGTTGAAAACAATGAGGACTTCTAGCGATTATGGATAAAAGATCAATGGTACTTAGGCCGGTATCCTATGCGAGTCTTTAAATGGTCCCCTACCTTTCGGCCAGACATTGAAAGTTCCATTGTGCCGGTTTGGTTCTCTTTGCCTGGCCTCCCCATTCACTTGTTCAATAAGTCTGCCTTATTCTCCATTGCTTCTTTGTTTGGTAAGCCTCTTATGCTCGATCAACCCACCATAAATCTCTCTCGTCCTAGCGTTGCTCGTATTTGCGTTGAGATAGACCTGCTTCAACCTTGCCCAAACCGAATTTGGGTAGACTGTCGTTCAGTGTATCCAAGTTTCTGGCAGCAGATTGAGGCAGAAAACATGCCTTCTTATTGTACTCACTGCCTTCGTCAAGGGCACTCGGATCTTCTTTGCAAAATTAAAAACCCTAATGTTTCCTCCCATGACGGCCCTCCCTCAAACCCTAAACCCCGTCCAATTCCTCAGCGTTGGACCCCAAAAAAAACTCCCCATGCTAACGACTCAAAGGCTGCTGATATACATGCACACCCTCAGGTCGATGTTTCTTCAAGTGGCAAAGATTCTGATATTCAACCAGAAGCAGCCCCGAAACCTACCAATCCTATTGTTGTCGAGGACCATTCAGTATCTATTCCTGCTCAAACAACCCAACACGATCCATCTCCAACCTCTACAGATAACCCTACAGCCCCAACCTCGGATCATGTGCCTCCTTCTGAAACGGTCCCATCCTCGGATCATGTGCATTTCACTACTAATGAATCAACCCCTAATCAAGGGTTTGAAGGCATCACCAAAGCGGCAGATGTTACTCCTCTTGTTAATGATACTGAGCCGGTTAATGTAATTTCCCCAAACAGATTTGAAGTGTTAAATATTTTGGAGGATGATGAAACTGGTGATGACATAACTCACTCCTTCAGTGCACTAAATGTGGAAGCATGCCACCTTCCAGCCAAGACAAAGCAAAAGCCTCCCATTCCTATTTCTGATCGGATCACTCGCTCTCAGGCTTTAAAGCCATCAGCCGACCCTTCTGCCCAATCCTTTTAATGGATATTAAAATCCTATTTTAGAATATTCGGGGTATAGGTAATGACCTTCTGTCAGTCGTCTTAAAACTCTCGTTAGGCTTCATAACATATCTATTGTTGCCGTTTTTGAACCCATGCTGGATACGGAAAAAGTTGCTCTTATTACTCGCCGTCTTCGGTTCAGGTTTTCGATTTCTAATTCTTCAAGTTCCATATGGCTTTTTGTTAAATCTTCCTTTACTTGTAGCTTAATTAATGATTCTGCCCAGCAAGTTACTTTGCAGATCCAGCATTTCACTTTGTCTTCGCCAGCTCTTCTTACCTACGTTTATGCGAAATGCCACATAGATGAAAGGAAAATTCTTTGGGATGAACTCATTTTTATTAGTGACTCGGCTGCACAAACCCCATGGATTATAGGGGGGGATTTCAACATCATCCTCCACCCCAATGAAAAGTCTGGTGGTGTGGGCTGGGATCGTAACGGAGCCCTAGATTTTCATGCTTGCCTGGCTGTCACGGGTCTCTCTGATTTGGGTTACACTGGAAGTGATTTTACTTGGTGGAACAAAAGGGAAGGCAACGCAACAATTCATGAGTGTATTGATCGAGTCCTATGTAATGCAGCTTGGTTGGATAAATTTTCGCCACCTCGCTCAAAGATCTTAATCGTACTTGCTCTGATCATTCTCCCCTCCTTACAACTATTTCTTGCCCTTCTGCTCGGGGTCCTGCCGCTTTCTTTTCTCAATGTTTGGACAAGTCATGCTTCTTTTAAAGCCACTGTTTCAAGTGCTTGGACTGGTTCCGATAATATGAGGCCTATGATTCGGTTTTCTCACAGGTTGAAAAATGTCAAAGCCGCCCCTTAAACATTGGAACACATCAGTTTTTGGTAATATCTTTATGAATGTTAAACGGGCTGAAGAGGAAGTTGCTGAAAAAGATTTTTTTTTGAGCTTAATGCTTCTCCTGCAAACCGGGAAGCTCTTATGCATGCTCAAGCCTCTCTTCGAACATACCTCACTCAGGAAGAAAAGTATTGGCAACAAAAATCAAGGATTAAATGGTTTAAATAGGGCAATGGCAATACAAAGATATTTCACGCTTCCGTGAAGCAACAGCAAAGGCATCTTTATATTCATTCCATTGATGACATGGCTGGAATTCATCTTGATTCTGATCAGAGTATTCGGCAAGGGGCAGTTAACTATTTTTAGGAGCAACTTCAATCTGAGACCGTCTATAATCCTGAAATTAATTTAGATGTTATTCCTCATCTTGTTCAGGAAGAATGGAATAACCATCTTATTTCTCCTCCTTCTGTCTTGGAGATTAAGAAAGCTGTTGATAATCTAAATGGAGACAGTGCTGCTGGCCCGGATGGCTTTACTGGTAAATTTTTCTCCTTTTGCTGGGACATAATTGAAAAGGATTTTTGCGAGTCAATTTTAGAGTTTTTTTCGGGCTTCTCTCTTCCGCGAGCTTGGTCCAGCACTCTTATTGTTGCTATCCCCAAATTGGATAAGGTCTCATCTTTCAAAGACCTTCGTCCAATCAGCGTCTGCAATTTTTGTAACAAAGTTATTTCCAAAATTATTTCTTCTCGCCTGACAACCATCCTCCCCCATCTTATTTCTGAAAATCAAAGTGCTTTTGTCAAAGGTCGGACTATTCAGGATAATATTTTATTGGCTCAAGAGTTGATGTGTTTCTTGGGGAAAAAGGTTACGGGCTCAAATGTTGTTCTTAAGCTCGATATGGCAAAGGCTTTTGATAGAGTTTCATGGGTGTTTCTTATTACTGTGATGCGGCGATTTGGCGTCCATGAGATTTTTATAGATCTTGTTTGGCGTCTTATTTCTGACAATTGGTTTTTGGTGCTTATCAATGGAACCCCGACGGGCTATTTTTCTTCCAGCAGAGGTCTCCGGCAGGGGGACCCTCTATCTCCCAGTTTGTTCATTATTGCAGCAGATTATTTTAGCTGCAGTCTAAATCGTATTCAGCAACAAGTTTCTTATTCGATCTTCTCTTCCGTTAGTGGTTGCCCAATCATATCTCATCTCGCTTTTGCAGATGATGTTATTATTTTTTGCAATGGAAGTAAAAACTCTATTCAGCTTCACAAGGAGGTTATAAAAAATTATGAAGATATCTCGGGTCAGAAGGTTAACGTCAATAAAAGCAATTTTTATGTGGCCTCCCAATCTGATTCTAATCGATTGCAGATGCTATCTTCTTCCTTGGGCTTTAGTGCTGGGACTCTCCCTATTTCTTACCTTGGTTGTCCCCTTTACTTTGGTCGAAAGAAACGTCATTCTTTTGACATCTTTCTTCTTAAACTGCAGAATCGAATCACAGCTTGGAATGGTAATTTCCTGAATCCTGTTGGGCGTATAACTTTAATTAATCATGTTCTCCATTCTATTTCAAGTTATCACCTGGCTTCCATTGATCCTCCGGTCTCAGTTAACTTGTTAATCGACAAGATGTGCTCTAACTTTTTCTGGGGACAGCTGGAAGGTAGGAATAAAAGTCACTGGACTGCTTGGAAAACATGTTGTCGCCCCACTGAAGAAGGAGGTCTTGGTATTCACAGCATGTCCAACATTGTTAAAGCTTTTGGAGTAAAACTTTGGTGGCGTTTTCGATCTACTTCAAACCTTTGGACCTCTTTCTTAACTGCCCAATACTGCCGTAATACTCATCCTTCCCAAGCTGTTTCTGGTGGCTCGCATAGCTGGCGTCGTATGATAAAGGCTCGTGATATAGCTGAGCCTTATATCTTTTGGATTATTGGAAAGGGCCAATGTTCTCCTTGGTATGATAAATAGATTTTTGATATTATTTTGGACAAACCTCCAGATTGTTCTAGCAATACAGTGCGGGAGTTGTTGCTTTATTCTGTTGCTTCACCAGCGCGATTGGTCTCGGCTTTCCCCATATTGCTAAGGCTCAAATTAATTCCTAGCTTATCTCAATTCACGACTCTGATGACCGGCCATTTTGGATTGCTTCAACATCTGGCACTTTCTCTCTTTCTTCGGTCTTCCCTCTTATTCGAGACCCTCAACCAAGGCTGCTTTCTTCTGCTTTTATATGGCACAAGGCCCTGCCTAAGCACATTAGCATCTTTCTTTGGCGTCTTTTTGACCGAAGACTCCCTATTGATGAAGCTCTCAGAAAAAAAGGGTCTCTCCTTGGCATCTAAATGCTCTTGCTGTGACCAAGGCCACGTTGAAACTTTCCAGCATGTTTTCATAGACAGCTTGTTTGCTTCTTCCTTATGGCAGCACTTCAATGTTCTCTTTGATATTTCGGCCAAGATAGGTTCTATCCATAACATATGTTTCTCATGGTGGTTACATAGTAAAAGCGCTTCCATTTACTTTGCTCCCCTCGCTTATTCTTTGGCATATTTGGAAGCACCGTAATGCGGCAGTTTTTGATAATAATCGAATTTCTATATCTAAGGCTGCTGCTAATATCTCTTCTAATTTTCAGAATATTCTTCATGCTGCGGGTTATCACATTTCAGATCTTTCTCGGCCTACTCAACTTCAGTTTGGTCGTAAACGGCAAATTCATATTCAGTCCGTTGTTTGGCCTTCCCCTCCCTTTGGTATTGTTAAGCTTAACTCGGATGGGGCTAGTCGTGGCAATCCGGGTTTAAGTGGTGGAGGGGGTATTGTTCGTGATTCTATGGGTCGTTGCATCTATGCTTATTCTCAATTCTATCATGTCTGCTCAAACATGGTTGCTGAAATTAAAGCCCTCTATTTTGGTGTTAAATGGTTGTTTGAAAATGGTTACTATGATGCCATTGTAGAAACGGATTCCAAGGTTCTTTTTGATTGTTTTTCTCAAGGCCACAAATTACCCTGGGTGCATTCTTATATTGTTCGAGAGATTGTCCAGTTCCAAGCTGCGGGGCGATTTATTTTTTCTCACTGTTTCCGAGAGGCTAACAAGGTAGCTGATAGTTTGGCTAATCTAGCCTGTGACTCTCGTTCGGATATGGTTTTCCACGATATTTCGGCTATTCCCAGTCCTTCTAAAGGTCTCATTTTGTTAGATGCTAGTAACACTCCCTATGTTAGAATTTCTTAATTTTTTTATCCTCTTGTATCTCTCTTTCGAGGTTAGGCTCCTCTGTCCTCCCATATATAAGGGCAAGGCTGGTTGTCCCCCTCAAGTTTGTACTTCTTTTATTTTTTAATAAAATTCCCGCAGGTGCCGCCCTGCTTTCCTAAAAAAAAAACGTAGAGGAGATACAAGTGAAACCCTAATCCTAGATTTACATCCATCATAAGATCTTCATAACATGTAATTGCTGCTAATTAGTTAAACACCAGAATAATAATAATTAGTTTAGAATAGAATAAATATAAACCCCCCCCCCTTAGATTAATAATTTGCTATCAATAAATCGTATTATCTGTGATCTTCTTGTCTCTGTGGTTCGACCCTTGCTTCCCAAAACTATTCTCTAATAGTCTTGTCCACTTGCAAGGAAAATAATTAAAATAAGACATCGATCAACTTCCCTCTACCCAACATTGATATTGTTGTAGATGCTGTCGCTTCTTACAAAATATGATCCTTCGTGGACGGCATGCTGGGCTATAATCAGATCAAAATGGCAACAGGAGATCAAAAAAAAACATCATTCACTACCCCTTGGGAACCTACTGTTACAATGTCATGCCGTTTGGACTAAAAAATGTCGGGGCGACATATCAAAGAGCTTCCACCACCCTCTTCCACGACATGATCCACAAAGAGGTTAAAGTGTACGTTGACGACATGATCGTGCACTCCAGCGATGCCGACGTTGCTCATATCAAAGACCTTCGAAAATTCTTCAATAGGTTAAAAAAGTATCAGATGAAGCTTAACCCCACCAAATACACATTTGGGGTTACCAAAGGTAAGGTCCTGGGATTCATGGTGACCGATCAAGGCATCGAAATCGAGCCGGCCAAAATCAAAGCCATCATAAATATGTCGCAGCCAAAAACTCCAACAGGAGTCAAAGGCTTCCTGGGCCGATTGCAATATATCAACCGCTTCATCAGATAGCTGACATCCATATGTGAGACCCTATTTAAACTCTTAAAGAAAAGTAATGATCAAGTCTGGGACGAAAAATGCTAGCTAGCCTTCGAAAAAATAAAAGCCTACCTTACCAACCCACTAGTGCTAGCTCCTCCCCATACACATAAACCTCTCTTTCTATATTTAACCGTCACAAATACGTCAGTAGGGGCTATGCTCGTCCAAGAAAAAGAAGATTCCTACATCGAAAATGCCATCTACTTCACAAGTAGGAAGCTGTAAGGAAGCAAGCTTAATTACTCAGCATTGGAGAAAAGCTGCACTGGTCTAGTCTGGCAACGCAAAGGCTCAAAACCTACCTGCAATCATGATCCATCAGGCTCATCATTAGAATGGACCCTATAAAGTACATCTTCAGCAAGCCATCACTTTTCAGTCGATTAGCTAAATGGTCATTCCTCCTCAACGAGTTTGACATCACCTATGTCACGTTCAAATCTATCAAAGGCAGAGTAATTGCAGACCATTTAGCTGATCTGCCTCTAAAAGCAGAAGATGAAGCTGAGCCCAGTTTCTCAGACGAAGGTGTCCTAGTAATTGCCGATCATGACACCCAATGGCAAATGTTCTTCAACGGAGCCGCCAACAAAAGGGGCTTTGTCATAGGGATCTTGCTAATTGACCCAGTAGATTCCCACACTCTGCTGGCCAAAAGGTTGGAGTTTGAATGCTCAAACAACACAGCTGAATACGAGGCCTGTATTGCTGGTCCAGAAGAAGCCCTTCGAGAAGGAGCCAAATACTTGCAAGTCTATCGTGATTCTTTCTTAATCATAAACCAAGTCGAAGGGAAATGGAAAACCCAGGATCCTCGACTGCAACCCTATCATGCCAAATTAACAGCACTAGCCACCGAATTTGATAATATCTCGTTTCATTACTTGTCGCGAGATAGAAATCAATTCGCCGATGCCTTGGCCACTCTAGCATCATTGGTCCAAATTCCCACATAAACCCATGTCCAACCATTTATAGTTGGGAAAAATGTCACTTTGGCTTACTGCTTCAAAATCAATGTTGCTCCTGAAAAGGACAACGAGCCTTGGTATTCATACATCATGAATCTGCTTTAGAAAGGAATCTATCCTCTCAGTCTAGACAAAAGGGGGAAAGTCTCCCTACGGAGATGGGCATCGCAATTTGTAGTCAGCGGAGGCAGCCTGTACAAAAGGCACTACCTGGGCCTAAACTTATTATGCATCGATCAGGCCAAAGCGGAGGCAGCTTCATGGTGATACCTGTGGGCCACATATGAACGGGCACATGCTATCCAAAAAAGACAGGGGTACTATCGGAGTACACTGGAAACTGATTGTATCCGGTGGGTACGTCATTGCGACAAATGCCAGTGCTTCGTAAATCTATAGCACGTGCCCCCGCATATCTTATACAACTCCATAGCCCCATGGCCCTTCTCAACTTGGGGAATCGACATTATCGGTCAAATCCATCCGAAAGGATCTAATGGCCACGAATATGTCTTAGTAGCTGTCGACTACTTCACAAAGTGGGTGGAAGCCTCTTCCTATAAAATACTGAATGCCTGAAAGGTGTCCGAATTCATCAGGACCAATGTCATATACCGATACGGAGTACCTTTCGAAATTATCTCCAACAACGGCACACATTTTGAAGGAGACGTGAATCGTCTACTCAACGAATTCAAGATTCAAAGGCATAAATCCTCCCCATACCGACCACAAGCAAATGGTGCCGTTGAAACAGCCAACAAAACACTATAAAACATTATCAGAAAAATGGATGGCACAGGAAGAGACTGGCCAGAAAAATTGCCGCTAGCCCTTTGGGGCTATCGTACTTCAGTTCCCACACCCACTGGGGCTACCCATAAAGTTTCAAAGATTTTGAAACAAACATTTTTTTATGATTGATTTTATAGAAGGCATGAAATCTGAGTTTATATCTAATAAGAGTTTCCCATGCACAAGATTAGGTAAAATATGTATAATGTAGGTTTCCATAGGCATGAGTTTAACTATGCTCAGATTATAGCAATCAATAGTAGTAAAGTGTATTGAAATACCTTCTTCAATCATACTTATCTTTCAATAACTCTTATTATTGTAAACAATTTCACAAACTAGACTATCTTGTCTTTTATCAAGGTATTCGAACCTTGTATTTCTTGATATCATTTTCTTAAATATATGTTCAGTGCCTGCATTGTTAGAGAAATGAGAAATCGAGGCAAAAGAGGCAATATTCAAAGCAATTTTGGTACTAACAGATAAATGAGGTTTCCAATGACCTTTCATCAGAGAGTTTATTAAACTTAACACCTTTTCTTTGTTGTATTTATACCAATTGTACCAGAAACTATTATGGATTTTAAACAACCAATTATCATTTAGAGCATCAAACCAGACTTTTTCTTAATAAATATACATATTTTTGAGAATTGTATGAGAACCTTGTTGATTGAAGTTTCCATTATTGAAAACAGTTTGTTTAGCAGATTTGTTTTTGAAAGGACAATCCAAAGGTTTTTGTAAAACGGTTTCTTGTAAATCAAAATGAGGATTTTGAAGCAAAGAATTTTTACTTGTGAAAAAGTAATTATGAGTATTTCTTAATGTAGATTTATTTTTCTTTTCAAAGCTTGTATCTTCCTTTTGAGGCGTTTTAGCATTTTGATCAAAAACATTTTAAGGTTCTTTTCGTATGATATCACAGTGGTTTACCTTGTTTTCATTAGTAGATGAGCTACTAAGATCTTGAATATCTTCAACCATAGATGAAGAACACTTACGATTGGATTGAGGGTCCTGAGTCCTTCGCGAAGAATTACACTACTTATTCTTCTTGTTAACATGTTTTTCATAGTCTTGAATGATTAATTCATCAATATCGTTATTCAATTCCATCTTGCTCATATCATAGCAAGTATCAACAAGCTTTTCATCCTTGTTAGTCTGAGCTTCTAGGACATCTTTTTCTTTTGTAATATTGAGTTGTTGGGAAAGATAGGATTCAAAATCATTAAGACTATGAATAAGCAAATCAAAAGTAATAGAAGATATTTTCAAATAACTTTCCAACTCAAATATTTTAAGATTGTATTTTTTAGGAGAGGACCTCAAAATTTTGTTTACCATCCTTTCATTGGAGACTTTATCTCCTAAGGATTGTAAAGCTTTGGAAAGATAAAGAATTCTAATACTATATGAAATAATGCTCTCGTTTTCTTCCATTCTCAATTTTTAAAATTTCGATTGAAGTCTAAAATTCTTAGTTTGCCTCACACTATCAGGGCCTTCACAATGACTTTGAATAGCATCCCTTGTATCATTGGCATAACTGAAAATGGTAATTAATCTGAACATAGAAACTTCAAGAAATGTATAAATAGTTCTTCTAGCTTTGTCATTAAAGTTGGCAAGAACACGATCTTCTCTAAACTAATCCTTTTTAGGTAAGGAAAACATTCATTTATTATCTAAAGGGTTTGACCAACCATTAAGAACAACATCCCAAGCACGTAAATCAATTGATTTGATATACATACTCATGTGATTCTTCCAACTATTGTAATTAGTACTAACATGAATAGGAACCTTGACATACACATAATTCGTCATGGCTACAATCAGAAAGAACCTTCTCTTTTTGCGTCAAGAGTTGGTTCTGATACCAATTGAGAGATTGATTGTAGCTATAATTATAAAGATTAATTAAATACTGTAATTAAAAACATAAAGTGAAGACACCCCAATTTCGTACCCCTGTTATATGACATGCCATAAAATATCAAAACCTGTTAAAAGGACTAACGGATGTCAAGTTAGAAGGGTTTAAAGTGCAAAAAATGCAAAAGAAAAGCAGGATGCATGAACAGTGAATTATATGGGGCCAAAGTACCAAGAATTGAAAGAAGGAAAGCTATGGGTACCGCCCACGGTCACTATGGGCGCCGCTCCCAATACCTCTGTGCACTGCACCAACAGAGGTCCCCTGCACTGTAGCGGTTTATCTTCGGTACAACTCTCCCAGCGCGCGGTACAAGCCGATGAAACTCAGTGAATGAAACTTAACAACAAAGGAAGCCAGTATTTTCTCCTATAAATAGAGGCATCCGACACTCAGAATTCATATAATTTTCACCACGCAGTTTGTGAAAACACTCCCGAGAGAGCACCGAAGTAATTTCCTCTCTAGCCCCAAAGCTCGGCCAAATCTCCCCTAAATACTAAAAATCCTCTGGCCAAAGTGAAACCTAGTTGCCCTACTAGGACTCCGCGCTATTCCACCGGTCCAAAATTCCCAAAAAGAGCAGTTGCCCAGCCCAAATGCAGACGCCAAATCAGCAAAAATCAAGCAGTTGCTCTACCCGATTTCCGCCGTCAGCAAGCAAGCAAAACATCAAAAGCAAGCAACTGTGCCGCTTGGATCCCGAGGCGAAAAGAAAATTTTAGAAGCAGTCACCCTACCCAAATTCCCGCAACAGCAAAGCAGCAACAAAAAAGACTCTCTCTCCCTGAAGGACAGAGCGAGCGCACCCTAGGACCTACCAGAAGATAGTTGGTATGGGATAAAACCCGCACGCTTCAAGAGGTTGGCTATCTAAAGTTTTTTTTATTTTATAAAAATTTCTATTTAGACTAGCGAAATGTAAGCAACATAAACAATTATGCTGCCCGAATTTCTATAGAAAATAGCACTAAAAATAAGCATTATTATGGCCAAATTTTTTATAAATGTATTTGTAACTCCAAGAAGGAGGTTGTTGTAAGTTTGTAATAATTTTCTTATATATATATATACAGATCTATATTTTAAATGTTTTATTTCAACTGTTAAATAAATATTAAAAAACATATTTAGCCAAAAAACTATTTTGAGACCAAAAGAACGAGTTGGGTGTCTAACCCCTTCCCACCTCGTAACTTAGTCTCCGAACCCTTTACAAATCTGGTTATCTTTGTTTTTTCTTTGTTTTCCTTAAAATAAAGATGGCAACTCTGATGATCACATTTTGAGTCCACAATTGAGGTCGAGCGTATTCCACGCGATTTAAAGTTTTGAAACTACCCGCTTTTTCATCAACGGGGGAAAGATGATAAAATGGGGCCCTCACAGAAAGTTAAAAACATTTTTTAAAAAATTGTTAATGAACTGTTCAATGAAGATTTCATTGAAGAGATCATTGAAGTGAATGCAGCGGAAAGAAAGAAAATAAAAGTTGTAAGAAGGAAGTAAAGGGAAACTGAACACGAGAGATAACCTTTGATCAATAAGTAATTTATTAATTGATCGTACCTCGTGGCAAAAACTATTCCACTAGTAAAATATATGTTTAAGCTTGATATATATGACTTTGAATAATCAGAACACCCAGGCTACCTAGAATGACATATGCTAAAAAACATTTAACAAAACAATAGCGGATCTAAACAGAAAACTGTGTTTGTGATAGGATAGATGAAGGCTTCAATGTAGCTTCATTCAACAGATCATTCAAGAATAAGAGCAACAATAGTTTCTTCGATAAAACTTTCCCTCTCTCTAGTGTGTTCTTTATTTGTGATATATACTTCCTTTTCTTCAATAGTGAACGTCATTTAGTATTTATAAGCACCAAGAAGACCTAGAAACCTTATAGGACAAGCAAACAAACTTACCATAAAAAAATTAGTAGGTTAGTGCAATAAATAAGGACACTAACTCTAAGTAATATTGACTTACCATAGAACAAGGATTCTATACTTAAAATTAATAAATAGGCCAGCCGTGTCTTAGAAGTACAAGGAACACAGCAAAAACCCTAAACCATAATTGTCACAACCCGAATCTGCCCCTTTGTGGGACCCAACTCATTGGTGATCTATCTGTAAATAACCTTGAACAAACCTACTAAGCTTGGAAACAACTAGAAGAACATTAAGCAACCCAACTTATATATACATAGGCCACAAGCCCTATTAAAAATTTTATAGACGCGGAAGCATTAAAACAAAAATAGAAGATTACATGTCTTCTAGTACAGCAAAAACCCAAAAGTTGTCCCAAAACTTCAAGGAATGCTACCCCAAAAGAGAGTACATGCTAGCACTCTGGGGACCATCAAAACCATACGAGTTACCCTCCGACATGACTGCAATCTAAGGAAAACAAATAATAAAGGATGAGTCGAAACTCAGTAAGGTATATTATACTTATGCATGTTATGCATTTATGCAGCATAAGTAATGCCATGATTCTCAGATTAACAAATAACATATTCATCAATACTATTCACAAATAATATAGAAGAGCTGAAAGTTAAACACATGTAATATACAGGATCGAGATACATCTCCGATCGAATCACTTCCAACCTTGTCACCCCCACTATTGTTGTTGAAGCTTGTATGTCTTGATCAATCTCCTGTTCAGTTTATCAAATCAACCAATTATTCACAACCCGGTACTAGTCATCACGAGGCTAGGTCCCTACAACCCCTGACATGTCGTGATACTTAACATATTATTCAATGGTATTTTCCCCACTCGGCCAAAGTGGAGAATTAGGTTCCGAGTCCGAGTAGGGTGCCACTACTAACTAGCACTACTCTCCGCCCGGTGACCTAGTCAGAGGTTCCCCTGCTCTCCCCATAAAAAACTATTCAATTGCACAATTGAAGGAAAACTACTCACATAAGCATTTCATGTTCGAAACTAGTGCATAACAGGAAAATTATTACATAAAGAATTTCAATGAGTTATAAAGTAAACTCATTTTATTCCTCAATAGCATGATTTAAATAATACAAATTGTTCATAATATTCATACGTCAAATATCTATCTAAGTTACGCATGTAACACATGGTTCTGAGCCTGGACATTATAATAACATGGTATTATGAACACACAAAAGCAAGTAGTTTTTTTACCTTAAAAGAAGATTATCTCTGTTGAGTAAAATATATTAAAAACTTTCCACGATAGTCCTCGTGTTAAACCCGCTATTTAACGGTATCAAAATAATTATTTTTGGCTTAAAGAAAATAGTACCATTCGTACACAATATTAATCTCGGGTTTTATTTAAGGGAGTGAACGGTCTACGTTCTCAATATACTCAGCTAGGCTTATACTTCATAAAAGGATTGCCGCCGTACACAATTTATAGGGGTAATCAAGGCAATTGGCGAAATACGTGTTGTGCAACTGAGTAATTTACTAGCAGCCTAAAAGGAAAAGCATTAATTAGTCACTTTTAATAGCTAAGGTGAGTCATTAAGGCAAAGGAGATGGCTAAGTCACATGATCTCTCTCTTTCTCTCACAACTGGCTGCCAAAGAGGTCATACATCCAAATAGTGCCTTTGTTTTATACGGCTGTGGATAAAGGAAAGAAAATGAAAGAAAGTTCATGATAGGAAAAATTGGGCGGGTCCCATTGCAAGACTTACAAGAAAATTTCTCCCAACAATCCGTACAAGACATGTATATATAGTTGATTTTATTATTAAACTAATAGATTCTATAATTAACTAGGAAAGTCAACAATATAAATTAGACAATTATAATAAGATATTATTATTAATCCATACCATAGTTTTATAAAACTTATACCAATGATTTTATTACATTGTATATACATATATATATATATATATATATTATAATTAAAAGTGAGTCAACAAAATTTTATTTGGTCAAATATGTCAAGAGTGTTATATAATTTTTTTATTTATTAAAATTTAAATAGATAAAATATCGAGGGTTTACAATAATGTACATTATATACAACCCGAAATACAATATAATCGAAGTCTCCAAAATAACCTTAGTATAAAAGACATAACAATTAATAATTAATCATGTTAAATACCAAGAAAAGGTTAAACAATTAAAATAAAGTTAATTTATAAAACTCTAATAATATAAACTCTAAAGATAAAAAAACCGCAATGAATAATTTTTCCCAAGAATAACTCTTCTATAAAAGATTTAATTGATAATAATTAATTAGTAATAACGAAGAAAGACAAAACTAATAATAAATTAGTTTAAACAATATAAATAATTAAACAATATCAATAAACTAATCCCTAACAGAAGACAATAAACAAGCTTCCTAAAAATTATCTAGAAAGCAATAACAACATGTGATCTAATAACTACGACATGGCAAGAGGAGGGAGGAAGTAACTGAAGTTATTTTACTCCGAAAAGTTTATATTTGCATCCTCAATCTTTTGCAAAATATCGCCCTATATTTGAATTTTAAAGGTGAATAGTTAAAGACCGATTTCAAACTGATTATTTGTACGTGGAATTCCTAAATAAAGGTTTCTTAAATCCACAATGACACTCTAAATTAATGAATATCATAATTCCTCCGATACCAATTGTAAGATCAATATCTAAGGTTTCTTAATTAAATAGTTGTTATAAAGATAACACACTTATGATGGCATTAATAAAATAATTCTTTAATACTGAAAGGATTAAACCGAGGGATTGACCATCGGCACATATACCCTCGGTGCAGAGATGCGAGGCCCCACTTAGAGAGCCACTAGTAACGAGGACAGGACCACTCGCCCCAAAGACAAACACTCCAGCCTCGGCGATATTATCCTCGGCTGATAAACAATTTCAGCCTCGGCCGGCCTGAGGACCTCTAGTACCTTCGGCCTCGTCACCAAACCGGTCCCTTATGTCCTCGCCCTCGGCAATCAACACTCCACCACGAAACCACTCGGCCTCGGCTCTAAATCAATCATTATCCGGTCTGACAAAACTGCTTCCCTAGGCCCGAGAAAACCGTGCACGCAACCACCAACTCCACGACAAGCGCCGCAGTTCACTTATTCTGGCGAAGACCATCAACGCATTTAATGACTGCCACTTTATGCTCCCCAATCGCTAGCCGCCACGTCGCCATAAACTTCAGGTATAAATAAGAGAGCGCAAATTTAAGGCAAGGTAGGCAATTTCAGAGATATCACAATTTACTTATCACTGCCTCTTATCAAACACTTATCACGGCTCACTTATTGCCATCTTTCCACTGGAAACCTTACTCTCACACCGGAGGGTTCTAGTCGGGTCGCCCCGACTCCTTAACGGTGTTTGTTGTTTTACTTGTGCAAGTTAAGCGAAAGAAAGGACGAACAGAACTTCGCCACATCATCCCCACTCACACGTGGGCGATAAGACAAGATCACCACCAAAAAGCGTGATCAAATACCAATTGAGAAATATTTTTGAATAAACAATTAAGTTCTTGTACAATTGAAATAAACAACATAATGTATGAATATACTTCTGAATGATCACTAAATTTGATTGAATCTTCAAAGAAATAAAATTATTTACAAAATGTTAGAACAACTAAGTTTGGTTAAAATAACTAAGATAGATTAGATAATATGATATTGAATAAGTGATGTCAAGACAAGTTATTATCTTATTTTGTGTGTGTAAGGTACTATGATGATTAATAGTAGCAAGTAATATTTGTGATTGATTTGATTTAATTACAATGTAAAACAATTTAGAGCATTAACAAACACAATCAATGTAACAGTAAGCTAAGTAAGAGCGAGGAAATTAAAGAGTTAAGGGATAAAGAAACCTAACACAAAGATTTAAAGTGGTTTAAACCATCAATTTTACATCCACCCCTCATAGTCCACGATTTCTAGAGGCAATACTCCATTATATTTCTTCAAAATACACAAATTATTGAGTTCGAAAACTATCTATCAATTCCTTCTCAACTAGCTGACACTCTCAACTAGGTTCTTACACAACTTAAGTAAGAAGACTCAATAAGTAATTGAATGAAGTTGATGGTTATGCTCGACGTTGATCTGTTGTAGTGTATGTACGTCCTCGATCTGTATAGATTACTGCTTGAGTGATCTTTGACGTTGGAGGGATGGCAAGTAGTAGCTTGACATTAAGAATATGTCAAGTTATTCATTAACAGAGCAAGTATAGTTGTTTTTGACAGTGGTCTTGAAACCAATTTTATTTCTATCGTTCTGCCTTGATTTTGATCACTCTTCGTATATGTTACATCTCTATATATGACCATCCGTCGTATTGATTAATGTAAAGTTCTTCCTTTATATAGTTAGTAGGATTACATTTTTTTTCCATCGCAATCTAGTCATTAGATAATGGTTAGATGGGTGTTTATTAGTCTTAGTACTGTTTTATTGCAACTTGTAGGCAGCTTGCGAGTGTATTCCTTAAAGGTTTCATTCTTTCTTCACTTCCTCTGAATACAAATGAAAGATCAAGGCCCTTTATATAGGGCTCTGGATACAAGAAATAATATTGTTTGTTTGGTATGTGGTATGCATGCATCTAGGTTGATTTCTAGTATTGAATCATATATCGATGTTTCAATCAAAGATGTTTGATCTACAACCTAAGTTATTTTCTTTCTCCGTTGATGTTCTTGTTGTTTCATCTTGATTATAACCCTTATACATTTTAAATTAATGGAAAATTAAACTATCCTAGTTTTGTGTATTGTAACATCAAAACTTCATAAATCTAAGCTCCTAACAAATAGATTTAATGGTCTTTTGATTTCGCAATCAAGCAATTATACTCATGACAGTTTATTTGCAATTAAATCAATCCATGAACGGTCATTCAAAATAAATTATAGACCAAGATCACGTGACCCAACTTTAGTAAAGGCCTTTCAACTTCGACGATAATAGGGGAAATGAAGGTCAACAAGCGGAACAATACTCACCTAAAGACCCTCATTCCAATGTCACATGCAAGGCATGAGGGTCTTTAACGGGTATTTTCCTAACCGTTGCTCTTCACTTTTCATGTCATTGTCATGTGCGGTCACCTGACACTAGTCCCCTATCTATTTGAATGGTCGTTAATAGAATGACTCAATTGCAAACAAATTATAATACACTAAAACATGATTGCAAAAAATAAAATAAAATCAGTTTAATGACCCAATTCTAAATTAGGGCAAAGTTTAGTAACTAGTGGAACTATTTAACTTAGTTTATACAATGAGCTGTGGGTGGTCCAAAAAAAGTGATGTTAACTGGTAAAGAAACAACTTGATTCTCTTTTTTGGAATATATATTTACAACTATGTTTTAAAATATTTGGTTAAGTACATTGGAAGTACAAGAGAATCTGCCATGGAAGTTTCCTTGGCTACTTATTTAACAGTGTAGTTTCAGAACAAGGCCAGACTCATCCAGGTAGTTATTACTATGATCGAGCAAAATGTTGTACAATTGTTTAAAGTTTCCTACATGCTCCAATTGTAGGAGTATTTTAGTGTTTTATAATCAATTTGACTTCTTTACTATCCACTTCGTTTCAAAATTATTATCTTTTTTTAAAAAATTAATAATTTTTTTGAAGGTTGGAAGAAACATATACCTTACCTCAGCCTTTTTTTATTAATTTTTTATTTTTATTTTTTGGCTCTTGAAAGACTACAAAGTCGTATGGTGTTTTTGGTGTGGTAAGAACAAATAACATCTCTGGTGAGGCTATAAACACCCGATTTCTTTACTGAGAGTGGTGAAGTACCTTGATGTTTGTAGTGAGATTTGAACACTCGACTTCTCCGTTAAAAGAAATAAGTAGTTAAATGGTGATTTTGATTATTTGAACAACAACGGTGCCTCTAGTGAAACTTGAAATCCTGACTTTTCCGTTGAGAGTAAGCAACGCTAGTGACACTTGAAAAGCGACCTCGTTAGAAGAAGTAAGCAGTATGAGTTGAGTTAGAATTTGTCGGTAATTATTGTCTTGTTTGGCCCGTATATTGATTAAAAATAATAATTGAGTTGATTATTAATATTTATGTACTGTGTTTTTGAACCTTATGTGCATGTGACTCTTAATTAAAATAAGATAAAAGGAAATGATAGAATAGTAAAAGTGATGTGTTAAAAAAAATGTTAGAAAAAAATATTTTTTAGGATGGACAAAAAAGAAAAATATGATAATAATTATGGAGGTTTAGTATTTGTTTTTCAATCTTGATCTGTTCAATAGATCTGACTTTACATTATCTGCAAGTTGGTTGATGGAATATTTAGGAACCTCTCAAGTTGAAGACCTAGTGGATTTCATAAGTCCCTTCTTGGATGATGCCAATGTAGTAGTGAAAGCATATTCAGCGGGTTCAAATCAAAACAACTATAAGTGTAGTACTTGATTTTGATTTTGATTTTAATGGATTCTCTTTAATTATATAGTTCATTCACTATAGATAGATGTACATATTGGACAGCTATGAAAATTAAAAAAGAAGAAGTATTTCATTCGTTCCTAAATAATGGTAATGTTTGACTAGGGCACACCGATTAAAAAAATATATTGTGGGTTGACGAGTGTGAAATCGTAAAAAATATTTTTTTATTTTTTCAACTAATGAGTATAGGACAGTAGAGATAGTATCCACAAGGAACGTCGAATTTATCTCTTAAAAGAATTTTATCAAAGCACTTAAAAATAAGATTGAGGGTTTTAATCAAAACTAATTAACAAAAAATGAATTAACTAAAAGCTTTAGTTAAATGTCTAAGTGTAAACAAAACAGAAAATGATGTTTGAATTCAATAAGAGAAAAATCAAGTCAATGAACTTAATGTAATCTCCAAAGTTATTACCGATCATAGAGACAAAAATGATTCAATGAGCCTCAAATAAACCGGTTATAGTTGTCAACAACAGTCAAACATCTAACCTCTCCTGATTGTCTCGATAGTTAAGAGAAGCTCATTAACTATTTCTCTAATCAAAAGGCAACCCTCAAAACGCTCGTAGGATTTAATGTTTTGAAAGCATTAAGAGAGAGAGACCCGATTATAAATAATGCATATGAAAGCAATATTATTTAATTTAGATTACGCATTCCCACAATAAGAACCGAATATGCTTGTGATGCCTAAACGTTGCGTCACTTGCTACTTTGTTAGAACCTGATGATAATTACGGATCAACAGTTATAACCAGCAATGAACTATTATGTTAATTAAGGTTTTGACAACAGACATTAACTAAACATAATAATCCTAAGTCACAATTTCTTTTGCAACAAACAAACAGAGAATGAATAAATACTTGAACCCAATTTAGATTGAAAAACAATTAGATCTCACAGTAGGAACTTGTAAAGAATTACTTTGTTCATTAACTCGATGAAATAAAACTAGCCACTACACATAATTAAAATTACTTACAAAATGAATTCAAAACGAAAATAAACCCAGCAGTGTGATGGAAAAAAACGAGCAAGCTGCTACCAAAATCTTCAATTGTATATGTGTGTGTCTGATTATGTGTATTAGGCGTGTTGTCTGTGATTGGATGCTAACTTCTAAAACCAACTTCTCCTTATATAGCTAAGCCTTCCTTGCTTTCCAAATCTTTCCTTCTTTATAGAAGTCGTGATCTCCACTCCTAACCTCACTCCTATGTAGTTGTTGAAAAAATCCACAACATGACTTTCCTAAAATTTTCAACAAAAGGAATTAAAGAAAAGACTTCAAATGTCAGATGTCTTATATGCCCCCAAGTAACAATATTCAGCTTTAAAGTTTCCCTTTGCACGTGACAATATTTTTTTTGTCCGGCCGTTTTTCTAAGTAGCCAATTCCCTTCGGTAACATGATATCTGAATTTCTTCTTTTAACTTGGTATTCTTTTAACTTTTCACCATCAATCTCTCATAGACACGTAATCACCAAACATACAAAATCTTTCTTACTATAAAAGTCAAGCTTATTTCTTAGAATTTAATTGATAGACAAAAATAACCCTTCACCAAATAAACTACCCACTGTGGGTTCCCTGCAGTGCCGCGCCCGCCCTTGGATAGGTGGCGTGCGTGCGGATCACGGGACACCATCGCTCTCATTTCTTCTTCCCTTTTTTAGGGAAGACGAAATTAAAAGTGCGAGAAGGAGTCTTTGTCTAAGATAGTGCGTTGGAATGCGCCTCGGTTGCCTTTAGTGGATTTTTTTATCCAATATGGGAACTTTTGGGTTTCCCGCATCAAGTTATCTCTTGTTTAGGGGATATCAGGATATGGAAATGCATCACCCTTTCATTCCCATTTTCCCTTTCTTAGGGGAAAACGGAAAAGTGCAAAAAGGATGTTGCGGCGCCCCACTATTGATTTTATAAAAATAGCCTTATGGCCTATTTCGGATCACTATGGGAGTTTGGGTTTCTCGCATCAAGTTATCCCTTGTTTAGGGAATACCGGGATATGTGAATACATCACCCTTTCATTCTCATTCTCCCTTTTTAGGGAAAAGCGAAAAAGTGCAAGAAAGAAGTATTGCGAGGCCCCACGGATCCAAAATGTTTTAGATTCGCCATCTTTATTTTAAGGCAAAATAAAGCAAAACCGAGAAAAAAGAAAAAACCGAGAGATTGAAAACAGGTTCGGAGGCTAAGTTACGAGTTGGGAAGGTGCTAGGCACCCAACTCGCCCTTCGGTCTCAAAAATGTTTTTTGGCTAAAGTATGCTTTTTGTTATATTTATTTAGCAAATAAATAAAGCATTTAAAGACAGGAAAATAAAAGCAAATACATCCAGTGGCTACATTATTTACGGACTTGCGACCATTTCTTTACAATAATTACAAATATATTTAAAAATATTTGGCCATTATAACGCTCTTTTACATAATATTTTCTAACTAAATCCGGGCAGCACAACGGCTTATATTTGCTACATTGGTCGGATTTAAAGAAAGACTTTATAAAAAATAGTGCCCTTAAAGGCTATTACCTTTTAGGCGCGGTGTGCTCGCTACGTCGCTGGGGAGAGGAGTCTTTTTGTTGTTGTTGTGTTGTTGTTGTTGTGATTTGGGAAAAGTGACTACTTATTTTGGATGGTTTTGGCTCATTCACTCGGGCAGAATGACGGCTTATTTGTGGTTGTTTTGGCCTTTTTGGTTGGGCGGAATAATGACTTATTTTGAGTGTTTTTCGGCCTATTACTCGGGCAGAGTAACAACTTACTTTATGGATTTTGGACCGGAAAATGAGGTGGATACCTAACTAAAGGGCTAGGGATCACTTTTAGCGTGGGTTTTTGGTTTGGCGGAGTTTGGACGGGGTTTCGAAGCTTTGTGGGCTGGAGACACTCCCTATCTCACTTCTCTCACTATATCGGCGTTATAAGACGCGGAGGAAAATCTTCGGCGTTTCTTTGCGAGATTTCTCCATCTTGAGTGAGCCCAGCACCTTTATTTATAGGTGGGCAAGAGGACACATCCGGGATTAAAATCCCTTCGGCGTGTTCAAAGATCTTGTACAATCGTTTATCAAAATTTGTACACTGCGTTAGCGGGAGTGCTCGTAGTTTGTTGGGCGGAACCACCCTTGGCTTGGCGCGACGCCAAAGATGCTTTGGCGCTAGGTGACTATTCAAGTTCCAAAATTAGCACTTTCACCCTCGCATTTTACTTGTTCGCGCATCTTACTTTCCTTTCGTATTTTGACTCACGTAACTTGATATTTGTTAAGTTTAAGCGTTCTCACATGTCGAGTCACATATCGAGTGTAGGTGTCTGAGGCCCTTCGCGATGGAGTCTACAGTAACTTGAGGCTTGAGTAGGCGAACATTGTTAATAAGCAATAGACTCTCCAATTTCGTTTAATTAAAATAGGAGAGAAATACATACAGGTAACAGTTTATCATGCTAACCAAACTCCATAACCTAGACATGTTTAGTCGGTTATAACGAGTTATCACGGTTTTTAAGCGGAGATATGCAAATTAAGTGCTACGATGGTCGGACCTACTAATGTAGGTTGCTTATGTATTCCTTAATAAAGGAAAATCGGACCAAACGTAGTTCATGCCAAAACCTAAACTACAACCAATAAGGATGTTATGTCCTTCGGGTCAAAAAGCCGACCAAGAACACAACAGGAAAAAGATTTTCATGTTTTTAAAGCCGTATTCAAGCGGTCAGCGGTTGTTAAATACGGTATGAAGATTTTAAAAGCTTTCGGAAACCATATTCCAAGCTGGGCAAAACACTGTTATCGAAATATGTTAAGAGAAATTTTCAAAAATTGTGCCTCGACCGGTCAATACCTTGTCGCCAAACACAATAAGAAAATTTTTCAAATTTCAAATCACTCGATCGATCAAAATACGCCGTACACCCAAGAAAGATTTTTCCAAGTTTGTCGAAACTGTAGACCATAAAATGCAGCCAAATATGGCAAAAAAAGATTGTCCTTTTCCCTCTCTCTCTCTCTCTCTCTCTGTCAATATTCTTCTTTTGTGTTTTTAAATATTCCTCTTTTTTGGTTTTTTGATATTCCTATTTTTTTGTTTTTCCTCGATATTACACTTTTTTTT
>CM028384.1:77500851-77530896 GCA_013146195.2 Codonopsis lanceolata | reverse complement strand
TTGTTTTAGACTTGTTTTGAGTTTGTTAGACCCTAGGTTATTGCCCATAAGTTTGGGATCATTTAGGACAAGTTTAGATCAAATTTTGAGGTTCAGAGCCGAGCGCCGTGACGGAACTTAGGCGCCCGCCTCAAGTATCGAGAGCAACCCTTGTAGACCAATGAGGCGGTCGATGAGGGTTGAGGCTCAACCCCTAGAAGTCTGTTACGGGATTTTTGTGCCCCTTGCTGGTATCGATCTACTCAGACACCATAACCCCTATCTAAACCTATCTTAAACCTCCCTAACCCTCCTCACTTGTGTCCTAACATGTCTAACTTGTTTTAAGGGTTGATTAAGAGTGCATTAGTGAGTGATTGAGTGGATTAATTAAGCCCAAATCAGATTTTAAGACACATTGTGGTGACACTTGTCCCACTCACTTGTTGACCATATTTAAGCCACAAATCTGATGTTGTGACCTCATTTCTCACCTCTCCTCTCCAAAAAGCGAGATTCATCCTCTCTCAAACTCTCCCATGGCTTCTTGAAGACATCTTCATCATCCTCCTTGATCCATCCCTCATTTGCTCAAGCCTCCTCCACAAGAAGTGTAGAGCTCGACGAGAGGATCGTTTCAACCGATTGATTTCTTCCTTTGCTTTCTTTGTTGAAGAACACTTGTAAGTTACTTTCTTCTTTTGATTTTGTACCCATTGATCCTAAGGAAAACAAACTCTATGCTATTTGAGGTCAATGGGTACACATACTTGCCTTGGGTGATTTTAACTTGTGATTGAGCATGTGAACTTGTCAAAAGCATATGTAGGATGACCTATATGATTGTTGAAGTATAATGTTACTCTTCATCTTGTGTTTCTAGGTTTATGAACATGCTTTCAGAAATCATGTTTACATTCCATTTGGTTTATTATGAAAGTATGCCTAAAATTTGGGGCTTTGAAGGTGTGATCTCACTAGGTTGTATGAGTATGACCATCTAATTGAAGACATGGAATTTCTAAAATGGGTATAGAGTTATGTTGGGTTTTATGAATTTTAGGTTTGATAGTCAAGCCCGAATTATTGGAGAAATTGTTGTTATTTGGATTGGGTGTTAATATTGATGTCGATGGAAGGTTTAAGAATGAAGCTTAGAATTTGGACTCATCGTAGTCATAATAGGAGCTCAATATTGAGTTAACGAATTAGGGTTGAAGTCCTATGTCATTTGGGTTTCGTTGACTATGTCTATGAGTTTTTGGGTTGTTAGGCTTGGGAATCAAGCCCGAATGAACTTTGGGATTTTGGTAGTATATATGAATGAAACGTTTAATTGTGGGGCTATGAAACACATAAAAAAGAATGGAATGTAGAATTAAGACTCAACGCCAGTCATTGTGGAGGCCAATAATGTGATAACTTGACACTGGTTGAGACCCTACGATGTTCGGGTCTCATTTGCTTAAGTTTGTGCGCACCGAGTATCTTGTCGTGTCCAATGGAGACACTCATGTTATGAGACCTATTGGGAACTTGTTTAGAGCGTGCTTGTAGAGCACGGAGTATTAGAGACCAACCCATGGTCTCGAGTACTATTTAATAATGGTTATTCGATGAATTCACTATAAGGAATTTAGTCGTAAGGATATGAAAATACTTATGGATTTAGACTACGGTGGTAGTCTTGTCATTCACGAGTGGTCTTGAGGAAGTCGACATAAACGACGAGCGGACTCATTGAGTCCCGTGTGCCTATAAGTGAAGCTTAATGATAAGCCTTGTTTGTGGTTAAACTTAGACTAAATAATAGTCTTTGACTTAATCTTGAGTAGAGGACTATAGTGGACCTCATATTGTGATTTGTTGAGCTAATATGCTATTCTTGAATTGGTGATGACTTGATTGTGAATACCTCAATATGTGGTTTTTGAACTAAACTTACAAGTTAGTTGAACATGTTAAGTGTGTACAATTATGTGCATTGTTTATTGGGTTTTGTAGAGCATTATGACCTACTTGAACTGATAAGTTCTTTTATGATGGACTTGGTCCTTAATGGTTTATACAAGTAAATAATCTACTTGAGCATCTTGATTTTGAGTCCAAATGCGTGCCTGTCGCTTTTGTTTCCAATGGGACGATTCATGGCCTTTGGAAACATTCGCTATGAATCGCCGCATTGGTACCCTTCCTCCTCACTATTTGGGCCGATAGTGGGATGTGGTCTCGTGATTAGCTGCCCTACCGATATCGAAGCTCCCATTTCATCCCTGAGTCGATGAATGTAACGCTGAACTCATTAAAGAAAACCGGTGAGTTATGATCATTTGAGGAATGAAACCCGCTTATGATCATTTGAAGGGCTAGGCCTGTGTCTTGGTTTGAATATTGAAGGGCTTGTCCCAGCCTCGATTTTACGTGCTTATGTATAAGCACTTATATGAAAGAAAACGTGCTATATGGTTTATGAAATTTATGTTACATGATAACATGATACAAGTTTATTATTGGTAGACTATAAAGATATCATGATTTTGCATATGTTGGTACATTATGCCATGCCACGATATGTTATGCCATGCAATTGCATTTAGTAACTTATCGGGTCATTATGACTCATTTCGTGTTTGTTTTCCTTAGTTTTGCAGTGATCCCGGTACGCTATGGGCGCTTGATAGTGATTCCTAGAAGGTGGTCTTCCCGGCTTAGCTCGGTTTATTATTATTATGTTGTTTTGTATTGTGAGACACTCTAATGTAAAGTTATGTAGACTTTACTTGGGTAGACTTTATGTTAGTATTATGTTATTGTATTATTTTGGTAGCCGACTTGCTTAGTCGAGTCAGTTGTATCTTTTAGAAGTTATTCCTTTGTTATTTCGAGCATGCTTTAGCTCACTCATCCCGTTATTGTTAGTATTGTCATCTCCGACGACATTAGTCAGTGAGACTTGGGTTTAATTGTTAGGATCTTGAATATCTTGTTCTTTAGTTGAATTGTTCCTCCTGCATGTTTTAGCCGCGAGTTGTTGTTTATCGTTGGTTCTTGTTGCTTTGCCGGCCTTAGGTTGCCGATGGTTTGTTGTACGCGTGCGCAATGTTGCGCCACGCGAGTCGTAGATTTGTCGAGAGATAGTCGCCTCTCTCCTTTGTATTCCTTAGTTTAAAACTATAGGTTTTGGTCCCATTTATGATTTGCTTCCGCAGATTTTAGTTTTGGTTATTCGGTTTTGCCGTTATGGCTTTTCATTCCTGTTTAGAGTTGTTGGTTCAACTCGACTCGCACTACTACGCTTAGCGGGTGCTTGTTCGTTTTAGCTTGTTCGCTGGGATGCACGACCTTGGGATTCCGCATTAGTTCGCCTCGGGTCACTACGCTTGGTATCGTGAGCTATGGTTAGCTATTTCGCCAGATAGGTTCCTTGGCCTAGTTTGGGTTGGGTTTGTTGTTGAGTTATTAACGCCGAGTGTTCTTTGTAGGCGTATTATGTCGTGAATTTGGCGTGAGCTAGTTCCAGAGACCTCGCTCGGTACAACTCGTGGCTACGAGAGAGGGAGAATGTTACGGATCCGCTGCGGTGACCCTCACAGATGTTTGGGATGGAAGACAATTCTATCATTCTTGCGAGATTCTTGAAGTTGGAACCCGAGAGCTACGATGGAGGACCCGATGCTTCTAAAGCGTAACTTTGGATAGAAAACATGGAGAAGATCTTTGCAGCATGGGTTGTAACGTCAAGAGATGGTGACCCTAGCAAGGTTTAAATTGATTGGTGCGGCCGACCATTGGTGGCATGTGTTACGAGATAGTTGGAGACACCATGGAGTGCCTCAAGTGTGGGAAAACTTCACGATGGAGTTTATGGCACGCTTTATTCCTGCAAGAGTTCGAGAAAGAAGAGAAGCTGGAGTTCATGGCATTGGAACAAGGAGCTATGACTGGCTCAAGATTCAAATGGGTTCACGAGTTGGCTCGCTATTGTGGTTACTTGGTACCGATGAGGCTAGGAAGACCCAACGGCTTGTGAAGGGTCTAAAATGAAATATCGTAGGCAATTGCCTCGCTCCGCTACAACTTACGGATCACCGAGTCGCCGTGAATCGCTATGCAATGAGTTGGACATCGAGGAGTATGCTCAAAAGAGAGCCTCGAGTACTATTAGGGGCAATGATGGTAATAGAGGGCGCAAAGCACCACGTAAAGTTAATCAAGAAATCACACGCATCGGTAGGCGAGTGACGCTTCCTACCTCTAGTCGGAGACGACGAGGCGGCGAAGTTAACATGTAATTTTTGTATGAGGACACATGCCGAGAACATGTTGGGTAAAGCAGAAAGTGTTTCGCTTGTGGCGGTGATCATGTTCGTAAGGATTGCCCGAAGATGAGGGTTAATCGCAGGAGTACTAGTCAACAATCCAAAGGGCTCCAAGAGGGACAGTGGTGGACGGCCTAGAGCTTGAGGTCGTATGCGGCGTGGCGGTTGGCCATCATGAGTTTTGAGACCTATCCGAAATAGGAAGGTATATTCTTGTATATATATACGTAAATTATACCGTTGTTACTATTACCGTTATTATGAGTACACGTTTTAATCGGTAGCTCATGTGCATTCATACATACATTATATGGTGTATTGTGTAATATTGGTTATTTGCTTGATCGGGAATAATACCCCAATGTGAGATAGATATATGACATGGTTTGTTTGTAAATTACCGTAGGTAATCGCACGTGGTGTATGGATTCCTTGTTTAGTCTATATATATATAAGACTATGTTATGTGTAGAGTTGTGGTTTTTTTGGGATTATGTATAAAGGGCCATAGTATGTATATATATGAATATATATAAGTATGAATTGTATATTGATACTTATCGGTTTGGTATGATGTTTGTATATTCTATAAAGATATGTTTTATGTAATGAGTAATATTACACTATATTGTTGTTAAGGGTTATTGTGCGAGTAAGATATACACTCGACTTGTGAGAAGGTTGAAGGTTGCGATTTAGAGGATAATCACGGTTGCACGGGAGAGATTGACGCTTCACCGTGAGTATTGAGACGTTAACGTTGTGTTAGGATGCTTAGTGTGCATTGGTTGTAGACTTGGTCTAGAGCTCAAGAAAGGATAGTTTTATGGAGTATAGACATTTCGGGCATTAGTAGTTTGTCGATTCGCGTGATTACCTTAAGAAATTATCTTGGTTGAGTGTACTAGGTACACGAGTGTTGTGATAGCTATGATTGTTGATTGTCAAGGTAATAGACCTTGTTACTTGGTTTGATTTTTATTCAAGTTATGTGCATTAGTTGTAGAAACACCTACTTGATGCATTTACATAGTAGTATATAAATCCTTATTTCATCATTATTATCTCATGATTCATTCATTTCCTTAGCATAGGAGACTATTAAAGGATGCTTAGAACCTTTTTAATCATGAACCTCAGATCCTTGTAACGAAAGCTTTTGAAATCCAATTTAGTCTTACCCTAAATTGGTGATCAAAAGAGGTTCGTTGGTGGACTAGGATTGGTAGTGAGTAGGTTAAACATTGACTATACCCGTACCAAATGGATGGACATAGATGGAAAGAATTTTCAAAACATGGCATTGTGTGCTTTGTGTTCTTACCGCGATAGGGAAATCGCGAGTATGATTTGCATAGTTGAAATGCCAATTTGGTTATCTTTGATTTGTTTGTAAATTGCTCCATAAGCAATTATTAATTCTTGTAACTTAGAATCTTTTGTGCTTGAATTTCATGATGTGCCCCGAAACAAATAGTTTCGGTAGTTAAATGTGTTCTTATGTTGAAAGTTTGAGATTTTGCCTACATGATTGGCGTAATGTGTTCATATGTGTATTCGCGACTCAAGTATGAGTCATGTTATTTTCAATCGTAAGTCTTGATGTTGTTGTGTCTATTGAGAATTCTTAGACTTTCGAATTTGGATTATTAGAGTTTAACCCTCGTGTATATTGTGGTGGTAGAATTGGGGATTCGAGTCTAGGTTGGTGGTTTTGAACTTGGTGTATTGTGGTTTCTATCATGATTTAGAATTCGGGACGAATTCTTTTTAAGGTGGAGAGGGTGTGACGCCCGCCTTCGTTATCTCTGGTTTGCGTGCTATACTTGCACTTCTTCCTTTGTCGACGGTATGTTTGGTTGCGAGAGGGTCTAGATGTGTTTGAGAGACCATATTAAGACCAAAACATTATTAAGAGACTCCATATAGTTGTTGACTTGCTAAAGTCACAAGTCGTGACCGACGATAGTCGAATGCGACGCGATTGAGGGTTTACTTCCGTTTTGTGTTCGTGACCTCGGTTTGGGTCCTAGACCTCTTTAAGATGGTTTGTTAACATGTTTAGATGCATTAGACTTCAAGTTGGAGGTGTTCCTTAAGTCTATCGATGATTTGGAAGTTTTGGAGATAGCGTTCGCCTCTATCGCGTAGTTCGAATCGAGTCGCAATCGCCTCCTTTGGGATTCTTATCTCCCTAGTTGTTATTCAACTTCCTAGAAGTATTTAAGCTTCTTCATTAACCCTTAGACTTGCCTTAAAAGTCTCCTTTCATTGCTCGTTTGATTTCGAGTTCATTCGTCGTTCCGGTTGCACGTTGTTGCACCCCTTCCCGGTTTCGCTCCGAGTTGTTTCGGGAGTTGTTCGGGTGTGTTTTAGACTTGTTTTGAGTTGGGTTAGACCTTAGAATGGTTGCCCATAAGTTTGGGATCATTTAGATCAAGTTTAGACCAAGTTTTGGAGGTTCAGGAGCCGAGGCGCCCGCCTCGCATGGAGTGAGGCGCCCGCCTCAAGTACTGAGAGCACCCTTGTGCAGAGAAGGCATGAGGCGGCCGCATGGGATGGGTTGAGGCGCCCGCCTCAACCCCAGGAAGCTGTTACGGGATTTTTTGTGCCCTGTTTTGGTATTGGACGACTTGTACACCATAACCCCTATCTAAACCTATTCTTAAACCTCCCTAACCCTCCTCACTTGTGTCCTAACATGTCTAACTTGTTTTAAGGGTTGATTAAGAGTGCATTAGTGAGTGATTGAGTGGATTAATTAAGCCCAAATCAGATTTTAAGACACCACATTGTGGTGACACTTGTCCCACTCACTTGTTGACCATATTTAAGCCACAAATCTGATGTTGTGACCTCATTTCTCACCTCTCCTCTCCAAAAACGAGATTCATCCTCTCTCAAACTCTCCCATGGCTTCTTGAAGACATCTTCATCATCCTCCTTGATCCATCCCTCATTTGCTCAAGCCTCCTCCACAAGAAGTGTAGAGCTCGACGAGAGGATCGTTTTCAACCGATTGATTTCTTCCTTTGCTTTCTTTGTTGAAGAACACTTGTAAGTTACTTCTTCTTCTTTTGATTTTGTACCCATTGATCCTAAGGAAAACAAACTCTATGCTATTTGAGGTCAATGGGTACACATACTTGCCTTGGGTGATTTTAACTTGTGATTGAGCATGTGAACTTGTCAAAAGCATATGTAGGATGACCTATATGATTGTTGAAGTATAATGTTACTCTTCATCTTGTGTTTCTAGGTTTATGAACATGCTAGAAATCATGTTTACATTCCATTTGGTTTATTATGAAAGTATGCCTAAAATTTGGGGCTTTGAAGGTGTGATCTCACTAGGTTGTATGAGTATGACCATCTAATTGAAGACATGGAATTTCTAAAATGGGTATAGAGTTATGTTGGGTTTTATGAATTTTAGGGTTTGATAGTCAAGCCCGAATTATTGGAGAAATTGTTGTTATTTGGATTGGGTGTTAATATTGATGTCGATGGAAGGGTTAAGAATGAAACTTAGTATTTGGACTCATCGGAGTCATAATGGGTTCAATATTGAGTTAACGAATTAGGGTTGAAGTCCTATGTCATTTGGGTTTCGTTGACTATGTCTATGAGTTTTTGGGTTGTTAGGCTTGGGAATCAAGCCCGAATGAACTTTGGGATTTTGGTAGTATATATGAATGAAACGTTTAATTGTGGGGCTATGAAACACATAAAGAATGGAATGTAGAATTAAGACTCAACGGAGTCATTGTAAGGCCAATAATGTGATAACAAGCCTTTGGTTGAGACCCTACGATGTTCGGGTCTCATTTGCTTAAGTTTGTGTGCACCCGAGTATCTTGTCGTGTCCAATGGAGACACTCATGTTATAGAGACCTATTGGGAACTTGTTTAGAGCGTGCTTGTAGAGCACGGAGTATTAGAGACCAACCCATGGTCTCGAGTACTATTTAATAATGGTTATTCGATGAATTCACTATAAGGAATTTAGTCGTAAGGATATGAAAATACTTGCGGGATTTAGACTACAGGGTGGTCTTGTCATTCACGAGAGTGGTCTTGGGGAAGTCGATTTCAAACGACGAGCGGGACTTGGGTTGAGTCCGATGTGCCTATAAGTGAAGCTTAATGATAAGCCTTGTTTGTGGTTATACTTAGACTAAATAATAGTCTTTGACTTAATCTTGAGTAGAGGACTATAGTGGACCTCATATTGTGATTTGTTGAGCTAATATGCTATTCTTGAATTGGTGATGACTTGAGGATTGTGAATACCTCAATATGTGGTTTTTGAACTAAACTTACAAGTTAGTTGAACATGTTAAGTGTGTACAATTATGTGCATTGTTTATTGGGTTTTGTAGAGCATTATGACCTACTTGAATTAATAAGTTCTTTTGTGATGAACTTGGTCCTTATTGGTTTATACAAGTAAATAATCTACTTGATCATCTTGATTTTGAGTCCAGCTGGCGTCTTGGTCGTTTTGTCGGCAATGGGACGATTCATGGCCTTTGGAAACATTCGCTATGAATCGCCGCATTGGTACCCTTTCTCCTCACTATTTGGCCGATAGTGGGATGTGGTCTCGTATTAGCGGCTCCTAGCCTGATATCGAGCTCCCATTTCTCATCCCCGGAGTCGGATGAATGTAACGAGGAACTCATTAAAGAAAACTGGTGAGTTATGATCATTTGAGGAATGAAACCCAGTTTATGATCATTTGAAGGGCTAGGCCCAGGTCTTGGTTTGAATATTGAAGGGCTTCTAGCCCGCATCTTGGTTTTACGTGCTTATGTATAAGCATTTATATGAAAGAAAATGTGCTATATGGTTTATGAAGTTTATGTTACATGATGACATGATACAAGTTTATTATTGGTAGACTATAAAGATACCATGATTTTATACATGTTTGTGCATTATGCCATGCCACGCCATGCTATGCCATACCATTGCATTTAGTAACTTACTGGGTCATTATGACTCATTTCGTGTGTTTGTTTTCCTTAGTTTTTGCAGCGATCCCGTTAGTACGCGTGGCGGCTTCGGATAGTGATTCCTAGAAGGTGGTCTTCCGGCTTTAAGCTTGGGAATTATATTATTCGTTATTTTGTAATTGTGAGACACGATTGTAAAGTTATGTAGACTTTACTTGGGTAGACTATGTTAGTATTATGTTATTGTATTATTTTGGTAGCCGACTCGTTAGTCGAGCTGTTGTATCTTTTAGAAGTTATTCCTTTGTTATTTCGAGCATGCTTTAGCTCACTCATCCCGTTATTGTTAGTATTGTCATCTCCGACGACGTTAGTCGTGAGACTTGGGTTTAGTTGTTAGAATTTGAATATCTTGATCTCTTAGTGAATTGTTCCTCCGGCATGCTTTAGCCGTTGAGTTGTTGTTTATCAGGTTGGTTCTTGTTGCTTCGCCGGCCTTAGGTTGCCGATGGTTTGTTGTACGTGCGCAATGTTGCGTCACGCGAGTCGTAGATTTGTCGAGAGATAGTCGTCTCTCAGCTTGGTATTCCTTAGTTTAAAACTATAGGTTTTGGTCCCATTTATGATTTGCTTCCGCAGATTTTAGTTTTTGGTTATTCGGTTTTGCCGTTATGGCCTTTCATTCCTGTTTAGAGTTTGTTGGTTCAACTCTGGACTCGCACTACTACGCTTAGCGGGTGCTTGTTCGTCTTTTAGCTTGTCTTGGCGGCACGACCTTAGGATTCCGCATTGGGGTTCGGGTCGGGCTGTCACAAATTGTAAGATCAATATCTAAGGTTTCTTAATTGGATAGTTGTTATAAAGATAACACACTTATGATGGCATTAATAAAATAATTCTTTAATACTGAAAGGATTAAACCGAGGGATTGACAATCGGCACATATACCCTCGGCGCAGAGATGCGAGGCCCCACTTAGAGAGCCACTAGTAACGAGGACAGGACCACTCGCCCCGAAGACAAACACTCCAGCCTCAGCGATATTATCCTCGGCTGATAAACAATTTCAGCCTCGGCCGGCCTGAGGACCTCTAGTACATTCGGCCTCGTCACCAAACCGGTCCCTTATGTCCTCGCCCTCGGCAATCAACACTGCACCACGAAACCACTCGGCCTCGGCTCTAAATCAATCATCATCCGGTCTGACAAAACTGCTTCCCTAGGCCCGAGAAAACCGCTGCACGCAACCACCAACTCCCTGACAAGCGCACAGTTCACTTATTCCTGACGAAGACCATCAACGCATTTAATGACTGCCGCTTTATGCTCCCCAATCGCTAGCCGCCACGTCGCCATAAACTTCAGGTATAAATAAGAGAGCGCACATTTAAGGCAAGGTAGGCAATTTCAGAGATATCACAATTTACTTATCACTGCCTCTTATCAAACACTTATCACGGCTCACTTATTGCCATCTTTCCACTGGAAACCTTATTCTCACACCGGAGGGTTCTAGTCGGGCCGCCCCGACTCCTTAACGGTGTTTGTTGTTTTACTTGTGCAGGTTAAGCGAAAGGGACGAACCAGAACTCGCCACATCATCCCCACTCACACGTGGACGATAAGACAAGATCACCACCAAAAAAGCGTGATCAAATACCAATTGAGAAATATTTTTGAATAAACAATTAAGTTCTTGTACAATTGAAATAAACAACATAATGTATGAATATACTTCTGAATGATCACTAAATTTGATTGAATCTTCAAAGAAATAAAATTGTTTACAAAATGTTAGAACAACTAAGTTTGGTTAAAATAACTAAGATAGATTAGATAATATGATATTGAATAAGTGATGTCAAGACAAGTTATTATCTTATTTTGTGTGTGTAAGGTACTATGATGATTAATAGTAGCAAGTAATATTTATGATTGATTTGATTTAATTACAATGTAAAACAATTGAGAGCATTAACAAACACAATCAATGTAACAGTAAGCTAAGTAAGAGCGAGGAAATTAAAGAGTTAAGGGATAAAGAAACCTAACACAAAGATTTAAAGTGGTTTAAACCATCAATTTTACATCCACCCCTCACAGTCCACGATTTCTAGAGGCAATAATCCATTATATTTCTTCAAAATACACAAATTATTGAGTTCGAAAACTATCTATCAATTCCTTCTCAACTAGCTGACACTCTCAACTAGGTTCTTACACAACTTAAGTAAGAAGACTCAATAAGTAATTGAATGAAGTTGATGGTTATGCTCGACGTTGATCTGCTGTAGTGTATGTACGTCCTCGATCTGTATAGATTACTGCTTGAGTGATCTTCGACGTTGGAGGGATGGCAAGTAGTAGCTTGACATTAAGAATATGTCAAGTTATTCATTAACAGAGCAAGGATAGTTGTTTTTGACAGTGGTCTTGAAACCAATTTTATTTTTATCGTTCTGCCTTGATTTTGATCACTCTTCGTATATGTTACATCTCTATATATGACCATCCGTCGTATTGATTAATGTAAAGTTCTTCCTTTATATAGTTAGTAGGATTACATTTTTTTCCAACTCAATCTAGTCATTAGATAATGGTTAAATGGGTGTTTATTAGTCTTAGTACTGTTTTATTGCAACTTGTAGGTAGCTTGCGAGTGTATTCCTTAAAGGTTTCATTCTTTCTTCACTTCCTCTGAATACAAATGTAAGATCAAGGCCCTTTATATAGGGCTCTGGATACAAGAAATAATATTGTTTGTTCGGTATGTGGTATGCATGCATCTAGGTTGATTTCTAGTATTGAATCATATATCGATGTTTCAATCAAAGATGTTTGATCTACAACCTAAGTTATTTTGTTTCTCCGTTGATGTTCTTGTTGTTTCATCTTGATTATAACCCTTATACATTTTAAATTAATGGAAAATTAAACTATCCTAGTTTTGTGTATTGTAACATCAAAACTTCATAAATCTAAGCTCCTAACAAATAGATTTAATGGTCTTTTGATTTCGCAATCAAGCAATTATACTCATGACAGTTTATTTGCGATTAAATCAATCCATGAACGGTCATTCAAAATAAATTATAGACCAAGATCACGTGACCCAACTTTAGTAAAGGCCTTTCAACTTCGACGATAATAGGGGAAATGAAGGTCAACAAGCGGAACAATACTCACCTAAAGACCCTCATTCCAATGTCACATGCAAGGCATGAGGGTCTTTAACGGGTATTTTCCTAACCGTTGCTCTTCACTTTTCATGTCATTGTCATGTGCGGTCACCTGACACTAGTCTCCTATCTATTTGAATGGTCGTTAATAGAATGACTCAATTGCAAACAAATTATAATACACTAAAACATGATTGCAAAAAATAAAATAAAATCAGTTTAATGACCCAATTCTAAATTAGGGCAAAGTTTAGTAACTAGTGGAACTATTTAACTTAGTTTATACAATGAGCTGTGGGTGGTCCAAAAAAAGTGATGTTAACTGGTAAAGAAACAACTTGATTCTCTTTTTTGGAATATATATTTACAACTATGTTTTAAAATATTTGGTTAAGTACATTGGAAGTACAAGAGAATCTGCCATGGAAGTTTCCTTGGCTACTTATTTAACAGTGTAGTTTCAGAACAAGGCCAGACTCATCCAGGTAGTTATTACTATGATCGAGCAAAATGTTGTACAATTGTTTAAAGTTTCCTACATGCTCCAATTGTAGGAGTATTTTAGTGTTTTATAATCAATTTGACTTCTTTACTATCCACTTCGTTTCAAAATTATTATCTTTTTTTAAAAAATTAATAATTTTTTTGAAGGTTGGAAGAAACATATACCTTACCTCAGCCTTTTTTTATTAATTTTTTATTTTTATTTTTTGGCTCTTGAAAGGCTACAAAGTCGTATGGTGTTTTTGGTGTGGTAAGAACAAATAACATCTCTGGTGAGGCTATAAACACCCGATTTCTTTACTGAGAGTGGTGAAGTACCTTGATGTTTGTAGTGAGATTTGAACACTCGACTTCTCCGTTAAAAGAAATAAGTAGTTAAATGGTGATTTTGATTATTTGAACAACAACGGTGCCTCTAGTGAAACTTGAAATCCTGACTTTTCCGTTGAGAGTAAGCACTGCTAGTGACACTTGAAAACGCGACCTCTCGTTAGAAGAAGTAAGCAGTATGAGTTGAGTTAGAATTTGTCGGTAATTATTGTCTTGTTTGGCCCGTATATTGATTAAAAATAATAATTGAGTTGATTATTAATATTTATGTACTGTGTTTTTGAACCTTATGTGCATGTGACTCTTAATTAAAATAAGATAAAAGGAAATGATAGAATAGTAAAAGTGATGTGTTAAAAAAAATGTTAGAAAAAAATATTTTTTAGGATGGACAAAAAAGAAAAATATGATAATAATTATGGAGGTTTAGTATTTGTTTTTCAATCTTGATCTGTTCAATAGATCTGACTTTACATTATCTGCAAGTTGGTTGATGGAATATTTAGGAACCTCTCAAGTTGAAGACCTAGTGGATTTCATAAGTCCCTTCTTGGATGATGCCAATGTAGTAGTGAAAGCATATTCAACGGGTTCAGATCAAAACAACTATAAGTGTAGTACTTGATTTTGATTTTGATTTTAATGGATTCTCTTTAATTATATAGTTCATTCACTATAGATAGATGTACATATTGGACAGCTATGAAAATTAAAAAAGAAGAAGTATTTCATTCGTTCCTAAATAATGGTAATGTTTGACTAGGGCACACCGATTAAAAATATATATTGTGGGTTGACGAGTGTGAAATCGTAAAAAATATTTTTTCTTTTTCAACTAATGAGTATAGGACAGTAGAGATAGTATCCACAAGGAACGTCGAATTTATCTCTTAAAAGAATTTTATCAAAGCACTTAAAAATAAGATTGAGGGTTTTAATCAAAACTAATTAACAAAAAATGAATTAACTAAAAGCTTTAGTTAAATGTCTAAGTGTAAACAAAACAGAAAATGATGTTTGAATTCAATAAGAGAAAAATCAAGTCAATGAACTTAATGTAATCTCCAAAGTTATTACCGATCATAGAGACAAAAATGATTCAATGAGCCTCAAATAAACCGGTTATAGTTGTCAACAACAGTCAAACATCTAACCTCTCCTGATTGTCTCGATAGTTAAGAGAAGCTCATTAACTATTTCTCTAATCAAAAGGCAACCCCCAAAACGCTCGTAGGATTTAATGTTTTGAAAGCATTAAGAGAGAGAGACCCGATTCTAAATAATGCATATGAAAGCAATATTATTTAATTTAGATTACGCATTCCCACAATAAGAACCGAATATGCTTGTGATGCCTAAACGTTGCGTCACTTGCTACTTTGTTAGAACCTGATGATAATTACGGATCAACAGTTATAACCAGCAATGAACTATTATGTTAATTAAGGTTTTGACAACAGACATTAACTAAACATAATAATCCTAAGTCACAATTTCTTTTGCAACAAACAAACAGAGAATGAATAAATACTTGAACCCAATTTAGATTGAAAAACAATTAGATCTCATAGTAGGAACTTGTGAAGAATTACTTTGTTCATTAACTCGATGAAATAAAACTAGCCACTACACATAATTAAAATTACTTACAAAATGAATTCAAAACGAAAATAAACCCAGCAGTGTGATGGAAAAAAACGAGCAAGCTGCTACCAAAATCTTCAATTGTATATGTGTGTGTCTGATTATGTGTATTAGGCGTGTTGTCTGTGATTGGATGCTAACTTCTAAAACCAACTTCTCCTTATATAGCTAAGCCTTCCTTGCTTTCCAAATCTTTCCTTCTTTATAGAAGTCGTGATCTCCACTCCTAACCTCACTCCTATGTAGTTGTTGAAAAAATCCACAACATGACTTTCCTAAAATTTTCAACAAAAGGAATTAAAGAAAAGACTTCAAATGTCAGATGTCTTATATGCCCCCAAGTAACAATATTCAGCTTTAAAGTTTCCCTTTGCACGTGACAATATTTTTTTTGTCCAGCCCGTTTTTCTAAGTAGCCAATTCCCCTTCGGTAACATGATATCTGAATTTCTTCTTTTAACTTGGTATTCTTTTAACTTTTTCACCATCAATCTCTCATAGACCTGTAATCACCAAACATACAAAATCTTTCTTACTATAAAAGTCAAGCTTATTTCTTAGAATTTAATTGATAGACAAAAATAACCCTTCACCAAATAAACTACCCACCTGTGGGTTCCCGGCACGGGTGCCCGCGCCCCGCGCGCCCTTGGATAGGGTGCGCGTACGTGCGGATGCGGGACACCACTGCTCTCATTTCTTCTTCCCTTTTTTAGGGGAAGACGAAATTAAAAGTGCGAGAGGAGTGCTGTCTAAGATAGTGCGTTGGAATGCGCCTCGGTTGCCTTTAGTGGATTTTTTTATCCAATATGGGAACTTTTGGGTTTCCCGCATCAAGTTATCTCTTGTTTAAGGGATATCAGGATATGGAAATGCATCACCCTTTCATTCCCATTTTCCCTTTCTTAGGGGAAAACGGAAAAGTGCAAAAAAGGATGTTGCGGCGCCCCCACTATTGATTTTATAAAAATAGCCTTATGGCCTATTTCGGATCACTATGGGAGCTTTGGGTTTCTCGCATCAAGTTATCCCTTGTTTAGGGAATACCAGGATATGTGAATACATCACCCTTTCATTCTCATTCTCCCTTTTTTAGGGGAAAACGAAAAAGTGCAAGAAAGAAGTATTGCGAGGCCCCACTGGATCCAAAATGTTTTAGATTCGCCATCTTTATTTTAAGGCAAAAATAAAGCAAAACCAGAAAAAAGAAAAACCAGAGATTGAAAACAGGTTCGGAGGCTAAGTTACGAGTTGGGAAGGTGCTAGGCACCCAACTCGCCCTTTCGGTCTCAAAAATGGTTTTTGGCTAAAGTATGCTTTTTGTTATATTTATTTAGCAAATAAATAAAGCATTTAAAGACAGGAAAATAAAAGCAAATACATCCGTGGCTACATTATTTACGGACTTGCAGCCATTTCTTTACAATAATTACAAATATATTTAAAAATATTTGGCCATTATAACAGCTCTTTTACATAATATTTTCTAACTAAATCCGGGCAGCACAACGGCTTATATTTGCTACATTGGTCCGGATTTAAAGAAAGACTTTATAAAAAAATAGTGCCCTTAAAGGCTATTACCTTTTAGAGCGCGGTGTGCTCGCTCTGTCCTTTGGGGAGAGGGAGTCTTTTTTTGTTGTTGTTGTGTTGTTGTTGTTGTGATTTGGGAAAAGTGACTACTTATTTTGGATGGTTTTGGCTCATTCACTCGGGCAGAATGACGGCTTATTTGTGGTTGTTTTGGCCTTTTTGGTTGGGCGGAATAATGACTTATTTTGAGTGTTTTTCGGCCTATTACTCGGGCAGAGTAACAACTTACTTTATGGATTTTGGACCGGGAAAATGAGGTGGATACCTAACTAAAGGGCTAGGGATCACTTTTAACCGGTGGGTTTTTGGTTTGGCGGAGTTTGGACGGGGTTTCGAAGCTTTGTGGGCTAGACACTCCCTATCTCACTTCTCTCACTATATCAGCGTTATAAGAACGCGGAGGAAAATCTTCAGCGTTTCTTTGCGAGGATTTCTCCATCTTCAGAAGTGAGCCCAGCACCTTTATTTATAGGTGGGCAAGAGGACACATCCGGGATTAAAAATCCCTTCAGCGTGTTCAAAGATCTTGTACACCGTTTATCAAAATTTGTACACTGCGTTAACTGGGAGTGCTACTGTAGTTTGTTGGGCGCGGAACCACCCTTGGCTTGGCGCGACGCCAAAGATGCTTTTTGGCCGCGCTAGGTGACTATTCAAGTTCCAAAATTGGCACTTTCACCCCTCGCATTTTACTGTTTCGCGCATCTTACTTTCCTTTCGTATTTTTGACTCATGTAACTTGACATTTGTTAAGTTTAAGCAGTTCTTGATATCACATGTCAGAGTCACATATCAGGGGTACGAAATTGGGGTGTCTACAGAGCCCTTCAACGATGGAGTCTACGGGTAACCCGAGGCTTACTGAGTAGACGAACATTGTTAATAAGCAATAGACTCTCCAATTTCGTTTAATTAAAATAGGAGAGAAATACAACAGGTAACAGTTTATCATGCTAACCAAACTCCATAACCTAGACATGTTTAGTCGGTTATAACAGGTTATCACAGTTTTTAAGCAGATATGCAAATTAAGTGCTCTGATGGTCGGACCTACTAATGTAGGTTGCTTATGTATTCCTTAATAAAGGAAAATCAGACCAAACGTAGTTCATGCCAAAACCTAAACTACAACCAATAAGGATGTTATGTCCTTCGGGTCAAAAACCCGACCAAGAACACAACAGGAAAAAGATTTTCATGTTTTTCGAAAAAGCCGTATTCAAACGGTCGAAAACGGTTGTTAAATACGGTATGAAGATTTTAAAGCTTTTCGGAAACCATATTCCAACTGGGCAAAACCTGTTATCGAAATATGTTAAGAGAAATTTTCAAAAATTGTGCTCGACCGGTCAATACCTTGTCGCCAAACACAATAAGAAAATTTTCAAATTTCCCGAAAACTGCACTCGATCGATCAAAATCTGTCGCCGAGCACGGCAAAAAGATTTTTCTCCAAGTTTGTCGAAAACTGTATAAGACCGATAAAATCTGTCGCCAAATATGGCAAAAAAGATTGTCCTTTTTCCCTTCTTTTCTTCTCTCTCTCTCTCTCTCTCTCTCTCTGTTTTTTTTTCTTCAATATTCTTCTTTTTTTGTGTTTTTTAAATATTCCTCTTTTTTTGTGTTTTTTGATATTCCTTTTTTTTTTGTTTTCCGATATTCCTCTTTTTTTTGTGTTTTTTGATATTACACTTTTTTTTGTTTTTTCTTTTTTTTTTGAAAGCAAAACTTGAAAAAGATTTCTCTTTTATTTATTTGAAGTTAGGATGAGAATATATTACCTTTCTTACCTTTTCTGTGCCTGGGTGGCTACTACGGGTTCAGCTGATTTTGACATTTCTGCCACTTTCGCTTCTTCAAGCTAGGGACTTCTCTTTCTTTTTTCTCTTTTTCTTCTTTTCTCTTTTTTTTTCATCATTTTTTTATTTTCTTTTACCCTCTTTTTTTTCTTTTTTTCTTTCTTTTCTCTTTCCTTTTTTATTTCTTCTTTTTTATTTCTTTTTATTTCTTATTTCTTCTTTTTTTAAAAATTTTTTCTTTATTTCTTTATTTTTTTCTTATTTCTTTTGCCGCCTGAATTTTTTGGCTTTTCTGCTTATTTCGCGGCTGATCTGCTGGGGATATTACTTTTTCTTTTGCCCTCGGATGGATGACCGTCAAATTTGGTTAACAAAATTACTTTTGTTAACTCTTCGTTAAGCTTAGGGGTCATTTTGGGATTTTTGGAACTTGGGGACTTAAGTGTCGCAACTTCAAACTTCGGAGGGAGGAAAAGGAAAAATTCCTTTTTCCTCCTCTTATTATTGACGGGAAGGTGGGAAAGGGAGCTACTGCTCCTTTCTTCCTCTTTCTTTCTTCCTTCAATTGCGCAGATCCGACGCTATTGCTGTTCGCTTTCAATTTCTTCTCATTTTCGCTCCTTTTCTCATTTTTCTTTTGCCAAGTCGAGTGTTTTATCTGGCAAATGGCATCTTCTTCACGATCCAGGAAGGGGAAAGCATCTATGCCCCAATAATCTGGCGAAAGGAGGAAAAAGTTTCCTCCTTTGGTCCGAAATAAACTCAAATATCTGTACTCCACGGACGACTGGGGCAACATTCTTCACGATCGGGACACTCATGTGTCCAATCTTCCACCTACTTCTGTAAGTTTCTTCCTTTTTTTTAGATTTTCCTGGATATACTTCAGATCTGCTAGATTTTAGCATTGTTTGGCACTTTTGGAGCACTCCTGACTTTATTAATAATGTTTATGCATGTCCTATTTATGTCTAAATGATGCATGAAATTTATGTAATTTATTCTTGCGATGCATGATTGAACTAATGGTCACTATTTGACCATACTATGCATGATTTATATTATAAATGTAATTGGAGCTATATGATGCATGTTCTAAGCTAAAAACATTTTTGCATGCTATATGTTCATGAAACGGACTTTTCGGAATACAATTCACATTTTTCTGAACACATTTTCGGATAAATACGGGACAAAACAGATACATTTTATGCCCTAAAATTTATTTTTCATGCATGCTCATGCTACAGGGACAGAGCAAATGGCATAGGGATATTTATTTTCATGATTGGTGGCATTTTATTTTCTTTTTAGCGTACCCCTAATGCAGCTTATTGGACAACAAATGCAAATGATGGATGCACGTACTACTTTATTTGATGAAAATGTGATGCAAAAAAATTATCGGATGCTTACTAACATGATGCATGGACATTCCTTCATTCTATCATGCATATGAAAATGCAAAAATGCAAAAATGCAGTACATATTTTGAAGATGCAAAATGCATTTTTATGATGCCTAGGATGCAAAAAGTAATCATTTAGATGTAAAATAATACATATAATCTTTTTTATTTTTATTATTATTTATTATTATTTTTCATTCATTTTTTTTATGGCTAGAATACATTTTTAAATGGACAAAAATGCATTTTTATTTATTAAAAGGATGTAAAATAGTACAACATATACTTTCAAAATACACATTTTTTGTTTTTTTCATTTTTTTTTGTATTATTATTTTTCTTATGAAGGAAACTAAATGTTTATTTACACACACACACACACACACACACACACACACACATATATATATATATAGGGTTAATATCACTTTTGGTACCCTAACTTTACCCATTTTTTACTTTTGATACCCTTTGTACCTAGTCAATCAAAGTTCATCCTAAAAGTTTGTAAGTTTCATCAATTTTCGTACTTTCCGTTAATTTTCCATCAAAAACTAACGATTTACCTGCTGTTGTAGGTTGGAAAATTTTTAACTGATTTATCCGGTATACCTTATGTCAGCACATCCTCCTTCCCAATCCTCACCATATCCTCCCATTTTCCCGAAAACCACTGCTCTTCCACCCCCAAGAAATTTTTCTTCTCTCTCCTCCCCCTCTCTATCTTTATTATTTCCCTCCCGTCGGCGACCTCCCCTTCACCCCAACCACGACCACCAAACAAAACGGGTCGTCGTCCACTACCATAGTTACCGTCCAACACATCCTGCCTTCCTAGTCCTCACCAACTACTCCCATACCCTCCTATTTTCCCGAAAGCACTGCTCCTCTGCCCCCAAGCAATTTTTATTCTCTCTCCTCCCCATCCTTCTCTATCTCTATTATTTCCCTCCTGCCTTCCCCTGCAAATTCCTACATGGATGTCCGTCGGCGACCTCATCCCCTCAACCCCAACCACAACCACAAAAAAAAACAGATCGTTGTCCACAACCACCGTTACCGATAATAATCGCTTCATGTCACCAATTCCGAAAGCATCTGATGTTCTCCCCCTTCGTCTATACTTAGCAAACAACATTTTCTTCACTTTCTTCTTCTCCGTCGCCTACTACCTCCTCCACCAGTGGCACGACAAGATCCACTCCTCCACCCCTCTCCACACCGTTGTCCTCTCCAAGCTCGTTGGCATCGATTTCGTCCAATATTTCATCGCACGTGCCTCTCACGATCCCCGGGACATTGACACGGACGTGGACGTTGACGGCGCTGGTAACTCTAAAACTACCTTTTCCTAAAATTGCTCAAATATCATGGATTAGCAGCATCAGCTGTTAACGGTGATGTCGTCGGCATCTGACGAGGAAATCGTGAAATCTATTGTTTCCGATTCAATCTGTCGTACTCGCTCGAATCGATGCCCGAGGACTGCCACTGGGCGGCTGTAATTCACTGGGAGGCTTTGCAGAGGTCAATTGGGAGGTTGTTGCTTGGTTTACCGTTGGACGGATTCAATGATGAGTTGATTTTAGGGCAATGTTGTGAGATGTCGGTTGGTTACGTGCAAATTCCGATGGGGATTGTTGGACTGTTGTTGCTAAACGGCTGCGAGTATTTGGTGCTAATGACAACGACGGAATGGGTGTTTGGTTACGAGTATGAATATATGTTATTTATGCGTAGGGTGGGGTAACCCTTTCAAACCTACAACAACAGGTCCTCCGTTTGCCTTTAACAGCAATGTAACGGAAAGTACGAAAATTGAAGAAACTTACAAACCTTTAGGATGAATTTTGATTGACTAGGTACAAAGGGTATCAAAAGTAAAAAGTGTGTAAAGTTAGGGTACCAAAAGTGATATTAACCCTATATATATATATATATATATATATATATATATATATATATATATATTATTATTATTATTATTATTATTATTATTATTATTATTATTTAAAAGAAATGTTTATTTATATTTACAATGATTTTTCCTTCTCTTTTTTTTCATGAATGGTAAGTGTTTATTTAGATTTAAAATGATGTTTTTTTTATATATCACAGGAAATTAGCATGCTGCAATTTTATAATTCATGAAATACAATGCATGCAACATGTTTATTATTTATTTTTACTTATTCATTATTATTGTTTATCAAAAAAAAATTACGAGGAAAATAAAGATAGTGGACTTACCTTTTCCCCTTTTTTTTCTTTTTCAGTTTCGCATGTCGTTCAAGAGAGTCCGGACTTCATGTACCAACGTGATGGATATTTACCATATGTTGCCCGAGGCGACACAAGTCCTGGTGGAGGGTTCTGGTTTTAACGCTTTTCTCCATGCTTTCCGTCCCTTCACAAGTTACCTGTCGATCTTTGATGCGCTGCGGGACTACTGGTGGGACACCACCCACACCTTTTACTTTAGCTGGGGAGAGGCAACCATGACCCCTTGTGACTTCGCTGCCATTATTGGCCTCCCTACGAGTATCGGGGAGACTCTGGCCCCGAATTATACTCTCCGTCGGCGTCCAGAGGAGGTGGAGGACCTCCTGGGCTTCGAGCCGGAATTCAAATCGACGGACGAGATCTTTATCGGCAGCATGCGAAGCTGGCTTATCTGCAACGCTAGGCGGGTACCGGCAAATGACATGGCTGCTGTGACTCGAGTGGCTAGAGTGTTCTTATTTTTATTTCTTGGCACGTCGCTCTTTGCCAACTCTTCTACCACCCTGCAGGTTTCCGTCCTGGCTTGCTTGGCTGATTTCGGGCGGATCCCTTCTTATGACTGGGGACAGGCGGGCCTGGCCGAATTATATGCTTCCATGGACAGGGCTTGCCGGAATGACTCGCTGACCCTGAATGGATTTGCCCCGGCGTGGGAGGTATATGCCTTTTGCTGCTTTTGCTGTTTTTCTTTCTTTTTTTTATATATGTTTTTTTTGCAGCATACATTTCTTTCTTTTTTTTTCTTCTTATTATCGCTAATAACATTTTTTTCTATTTTTCTTTGCAAGTCTGGGCCTTTTCATTTTTCCATTTCACGTCGGGTCCTCTCCTTCATCGTGTCCACCAGCTGGCGTATCTGTGCCAGTATATTGATGAGAACATGGTTCATCCAACCCAGGACGGTGGTTGTAAAAGGAAGGAACGGGTGCAAGAGCGGATTACTAGCTCCAGTCCTGGTACAGTGCACTTCCTTCCCTCGGAGGGCCAGAAGGGGCATTATGCTGTTGCTTTGGGATTTAGCCGTTGCCGGATACTGATGGTATCCATTATGGTGAATTCGTTATACATGGGCGAGCGGGTTAATTGCCAGCACCAGTCGATCTTAGTACCTCTAGTGGTGCCTCCTCGGTCTCCTTTCTGGGTGATAGAGCCCGATCAGCTGCGGAACAGGTATCAGTACCTGTTGAAATACCTCATGCCAGCGACAGATTTTCTGATTATGGCGTATGAGGATTTCTTGAGGATAGTGCTGCATCATCCTTTCCCTGTTCCTGCCGCGCCCAAACGGCATTCTGATTCCTCTACTAGACCAGGGCCTTCTACTTCATCTCTCGACGAGAACCTGGAGTTCACTGAGCCTGATGATGTCTTCTCTACCATCCAGTATCAGTGGGGCGGTCATATGGTAGAGGAGGTTCTCCCAGATGTCGAGATCCCTGAGGAACGTCGGGTCCCGGAGCAGGCCTATTCGGTAGACACATTTACCCTCATATTCATATTCCTTTTTTTTTATATCATGCACATGTATATATCATTTATTTTTTTCAACATTTTTTTATGCATGTTTATTATATATATATTTTGGAGACTAATATATTCTTTTTTGTTGTCTCACTTTTTTCTTTAGGTGAACGTGTCGTGTCTACTTACAAGAGGCTGCTTCGAGGCTTCTTCAGTATTAGCAAGCTTTATCAGAAGCTTGCTGATGAGTTTTCCTGTAGGGGAAGCAGCACAGTGCGGCAGACCAGACGTCAAGATGGTGATGATGATGACACGGATGTCTGGTCGAGCCACGTCCGGGGCAAAGGTCGGGTGTATAGAGCTGGTGGCACAGCGGGTCCCTGGGTCATGGGTGGTGGCCTTAATAGGAGCCAGTCATCCCGAGCACATTAGCTTTGGATGCCTGCAATTATTAGTCTCTCTTTTCTCTCTTTTTTTTTTCAAAAGAAACCTGTACAAACATCTATTATATAATGCAATATAATTTTTATATGATGCAAAATATCACACATGCGGACTCAAACATACACAAAAAATAAAACTTTATCAAATATCTAAAGGTAGTGGCACGCTGTATTTTTAGAAAAAGGAGTTTGTAAGAATACACCTTCAGATTGGAGCGGGCTTTTCTGGTGATACGGAGGGAGGGTGAGGCAGCTGCCTTCCCCTGTTTCCTCAGCATATTATGGCCATTAGTAGTGTTTATAGCCCTCTTTCTAGCTCCTTCATTTTTCTTACGATCAGACATAGCAGCAGTTGATGGTCGGGGCGAACAAAACCGGGATACCAGGCAGTATCCATAGAACAGTAGAGGGAAGCTGGCACGGCCAAATGGAGGGCTTGGCGTGGCGCCAGGAGAGGCTTATGGTGGCGCCATGAGTTTCTTGTGTGCAATCATTGTTTAACACTATTCACGTACTGTGCTCAGAAATGTCCGTTTCTTGAATTTTTGGTATAAAAACGGACGAAGACTGGCCTACCTCTTCACAAGCTCATCAGTTCTTTCTCCTCACAACTCTTAAGCTCTCTTCTGCTCAGTCGTCGCCTCTTTTGCCTTATAATCCCTTGCATCTCTTTTACAAATGGCCGCACGCATTCATACGGCATTAGAAATAGAACTTTACGAGAATGCCCTGGCTTTTTGGATTCTCTCCCTGCGATCAGACGAGCGAGATTGGTTTGATCATATCTTTGGATTCAGGTGCCTATTGTTCTGGAGGAATGTCGTCATAAACTAGGACATGCTGAGGGGAGCCTCCAGGTTTTGGCCTACACAGTTTCAGGAGGTACCAACTGCCCTCTAACCACATGATCAACCTTAATATTCCCTGAGGTCCTCTCTCAGGTGCGTTCCTTAATATTTAACTTTTCTCATAAATATAAACCACAGCCCCTTGATGATCCGTAAGCTGTTATGGAATAAATTGCCTGTAACACCGCATCCTTAATCCTTAACTCTTTCACAATTTATGGAGTCTTCCTAGTCTCATTCGGTACTAAGTACTCTTACTCTAATGAGCTAATTTTATGAAAATCCATAAATATTGAATCACAATATCATAATATTTGCCACCAATTCTCCGGTGGATTCCCAATCATGGATACCACTAGTACCACCTTATATTTATCAACATTGGCACTTCTACTAGTGCTAACATCCATTCTAGTTCAAACATCTTAACATGCTATAACTCTCGACGTTAAGATATAACAAATCACACAAACCAACCCCCAAGGCCAAGGAACCTATCCCGGCTGAAAGCTAAATTTATAATCATAGCTCGATACCAAGCGTGACGACCCGACCGGATCCCAAGGCGAAATCCCAAGGTCGTGCGCCGAAAGCAAATAACAACAATCAAGTAACAAATAATGGGTAGGGCCATAACGGCGATACACTGACAACTCAAAACACATGCGGAAGCGAAATAAAATAAAACAGTGGCGCCCGAGCTAACAAGCTCAAACTAAAAACAACCAAAGAGATAATTAATCTCTCGGTCCAAAAATTTGATTCGCGTGCCACAACATTGGGCACGTAGGACAAACTCCCTGTTATGCAATTCAATAATAAGCATAATATAAATCAAGTCATCGGCGAAATTACGGCCGGAACCCAACATTACACTAAGTCTAAGACTCTAGTCTAACAACTCAACGGCTAAAAACACGCCGGAGAACAAACATAATACTTTAACTAGCAATGTAGCATGCTAAACAAGATCACCAATTAACCAAGCACGACTAAAACCCGTCGGCTACCAACAACATAAGTACCAATAATTATAGTACTAACAATAACAAAACATATGGGAGTATAACTACCAATATACATCTAGCACGACTCCTACTGGTCGGCTACCAAAAGAATAAGCTAACAACATAATTACAACATTACAAACACATACATGTTTGCTACCCAAATCATGAAGTTTATATAACTTCATCTTCCCAACGACCTCACCAAAAACAAAACAAACATCTAAGTAGCAACCTTGCCAAAAGAAGCTTTGTCAACGCAATCTTCTGATTTACTTGGATCCGCACGCTCGGCTCGGATCTAGGGAAAACAACCAACAAATAAAAGTAAGTCACAAAGACTTAGTAAGTTACTAACCATAACTTCCTACCATGGCATAATGCTCAATCATAAAATACATCATACTATCGTCATGAAATAACCTTATACAAATTCATGTTATGGCATCCATGCTCAACATTAACAAAACATGTTATCATTGTAGTATAACATCTCACTAAAATCCATGTCAAGGCATTTATATGCTTAACGATCATAATTCTTGTTATTGATATAACATAGCCTTCCGATGGTTTACCTGTCAAGGCATATAAACTTAACAACAATAATTCCTGCTTTTAACATAATGCCATATCCGAATAATATTCATGATAAAGCATATTAGCTTAACAACAGTAATTCATGTTATTGTTATAACATAGCCTTCCCATAATATTCATGTCAAGGCATACAAACTTAACAATAATGATTTATACCTTTGGCATAAAACCACATTCCAATAATACTCATGTGATAGCATACATGCTTAACAACATTAATCAATATGTTATCTATTAAGTATAACATGTAAGAAACCAAAACAAACATCATATCATATCCAATTCACCAAGCACGTTATTCACTTAAGCACTTGTGAAACAATTCATATATAAGGGATATGATACCATTACCCAAATTCCTCCGCGTGTCGCTCTGCCAAAAACACGTGCAAAACCCTTATGTGCCCTCGATATCCCTCTCGTAGATATCGGCGTCCCCGAGAGCGATCTCCGCTCGAGTTCCATAGTTATCAAAGTCATGTGTATTACTACAACTAAGATAAACTACTTCCCCACCGTGGCCATCGATGGAGGGTGTGTGCAAACCCGACGCGGCGATCCATCGCGATCACGAATCTCACAATTCGTGAAGACGATGTATCGTCCCACCAAAACTCAACCAAACCGACTCAGGGACTCAAAACCCAAGCACAAGTAATATATACTCATATGCTCAAAACAAGTAGGTAAACACTCTACTATCAAACTAGTCATGCAATTCATCCACAACTAGCATAAACATCACAACCGAGAATCATATAAGTTCTCATAATCAAGTGTGCTTCACACACCTTAAACTTCTTGGAGGCTCGACCTCCATGAATTCTACCCAAAATTCCGTAGGACTTAATATTATAGTTCCTAGGATTCATACTAACCCAAAGGTTAACTCCGTTGAGTTCAATCTAAGTTTTCCGAAAATTCAAGGAATAGAAGCTTAGGCTTCATCATCCCCCTATATTCATAACTATCGCCCGAAACCATAATCCCAATGTTCAATATACTCATATAAACCCAACAAATTACTTAACAAAGCAACTTAGAACAAATTAATCATCTTGTGCATAATTTCATCTAAGTCATCATACCAATCATAACCTTCAAATCATGATTAAAATTTACAACATGGTTTAATATAATCTCTTAAACATGTGTAATTCAATAACTAGGCTTACAATCATGTTTAACAAGCCGAAACACAATTTGGGGAAAATCCCCTTCCAAGCATCTTTGTCATTCAAGCTTCAATACACATAATCAATTCATATAGCAAAGTTTAATATACTCTATTAAGCATATAAAACATATTAATCAAGCTCACATCATCCATTTGCAAGCTAAAACAAAATTAGGGCAAGACACCCTCCAAGTATCTCAACCAAACCAACATCAATACCCATGGAAAATCAACATAACCAACTTCAATAAACTAGTTAGAACATGAATTTCACATATATCATGGTCTCACATAGGTCAATCAAGTTCTATCATTCGATTGAAAAACCTAGGGTTCATGATTTTCTACAAACCCTAACAATGGCTTCCATTGACCTCAAATAGCACAATTGGTTGTTTCCTAGGGTCAATGGAGCCAAAAAGAAGAAGAAGAGAGGTAGAAACTTACTAAACTCAGCCCTCACAAAACGAAATTTTCGATTCTTGGAGTTGGGTGTTATTCCCTTCAATCTACTCTTCAAAATCAAGGTGTAGCTTGGGGAAAGAAGGTCTCTACCAATGGCCACCAAGGAGGGACCCTTCAAGAGCCCTAGAACCTCCTCTCTCAAGCTCTCTCTCAAGTTTTCTGTTGGGTGTTTGCAGAAAACGCAAACTGAGAGTGTTCTGTGCGGCTGTTTGAGGGAGAGGGCAGATCGGTTGGGGTTTAAATAGGGGGGATTAACTCTCTAATTAATCCACTAATCAACCCCTAAAATATCTAATAGGTGTTTAGGACTAGTTTAGGTTAAGTAGATGGGTTAAGGTTAGGTTTAGAATGGGTTAATTGGGTCAAAATTTCGGACAAGGAGTGAAAGAGGCAAAATCCGAAATGGATGCAGGGACCCTGCGGTCGCATGGGTTATGACCATGCGGCGCTTCATAGCCGCATCCTCCATTTCAAGCTTTGCTGCTTCCTCGCTCGATCCCGGACTCTCCCGCATGCATTCTTGAGTCCTTCCAAGCCATAAAGGGTCTACAAATCAACCTTAATGACCTCCAATCTATAACCAAAGGAATCAAGTCTCAAACCCCAACAAAACATGGCCAAGAACTCAGATAAAACACACCCGAACGACAACAAAAAAGTCAAACTGAGAAGGGTTAACGCCTGAATCAAACTAGCAACCAAACCGACGATGCAATTAGCATCTAACAAACATCCAAGGCATATTAATGATGTTTTGAATGCCTTCTAACAAATATCCATGTGATTACAACATAAAACATAAACCCGAGATTCAAAGCATCTCGTGAAAGGAAAATGCATACAAGCATCTCAAACGACGTCAACGATCATGCTATTGACTCTAAACATATACGGGAGCTAAATGAACATGTTTATGATGATAATAAGTGTATGAATCCATGCATAACACATGCAAGCAACATTTCAGGGTTTTACATTCTCCCCTACTTTAAGGAATTTAGCCCCTAAATTCTTACCGTAGTCATCAAACAAATGAGGATATTTCTCTCGCATCTCCAACTCGGTCTCCCAAGTTGCTTCCTCGATCTCGTGATTCTTCCAAGGAACTTTCACTAACGGAATTTTCTTGTTCCTCAAAACTTGCTCTTTAGTGTCAAGTATCTTCACCGAATTTGCTCAACATAAGACAACTCATTTGAAAAGTAATCTCCTCATACTCAAGAACATGGGAATCATCCTTAAGATATTTCCGTAGCATAGACACATGATACACATTATGAATCTCGACAAAGCGGCGGTAAAGCCACCCCAAGTCAAATCTTTTGGTACCCCTTCTAGGCGATACCTTAAGAAACACAAGGTCTCCAACACGAAATTCCAAATCTCTCCTTCTATTATCCGTATAACTTTTAAATTTGTCGACTTTGAGCGGTGAGCAATCTATTCCAGGTTAATTTCACACTCAACCGGCCCGGCACAATCTCGAACCCCATCATATTGCTTCTCCAACAATTAGGAGATCTACACTTCGTGCGGTGCCATCCCGGCGCTCGATTGGTAACTATTGTTGTAGCAAACTCCGCCAAAGGAAGGTGTATTCCAACTCCCTTTAAATTCAATCGCACAAACCCTCGTAACATATCCTCAAGTATCTTAATTGTTCTCTCGGGTGACCGACTCGGCGAGGGTGAAAAGTGCTAAAATTCAACTTGGTCCCCAAAACTTCTTCTGCAAAGCTTCGCCAAAACCTCGATGTAAATCTCGGATCGGGCCTCAAACAAGATTAATCGGAACCCCGTAATCTAATAATCTGCATACAATGCAAGCTAATGCCGCTGTTAACCGACCCAATGAATAAGTCATAAATCGGAATAAATGAGCCGATCAACAACAACCAAAAACGACATCAAAACCTCCACAAGTACGCGGAAACTCCGAAACAAAATCCATCGTAACAAGTTCCCATTTCCCACTCAGGAATATCAATGCGTTGTAACAACCCATGGTCTTTGGTGTTCGCCTTCACTGTGACAAGTTAGACACCTCGA
>CM028384.1:77470584-77500751 GCA_013146195.2 Codonopsis lanceolata | reverse complement strand
TCGATAATGCACTCCAAGACAAAGCACATTGATATTCGTTATCACTTCCTCAAAGATCATCATGGTGAAAGGTAACATCAGTTTAGGTATGTTCAAGCCATCAATTAGCGGAACATTCTCACAAACCACTTGGATGCCACGGGTTTGCTTGCCAAGGAGAAATCTTGGTATGATTGATCCTCCTTTAATTTCTACATTTTGTTAATGTTTCTTTCATCTTAGGTAGACTTGTTTTAAGACTAATCGGAAGGCGTAAGTTCTCCTTTCTGGAAGACTTAAAGGTTAGTACTCTTACTTAGTCTATTTTTTTGCTAAAGAGGTTTCTAAAGCAATAAAGGGGTCAAGGATAAAATTTGGTACTAAGAAAATATCTTAAGTTCCTTTCTCAAACTAAAATTTCTCACCTTTAAATAGTCCTTGAACCGTCATTTGCAAAACTTTACAAACCTTTTGACAAAATATTTTTCTCTCTATTCTCTCTCTCTCTGTAACTACTTTCTCGCAAATTCAAATCCTTCTTGTTTCTTCTTCTCATCATCAACAATGGTATGCTCCTCTCTTCTCTACTCTACTCGAAAATTACTACGTGCATTCGCATTTCATTTTCATAACCTAAAATTGTTTGGAATTCAAGCGGTCATTTTTCGAGTTTATCTGATGATTCTCCATTGTTGTTCTTAGAAACTTGAATACTAACGATCGTTTATGAACATTCATCGTTTATTCTTGTGGAAATCACTTTGTTATACCTTTCTCGAGTGTGGTTACTCTAAACATTCTAGGGTTTCAAGTTTTCGCTTCGAAAATTTCAATTATTTGAGAAAACCTTGAAATTCCTACTTGTTTAGTTGTTATGATGAAAAGCCTAATTTTTATTTTACATTTCTTCCGAACACGAACTTCAAAATCGGCGGCAATGAGAAATTGAACCGGAAGCTGACATTCCTCCCGGCTCGAATATCAACCTTTCGGGATACCCAACCTTTCACGCCTCTCATGACATCGTTATCGCTACGGACCGAACTGTATATTCGAGGGAATGTGTATTATTGGGTCCCAATGAGCACAATAATAAGCTAGAAGGGGGGGTTGAATAAGCTTATTAACACTTTAAAACTTTTAAAGTAAGTTCCTTGAAAGTTACTTGCAATCTATGAAAAGAATCAAGTAGCGGAAGACCTTCAAGAAAATTGTTCAGTGCAGATAAGGACTCTGGGTAGACCTTTTACAGACAGTTACTTAAGTTACGCTGAAATGGATGAAGTAAACAATGAAATTGGCAGAGTTCAATAATTAAGCAGACGACGAAGGAAATAACACAGTATTTTGGGATGGTTCACACTATAATGAGTGCTACGTCCACCACCAAGGCGATCAACCTTGGATTTAAATTGTGCACTATGTTTTCCACTTAGATCAATTACAAAGAATATCCCTAATGGATCGTGTACAAAATATTGACTTGTATTTGGGTCTAGGGAATTAAATATCGTAAATACAAGATATTTAATTAGTGCGAATATAGTTAATGGAAGTAAACAACAAGAAGAATAAAACAATAAATGTTGAAGAAGCGACTTCTTGTTGTTGATGAGGACTTCTAGATCTGTTGAGGATCTATTGAATGCTTGGTGAAAGACTTGGAGTTACGTAGATTGAGCAATTCTTTTTGTGTTCGATTGATTACAATGCGGTTGTCACACTTGATCCAGTCTTGATAATGGCGGTATTTAAAGCATGTGCACTTCAAAGATCCGTTGGAGAAGGCGAAGACTTCAACGGCTCTTTTCATAAATGCATTAAATGCATGGGGTGTCGGTCAAGGAATTTCGTCTTCACAGAGATAACTAGAGCGAGATAATCATTTACGAGATCTTCAAAAGGTGGGCGATGGTGTGTCGGAATCGAGAGATGAAGCTGAAGAAAGTAGGGAGCCGATGCCTTTCTTGCTTTACATTCGAGGCGAAAAGTATTCTACTTTTCGGAAAGTTGCTTTCGGCGGCTTGACATGTCGAGAAAAAGACTTGGATTAATTCAAATATCAAAATGAGAATAAGTTTGAATTAATCCGACTAGCTTTGATCTGGAGAGGACACGTAGAAGCGGTCAATTTGGACGAGATCTCACCGATCTTAAGCTTTGGCGGGTCTTAGGTGAAGCGGAGAAGTGGTCTTCAGATGTACTGAAAAGGTCCTACAAAAAACTATACAAGGCAAGTTCTATACAGTTGCCACACTAATCAATCACGCGGCCGATTAGCCCTTTGAAGTATAAAACTAAAGTAATGTCTGTCGAGATATAAATTTAACATAAGAATCAACATTGACCTTCAGTCAATCAACTCATAATTCCCGGCGTCAAAGCTTGCGAGGATATGGGCGCCTACACGGGATTCTACCCTCTTACGCCTTAATGACAAAAATTACGATATCTTCTGGCGGAAGAATTTTATCGAGGATGGAACTCATGAGCCATTGTTCTTGAGGATGGATTAGGGGCGACCTATCTCCATCACACTTGAGAATATTTCCACTCATCGGTACACTACGGAGGAGCTCTCGCGGCAACCATGGGCGAGGTTGTACATGTGCAGGAAGCCATGAGGGGTGCGAGAAGCCTCTGAGGAACGGGAAAATGCTCGAAATATTTTCCCTACGGGCGTATCTTGCACAAGCCACCTCCTTGACAAAGGGCTCTATTCAGAGTGGAGCACATGACATGTTTACCGCTTGACAAATCAACGACGGTCTTTGTATTTCTTCGGCTCAAACTCAAGCGGGGGTCATCATCTTCGATGAGCTAAAAGCGATGGGTGGAGAAAGCAAAACAACCCACTTGCAAGCGCCCTTTCGTCGACTAATCAATGCCCTTTTAAGGGATGATGCAAATGTCAACTCTTCCACTAAGGAAGATGAATTGATTCTTTGTGGCCAAGGAGAAGCGACTCACGGCTTCATTCTTCGGCAAGTACCAGAAATGCGAGAACAAGCGGCAACTGCGAGAAGGGTTTAGCCGATTACTCTTGACAAAGTGGCCACGCTGTACCTATCTTGGTCACCGGCTTCGACATGGAAGCGCATGGCCTTCTAGCGGGACCCATAAAGGCCTACGCAAAAATTTGACGATCAAGTGGCCACGTCCCTCCATCAAAAGCCAAAGACTTGGGCGATGAGGCGAAGCATTTGCTACGGACCAAGATGGCGAGGCGAGAGCAAAGACTAGGCGGAAGAGGCCACTCAAGCTGAAGAGGCGAGGCCAAATGGGTCGAAGGAGATGAAGGAAGGCCAAAAGAAGAAGGCACCAGGCCAATCCAGCCATTCCTCACCTCCTCCAGCCCAAACCCAGCCATCCTCTCAGCCACCTACCCAAGCCAAGCCATCCTCCCAGCCAACTACACAAACCAGCCAATCACCCTCACCATCTCTGCACCCTCCCAAACCAAAAGCGAAGGAGACTTCGTAAAACCTTTGAAGACCAACCAGGTAGACACTCCTGCCACTCTGATGAAGCGGTGATTTGAGTCTCCTATTCGGCCGGCGAGGAAGAAAAGGAGAACTCTGGGTACCAAACCATCTACCGCTTGACCAACCATCTACGGCGCCCATCCATCTACCGATTCATGACCCTCAATGTCAACCCTTCATCTATACCTTCTCACGCCCAACTAACTACCGACGCCCAAACCTTACCTGTCAACCCTTCATCTATTCCTATCAACCCTTCACCACCTCGGAATCTATCCCTCAGGAGGAGCCTCAAATTCAGGAGGAGCCGGCCCAGGAACCCCCACTCCTCCTCCACCTTCCCCCTTCAATTACTCACCTGACCCATCTACACCTTCCTCACCACCCCAATCCCAACCAACTTCATCAACCACACCACAGCCAACTCAAATCCCTCCCACTGACCATTAGCCTCTACTACGCCAAGTTCCTTTTGAGCTTTTCGTCGTGTGCGGAACCTATTACCCCTACCCATCAACCTCCTCAACCTTCTCGACCTCTCCTTATAAAACCAAAATCCCTCTTCTACCTTGTCACGACTTACGGTTTCTACCGACCCCTTACGAATCATCTCATATCGGTGACAACTCGGACAACGACATTGAGATTGATTCCCCTCAACACCACCTCCTCCACCCATTACCATATCTTCCTCCACCAACACCATACCAACCCAAGACTTCGTCCTCTTCAGGCTCTATAACTCCACCTCTCCAACAGCCCATACGGCCTGCGGACTCCACCTCTGACGGCACCATTCACATTGGCCAAGCTACTAGTTCTCATCCACCTGCCAATGATGAAATTTTGTCGGCTAGATGCCATCTACCGGCGGCTAGGCGAGCTTACAAGCATATCTACCGCTACGCCGAAATAGCCCTTCTTTGCATCCAAAGCCAACGGCCGGTTGCCGCTACTCTTCGACAGATTTCAAGAGGATGTATGGACTCGATTTGAGGCGGGCGGATGCGTCACGACTTCACCGATGTCAAGATCTACATCGGCTCAGCGAGGCGAAGGTGTGCATGTATCGTGTCCTCCATTTTCTCACAATTATTCCATGCCATCACTCTTCATCTCGGCCACGATCGTCCTCCGTTCTTGAACTCAACAACCTTGCTCGAAACTCGCTCACGGCGTCATGAATGCCAAAGTGATCGTGATCGGCCATCACGGAGGAGAAGCAAATGAGGTCTATCAACGAGAATCTTGATGGAAGAGAACGAGCGTCTTCGTGAAGAAGCTGGACTATCGTTCTCGTTCCACCGGAGACCTCCGTGATGCGGATGGCGAATCTGAGAAGAATGCAAGAGCTAGAGCGAGGCGAAGAAGGAGGCTGGACAAAGGCAAAGGGAAAAGACCTTGGTAGTTTATGTATCTTTTTCTTCCCTTTCCTTTGTATTTATCTTATTTTTTTTGAAAACTCTGTGATATGTAAACTTCTTGTTTATAAATACAGAAGATTACTTGTTTTTCGAAAAGGTTATCTTGTTTAAATTCTTATTGCTTTATTTTCTTATCTGATTAGAATTTAAACAATCAGTTTAAATTTATTTGAACTGCTGCTAATCTGTGTGCTGTTCTATGATTTTCTTATTCTTGTATGCCCTTAGATTAGTCTCTTACATTTGAGGTGTTATTACGTTGATAGAGGCATGTCTTCCGTTACTCAATATATAAAATTTCTCAAACATGTTATTATCTATCAAATAGTCTGTTTTAAAAACCCTCATTTGTAGTAATGATGACCAGATATAAATAGGAGGAGATTGTTGATTCTTATGTTAAATTTATATCTGCTCAGTACATTACATTAGTTTTATACTTGGTGGCTAATCGGGCTAGTATCGATTAGCGTGGCATCTGTGTATAAAACTTTGCCTTGTATAGTTTTTGTAGGACTTTTTCGGGTTCGGGAAGACCTCTCCATATGCTTAAAGCGGAAGACACTCTCTCGGCTAGACCTCGTGTCCACCTAATGCCATGGCGTGTCCTATCCAAGATTGATCGGATTAATTCAAACTTATCTCAATATGTTATTTGAATTAAATCCAAGACATTCCACGACATATCAAGCCGAAAGCTACCTTTTCAGCGAGGAAGACTTTTCGTCTGAGCGATGGCGAAAAGCGGAGGCATTCCTTACTTTTACGCTACAACTCTCGATTCGACACCAAAATCGCCCACCTTTTCAAGATCTCGAAATCATTACACTCTAGATATGCGTGAAAGACAAAGTCCTTGATCGACGACCCCATGCATTTAATGCATTGATGAAAAGAGCTGTTGAAGTCTTCGTCTTCTCCAACGGATCTTTTGAAGTGCACCTGCTATAAATACTGCCATTGAAGACTGGAACAAAGATGATTGTACAGAATCAATCGAACACTTAAAGGATTGCTCTGAAACTTCATAACTCCAAGTCCTTCACCAAGCATTCAATAGATCCTCAACAGATCTAGAAGTCCTCGTCAACAACAAGAAGCTGCTCATCAACACTTATTGTTTTAATCTTCTTGTTGTTAACTTCCATTAATTATACTTCTGCACGAATTAAATAACCTGTATTTATAGATATTTAATTCCCTAGACCCCAAACACAAGTCAATATTTTGTACACGATCCATTAGGGATATTCTTTGTAATTGATCTAAGTGGAAAACATAGTGCACAATTTAAATCCAAGGTTGACTGCCTTGGTGGTGGACGTAGCACTCATTATAATGTGAACCATCCCAAAATACTTGTGTTATTTCTTACTGTTTGTCTGATACTTGAACTGCTTAGTTTCATTGTTTATATTATCCATTTACGAGAACTTAAGTAAAGCGTAAAAGGTCTAGGTAGTCCTTATCGGCGGACACTGGAACAACTTTCTTGAAGGTCTTCCGCTACTTGATTCTTTTCTATAGATTGCAAATAACTTTCAAGAATTTACTTAAAAGTTTATAAGTGTTTAATAAGCTATTCAACCCCCCCCCCTCTAGCTTATTATTGTGCTCATTGGGACCCACAACTTGCATAAACCAAATGAGACCAAGTTCATTAATATCGGGCTCATCAAATCATGTAGGACATAATGCTCTATAACATCCCATAAACCATGCACGTATTTGCATATAAACACGTAGGACATAATGATCTATAAAATCTCATGAATAATGCATATATTTGCATATGACCAACATGTTCAACTAACTTACAAGTTTAGTTCAAGAACCACATATTGAGGTACTCATTATTCCTCAAGTCATCACCCAAATCAAGGATAGCATATAAGCTTACTAAATCATGATGTGAGGTCTACAATAATCCTCCACTCAAAATCAAACCAAAGACTACTACGTTAGTCTAAGAATTTCCACAACTCAAGACTTAATATTTTAGTCTTTATTTTAAGTACACCGGACTCAATCATAGTCCTAATCGTCGTATATAATCGACATATCTAATACCATACTCAAGAACCTCATGACTACTCCCTAGTCACTTTCTCACAAGTGCCTTTATATGCACGCGACCAAATTCCTTAAAGAGAGAATTCTTTCTTAATCTTCTCTTAAATATACTTGTGACCATACGTTGGTCTCTAATGTCCCGTGCTCTAACAAGCATGCTCAAAATATATTTCTAATAAGTCTCCATAACATGAGTGTCTCAATTGGACACAAACCCAAAAACCCGATGTGCACAAACATAACCAAACAAAACCCAAACATCGTAGGGTTTCAACCCAAGCCTCATTATCATTTTATTGGCCTTAAAAGGACTCCGTTGAGTCTTAATACTGCATTTCATTCTTTATGTGTTTCATAAATCCACACTTTAACATTTCATTAAAGTTTACAACAAAATCTCAATATTCATTCGGGCTTGATTCCCAAGCCTAAAATCCACAAAGTTCATCATAATCATAATTCCATTTAAGGTTTGGAGACTATGCATTTCACAACGTTAATCAAACGAAACCCAATCGTCGTAGGATTTCAACCCAAGTTCGTTTAGCACATTATCGAACTTATAATGACTTCGTTGAGTCCAATCTACACTTTTCAAAATTTAGGGCATAGAAGCCATGGGCTACAATACCCTCCTATGTTCATAACTAACATCATTGGCAAGATTCCCAAGCTCATTAAACCCATAAAAATCCCAACAAATCACTTGGTTAGGCAACATAGGGCAAATTCCCATTTTTGTGCATAAACTCATTTAGGTCACTTCATCAATCATGCCCACAAAGCATGAATAATTCACATCAAATGGATTAATATACTATACTACACATGTATATTATACTAATCAAGGTTTAAGGCAAGTCTAACCAACCAAATTCAACATTTGGGCATATACCCATTCAAGTCACCTCACCAATCATGTTCACAATACTTGAATAAATCCCATAGCAAGGATGAATAGGCTACTCTACACATGAATATCATGATAATCAAGGTCTCAAGTAGGTTCATCCAAGCAAAATTAACATTTAGAAATCTAGGGTTCATGGCATATCTAGAAAAGCCCTAAAAATGCACCCATTGACCTCACATAGCACAAAGGTTGTTTTCCCTAGGGTCAATGGGGCAAAAACAAAGAGAAAGAGGTGTAGTAACTTACCTCAAATCAGCCCTTTCAAGCCACAAATTCGGAATTCCAAGTGGTGGGTGTTGTTCTCCTCAACCTCCTCTTCAAATCTATGGTGTGGATTGAGGAATGGAGGCTCCTAGCTATGGATTCCAAGGGTTGGGCTCTCAATAACCCTAGAAACTCTTCTCTCAAGCTCTCTAAGATGTCTCCCACGTTTTTGTGAAGTGTAGGCAGTAAATGGAGGCTTAAGACAAGTGTTTGTGGTTTATAAGGGTTGGGAAGTAAGTGGGTTTAGTTTAGATTGGTGGGGGTGTTTCCCTCTAATTAACCACACTAATCTCACCTTAAAACTCTAATAGAAGATTAGGATATGTCTTAAGGTAGTTAGGAGGGTTTAGGAGTGGGTTAGGTTGGGTTTGGTAGGGATAGGATAGGCGACTCACCAAAAAACATCAAAAATCCCATAACAGGGATCTGCAAGCCATGCGCTTGCATGGGGGTAAGGCAAAGCGACCGCATGGTCCCTATTTTACCTTGCCATCATTTTTTATTTTATTTTATTATTTTTTGGGAAAGCAGGGCGGCACCTGCGAAATTTATTAAAAATAGAAAAGGAAAACAAACTTGAGGGGGGACAACCAGCCTAACCCTTTGAACGGGGGGACAGAGGAGCCTTACCTCTAAAAGGAATTACAAGAATAAAAAGACAAACTAAAACCAAAGATAACCAATCAGCTCCTGTCAACGGCGAAAGTTCAAAAAACCATACAAGTCACTTTTATAGGCATGCAGAACAGCTTTAGGAAGATCTCGAATATCAAAGAAGGATTGTCTCGAATGATGACGATGAGCTTCTGCGGCCAGACCATCGGCAACAGAGTTTTTGCTCCCGGAACACGTGATTCAGACTATAGGAGTCTAAAGCATAGCGACTCTCCCGAAGATCATATTCATAAAGCCAAGGAGAGTTATGATGCCCTGCAATAAAATTGACTGCCGTCAACGAATCGGATTCAACCAGAACCTTTTCAAAAGCAAGGGATCGACATAGGCGAAGACCATCTTGAAGCGCCATAATTTCCGCGAACACATTCGAGCCAGAGCTATAAAAATTAGAAAAAGCAGCCACCAATTCCCCCTTATCATTCCGAATGATACCCCCCGGAACACTTACCCGAAATACACGAGCCATCAGTATTCAATTTTAGATAATTAGCCTTCGGAGGAAGCCACTTGAGCCAGCGACCTACCCGGGTTCGAACCACCTGGACAGGAATATGCAAAGACTGAATCGCCAGAAGACCTCCCAACCCACTGATCGACCGAGGACAAATGAGAATAGTTGAGTCCTGAAGATGCTGAATAGTTTTCCGAAAGATCGATTCCGTTTGCATGGGAACATTCTCAAAAATAGCCGTGCATCTGGCCTTCCATACTTCCCAGCAACCGAAGACAAAAATTCCTAGTAAACAGGCTCCCAATTGTTGTCTGATCGAGACCCCAGTCCAGGATCGGAACAGATGAGGAATATCACTGAATTGACTGATTTTCCGAAAAGGTTGAGCCAGACGGAACCAAATCACCCTAGCAACTTCAGAATGCAAAAAAAGATGCTCAATTGACTCACATTCAGGCTGATTAGCACATCAGACGCATTTAGACGCCAAATGAATAAACCTGCCTTGAAGCCGATTGTCAACTGGAAGAGCCCCATGCATCAATCGCCAAATAAAAATACTAACAGTGGTCGAAATCCATTTCTGCCATATCTTATTAGCCCAAGGAATTTGTGGGCTGGGAGGCCTGATATAGTTCCAGAAAGCCGAAGACTCGAAGCTGCCAGAAGTAGTTAAAGTGAAGATACGGCGATCTTTGATGTGATCATAATATCGAATTTTCAGAATCTTCTCGTGTAGATCTTCTGGGATAAGATGGCTAAGTTCATGAAAGCTGTATAGAGCATCCTTAACGGAAAGATTAATGTCCAAAGGGAGGGGGCCTTGAAGCCACGTGCCACACCAATTCTCGTTCCAAAAAGTTATGTTTCCTTCCCCGACAATCCACCTGCTACATAATTGCACATAACCAAGTTGAGAAGAAACAGCCCGCCAAGATTGCGAAGAGTTAGCTTGGCCATGAAACTCGTTAATATTGTTGTATTTGAGCCGACAGAAGCGAGCCCAAAGACTCTCACCCCTAAGAAAGCTCCAAGCCAACTTCGCATGAGCCGTCGACATCACATGTTGCAGCGAACGAACTCCAAGACCTCCTTCATTAAGAGGGCGACATATTCTATGCCAAGCCACCCAGTAAGCCCGATGCTCACCATTAACACTCCAAAGGAACTCAGCCATAGCCCGCTCAATACGAGCTAGAACCGACTTGGGGACAGAAATGGCAGATAACATGTAGATAGGAATGCTACAGAGAACCGATTTGAGCAACGTAAGCCGAGCCCCAAAAGACAAAAGTTTAGCGTGCCATCCATTTATACGTTTCATGATCTTTAACTCCAGATCTTCAAAGTAACGCCTCCGCAATCTGCCCGTAAAAATTGGGACACCAAGATATTTCAAAGGCAGCATCTTATGGGAGCACCCAGACCAACCATGAATAAGAGAAATACGGCGAGAAGAACATCACTTAGGAACGTAAAAACCACTCTTCCTAAGGTTAATGAGTTGACCTGAACTATGTTCATAATGCTGCAACATATTCCGAAGGCCCAAGATCGATGATTTACTTGCATTGCTAAAAATCAACATGTCATCCGCATACAGAAGGTGAGAAATTTGAAGGCCACCCCGCCCATGATGAAACGGCTGGAAGATTCCGTCCCTAATCCATCTATTAAGATTAAAGGATATAATATCTTGAGCTAAGAGAAAAAGAAGCGGAGAAAGAGGGTCTCCCTGTCTAACCCCCCTAGTGGAATGAAAAAATCCATAAGATTCGCCATTAATACGAAGAGAATACCAGATATTATCGAGCAGACGACAAAATAACCCTTGCACATCATGGCTGAAACCAAAAGCTTGCAAAGCTCGGAAGATAAAATCCCACTCAAGTCGATCATAGGCCTTAGACATGTCAAGTTTAAAAATAATGTTTCCCCCTCTAGACTTCAGATCTAGCCTATGAACAAGTTCATTAGCTAACAAAACATTCTCTGAATACTACGGCCCTTCACAAAAGCGGCCTGTTCCGGGAAGATCAGATTTGGTAATAAGAGGGCAAGCCGACTAGCAAGGATGCGGGAAATAATTTTACATGTAAAATTGCACAAACTAATGGGCCTAAGATCTCCAAAATCCTCCGGGTTGTCCACTTTCGGAATCAAAACTAAAGCCGTAGCCGTCATACCTCTAGGAAGATGATGCCTCGAAAAATAAGAATTAATGGCAGCCAAAACATCATTTTTAATAATCGACCAACATCCCTGAAAGAACCAACCTGTGAATCCGTCGTTCCCGGGGAACTATTTGGGTTCAAATCTGAAATAGCATCAAAGACTTATTTTTCAGACGGGGTTTGTACCAAACTTGCATTCTCCATATCAGTCACCTTGGCTGGAAATTGATTAAAAAGATGATCATGGATAACATGCGGCTGAGATGAAAATAGCTCTTGGAAGTAATTCACAGCCGTATGACCTATGTCCTTAGCATTATCGTTAAGAGTACCATCAGGCATACGAATCCGAACTTTGTTTGCTCGGAATCTATCCTTTATACGAGCATGAAAATACGCTGAATTCCTATCTCCATGTTTCAGCCATTTTTGTCGGGAATTTTGTCAAGTCAGTTCTTCGTCCCATGTGATTAATTGAGCGAGAGTTTTCTGAGCGTCCTCAAGCCTGTTAAAGACCTGCTGCTGCCAACCATTCTGTAAGGAAACCTCAAGGCTGAGAATTTCATCCCGAAGACCTTCTAAACGCCGACGGACATGACCAAAGACTTTCCAATTCCAATCTTTCAACTGAGTACGGAGGAGCTGCAATTTCTTGAACAAAACCTCTAAGGGGGAACCAAAAACAAGCCTATTCCACTGGTTTTCCACGAAAGACAGGAAGTCCAGTGCGCAAGCCACATTCTCTGAAAATGAAAGAAACTCTTAGGCTTGGATACGGTCTGTAACGTGATTAACAACGGAGTATGATCAGATTCACTAGTAGTTAAATGTTGAACCCGAAGACCTTGAAAAGTTGCAGCATAATTACCACTACACAAGACTCTATCTAGCCGTTTCCAGATTCGACGAGAACCTTCATGATTGTTACACCAAGTGTAACGACTACCCTCATAACCAGCATCTTGGAGACCAACCTGAGAAATGAACTGATTGAAATCATCTATAGCATTAAAGTCGCATTGAGCGCCCCCAATTTTTCTGAAGAATTAGAGATAATATTAAAGTCACCCCCTATCAACCACGGATCAGATAACCCATTAGCAAATGAAGAAAGATCATCCCACAATTTCCGTCGAAAAACTCTGCAACATTTAGCATAAACAATAGAAAGAATATTCGAAAAATTACCATCAATCGTGACTTTAAAGGACAAAAATTGGTCTGAGAAACCCAATAACTGCATATCCACATTATCTTCCCAAAGAACCCAAATATGGGTATTCACCGGATTAACGTGCATAGAATGAGAGTAACGCAGCCGACGACACAACTTATTTATTTTGTCTCCTGAAGCTTTAGGCTCCAAAAGGGCACAAATGATAGGCCTATATTGTTTTTTAAGAAGACTAAGATAATCTCGAGTCCCTTTATTACAAACCCCTCGCGCATTCCATATAAGGACTGGCATATAGAAACTGAGAGGGAAAGAATTAATGGGCTTTGGCAGAGCCCTAGTTTTGCGCATATTATGCTTTGAAAAATTCTCTTGTCTTGCTTTCCTAGCTTTCTTCTTATAGTAAGTTAAAAAATCTGGTCGTATCGTTTGAGAGGCAATATCCCAGTCCTGATTAGGCTTGCCCGGCACATTACCATTGTCTATCTCAACTTCATCTTCCTGAACCTGGGACAACACATCAAAAGAGTTGAAGGTGCAAACTCCGTCGTTCCTTTTCAGAGAAGGCACTGAAGAAGGAAGCTCCTCAGTAACTTTGCCGTTTGATGGCTGCTTGTTAACCAAAGGCGAATCTTTTTTAACCAAATCAATAACTTCCACTTCTTTAGGACAACCATTATCATCTTTGGCATTGGAGACAGAAGCATTGCCCGAGCCCTTTGGTTGAGTCACTGGCTGCCATCTAACACTTTGCAGCGACTTAACGCCAACAGATACTGGCTTATTCGGCTTAGTAGCATCTTCCTGCGTAGGTCTAGCTTGTTCCTTGGCCATGTTAATATTAGGGTTTGGAACCTAATTGGTGTCCAATTTGTCTACTTTGTTTGTCTGAGCATTGTTTGTCTGAGCATTGTCTGAACGAACTTTGTTTGTCTGAGCATTCCTATCCGACCCGCGCCTGTTCTTTCAGCAAAATTGTTTTGTGTGACCAAGGAGACCACATCCCGTACAGTAATTAATGTTTCCTTCAAAATCCAAAGATTGCCAAAAGCCTTGATCCTTTCCAGTCCCAATCCAGATACGAGACGGGAGAGTTTCGGCTACATCAATTTCAACACACAATCTAGCAAAAATTGGTCTAGATAAATCGAGGGCTTTCTCGTCAGCCCTTAAAAACCTACCAAAACAGTTTCCTATGCTTTGTAGGAATGAAGGATTGAAAAAGTTCAGAGGAAGGCGGTGAAGTTTAACCCAAACCGCCACCCTGGTACAATCTTTCTTAAAGAGGCAATCCGGCGACCATCTAAACGATCAGAACATTGACGTCTAGATCATGTGTGATTCCCGCGAAAGAGCACGAATCAGATCTTCACAAGAGGAAAGGTGGACCATAACATGCCGGGGGTCAAGTAGACCGACAACAAAAGGGCTAGAAAGGTTCCAATTTTTTGCAATATCTTCCTGAATAGCATGAATCGAAGGTCTTCCAGCCGAAAATTTGAGTACAACCGTGTTACTGAGTAAACGCTCAAACAACTCGACTTCTAGCGGGGTAAACATGCAAGCTGGTTCATTCTCTATAGTCGAGGGTTGGCGTGGGGCCAAAGGAATTGCCTGAAGCATTGGTGCCGAATTAGGGTTAAAGCTAGGGTTAGGACGAGGTTGCCCAGCAACGGTGGCATAAGTGTGCACCGGAGGAATAGGAGGATGTTGAGGGATTGGAGGAGGGTCCGGAGAAGCTGTAGGGGAAGGGCTGGCGTATGGAGGAGGAGCCTCCATACCAGCGCCGGCCAAAGGCGGAAAAACCCTAGCAAGGATGAGGAAAGTCTAGAGAGAGAATCCTAGGGGGTAATTATGCTCAAACAATACCTCGAGTCTTGCCATCATTTTCTTGCAACCTTGTTCGGGTATGGTCTCTCCCGCATGCAACCGCAAGCCTTAAAGCGTCAAAATGGCCTATAATTCAACCATTAAAGTCCTCAAACACTAGGCTAGACCATCCAAGTCTCAAACCACTTTTAAAGTATGTCTAAACTCCCATAAACAACACCCAAAACAACCTGGAGCGAAACCGACGCAAGGCGTAACAACTTGCTAACGAAACATTGAATGAAACCACAAACCGACGGGCAAAAACCCATGATTATAAACACCTAAAATGGATACAAAATAGGCCTGAATGCCTCTCATATGATGAACAACAGATAGGAGAAAAGGACTCCCGAAAGGCCGAGACGATCATCCGGCTCAATCTCGAACTACGCGATAAGGAGAATTGATATCCTCGAAGCGTCAAAACTTCACGAGACTTAAGGAATGCATCCTAATAGGAGTATAACACATCTAAAAATGTTATTCAATCATCATGTAAAGATCTAGGACCAAAACGAGGTCAGGAACACAAAACGCAAACGAATTCTCAATCGCGTCGCATTTCGACTATCGTCGAGTTACGACTTGTGACTTTAGCAAGTCCACAACTATATGGCATCTCTTAAAAGTATTTTGGTCTTAATGTGATCTCTCATATACATCCAGAATCTCTCACAAACCCAACGAGCAATCAACCAGAGAAGAAATGCGAACATTGCACGCAATTCAAGCTAACCAGGAATCGGGGTATTACAGACGTCGATGCCACGAAAGGGTTATCGAGGACACGTATGTTTCTGCAGGAGTTACACGCTGGAAACGGAAGGAAAAATCATCTTCTCTCTCTTATGTGGTTTATTTTACGAGCACGTATATGAATTGTTGTGCTACGTGGTTATGATATGATTTACATGAGATGATGATTACTTGATGAAATATTATAGTAAAAATATAACATGATAATGAAATGATGATTTTTATGATTTATGTTATACCAAAAATATAACATGCTATTTATGATTAGAATGGAAACAATAGTCTCCCATTCATGAATTATTATATGAGTTGTGATAAATGAAGAATTATGAAACTCATGGTATAATTGGTTTATGTGGGTTGGTGATAAGTTGAAATGTGGATATAACATGCTACATGTTATTGGAGTTTAGATGCATAGTCTATATGATATGGATGACTTTATGATAAATTAAGTAGAACTATGTTCTATGTGTTTATGGATAAGATTGGGTTTATGATGTGAATTATGTCATGAAATGTTGTATCATAAGTATGACATGAAATGTATATGTTTTATTTTGTGCATAATACCATGCCATGACATTGCATCTTTAATAGCTTACTAAGTCATTATGACTTACTCGTTTACTTTGTTTTCCTTAGATTCGAGCCGAGCTAGTAATTCAAATGAATCCGCCGAGTCTACGGTAGAAGTGAGATTTTGTGAAGGTTGCTATTAATTTATTTCGTAGCCTTAGTTTATTGGAAAGGTCGTTTGGGAAGTGAAGTTATATAAACTTCACTTTGGGTAGTAAGATTGTGTTATTGATTTGGTTCTTGTATTTGCAAATTATTAATAATTGGTTTTTGTGAGCCGACAAATGTTAGTCGAGCCATGTTTGTTTAAATACATATTTATTCCATCTCAAGTTATTTATATTGTTGGTTATGTTGTACTCCGGCATGTTTAGCCGTTGAGTGTGTAGACTAGAGTCTTAGACTTAGTGTAATGTTGGGTTCCGGCTGTAACGTTGCCGATGACTTGGTTTATTTGTTGCTATATAATTATATTGTATGACAGGGAGTTTTGCTCTACGTGCCCAATGTTGCGGCATGTGTTACGAATTTTTGGACCGAGAGATTAATTATCTCTTTGGTTGTGTTTAGTTTGAGCTTGTTAGCTTAGGCGCCACCGTGTTATTATATTTCGCTTCCGCATGTGTTTTTAGTTGTTGGCGTATTGCCGTTATGGTCTTACCCATTAGTTGGCGGCACGACCTTGGGATCTCGTCTTGGGATCCGGGTCGGGTCGTCACATAGTCAACACTTCTAAAAAACGTGGAGAGCTTCTTGGAGAGCTTGAGAGGGAGTCTTCTAGGGTTCTTGAGAGCCCATCTTTGGAGGCCATAGCTAGAGACCTCCATTGCACAATCCAAACCATAGATTTGAAGAGGAGCTTGAGGAGAACAAATCCCACTTATTGGAATTTCGAAATTGTAGCTTGAAGGACTGATTTGAGGAAAGTTGCTACATCTCTTCCTTTTTCTTTTTGGCCCCATTGACCATAGGGAAAACAATCATTGTGCTATGTGAGGTCAATGGGTGCATTTTAGGGCTTTTTAGAGATGCTATGAACCCTAAATGTCTAAATGATGATTTTGCTTGGATGAACTTACTTGAGACCTTGATTAGCATGATATTCATGTGTAGAGTAGCATATTCATCCATTTTATGTGACTTATTCAAGTATTGTGAGCATGATTGGTAAGATGACTTGAATGGGTATATGCCTAAATGTTGATTTTGGTTAGATGGACTTGCTTGAAACCTTGATTAGTATGATATTCATGTGTAGAGTAGCATAGTAATCCATTTTATGTGATTTATTCATGTTTTGGAAAGCATGATTGGTGAAGTGACCTAAATGGGTTTATGCATAAAAATGTGATTTTGCTCTATGTTGCCTAACCAAGTGTTTTGTTGGGATTATGTGGGTCTAATGAACTTGGGAATATGGTTATTGATGATAGTTATGAACATAGGAGGGTATTGTAGCTCATGGCTTCTATGCCCTAATTTTTGGAAAGTGTAGATTGGACTCAACGGAGTCAACCTTTGGGTTAGTATGAATTTAAGGAACTAAAATCTTAAGTCCTACGGAATTTGGGGTAGAATTGATGGAGGTTAAGCCTCCAAGAATTTTTGAAGTGTATGAAGGACACTTGATTATGAGAGCTAATATTATTCTCTAATGTGAATTTATGCTAGTTGTGAATGAAATGCATGACTAGTTTGATGGTAGAGTATGTGCCTACTTGCTTTTGAGCATATGAGTATATATTATTTGTGCTTGGGTTTGAGTCCAGCTGGAGTCGGTTTGTTGAGTCTTTGACGGGACGATACATCGTCTTCACGAATTGTGGGATTCGTGATCGCGATGGATCGCCGTGCCGGGTTGCACACACCCCTCCATCGATGGCCACGGTGGGGAAGTAGTTCATCTTAGTTGTAGTAATACACATGACTTTGATAACTATGGAACTCGAGCGGGGATTGTCTCGAGGACGTCGATATCCACGAAAGGGATATCGAGGACATATAAAGGTTTGCACGTGTTTTTGCAGGAGTGACACGGCGGAAAGAAATGGTAATGGTATCATATCCCTTTTATATTAATTGACTCACAAGTACTTATATCTGAATAATGTGCTTTGTGAATATGATATGATATGATGGTTGAGATGGTTTCATAAATTGTTATACTTTATGGATAACATGACTTTTAAGGTTGTTAAGTATAAATGCCTTGACATGAATATTGTTGGAATTTCATATTATGCCAATAACATAAATTATTATTGTTAAGCATAAAATGCCTTGACATGATTTGAATGAAATGTTATACTATAATGATAGCATGATATATTATTATTGAGCATGATGCCATGATAGGAAGTTATGTTTAGTAACTTACTAAGTCATTATGACTTACTCCTATTTGTTTGATTGTTTTCCCTAGATCCGAGTCGTGCTAACGGATCGAAGTGATTCTCGAGATTGCGTTGGTGAAGTTTTTGGCAAGGTTGCTACCTAGTTGTATAGTTACATTTTCTTTTGGCAAGGACGTTGGGAAAAGTGAAGTTATGTAAACTTCATGTTGGGTAGTAAACCTATTTGTGGTTGTGATGTTTATACTTATGTTGGTTAACTCTTATTCTTTTGGTAGCCGACTTGTGTTAGTCGCGCTTGGTGAATGTTGGTGATTATATTTTAGTATGCTATCATGATGGTTAATTTATCATGTTTGTTCTCCGGCATGTTTTTAGCCGTTGAGTATGTTAGACTAGAGTCTTAGACTTAGTGTAATGTTGGGTTACGGCTGTAACGTCGCCGATGACTTGGTTTATTTGTTGCTATATATTTATATTGCATAATAGGGAGTTTTGCTTTACGTGCCCAATGTTGCGGCACGTGCGTCAAATTTTTGGACCGAGAGATTAATTATCTCTTTGGTTGTATTTAGTTTGAGCTTGTTAGCTCGGCGCCACTGTGTTATTATGTTTCGCTTCCGCATGTGTTTTAAGTTGTTGGCGTATTGTCGTTATGGCCTTACCCATTACTTGTTATTTGTTTGTTGTTACTTGTTTCCCGACGGCACGACCTTGGGATCTCGTCTTAGGATCCGGGTCGGGTCGTCACATATTCCTCGAAGGTGGCTAAAGGATTTATAGTGTCATTTGCATCATCAGATTTATCAAGAGTAGTGTTAATTTCCATAGGTTGCAAAGGCCCATCTTTCACATTTTATCAATCGTTTATCAATGTTGCTCATATATCTTGTTATTTTTTCTTTCTAAATATTAAAGTGATCTTCATAAAAAATTGGTGCTTGAGTAACATTGTTTGATTGAAAAGTTTTAGCATTTTTTATAATTAGTCTTTCAAGATGTTAAACTAGGAAAAATATTTTTCGAGAAGTTAATTGTCAAAGTTGAGTGGAAAAGGTTAAGTGTCAGTTGACTAATGGTGTCAGCTTATGCAAGGTTAAAAGCTTTTTGTTGTTGGTTGACTATGGTATTAGTTGGCTAATGAAATCATTTTTATAAATAGGATCACTTTTGCCAAATGGGAGAATTGAAGAAGAACTTATGTAATTAGTCAAATAAGTGATTGATGAAAAGATTGGCTATCACTTAAGTAGATTGAGACATTTGAAGTGTTAGAACAATCGATCAAACACACAAAGCCGATAAATAATAATGAACACAACATATAAAGTGGTTCACAATATAAATTGTTATATCCACTACTAAGTTCGTCAAATTTGGATTTTTGAAGTGCACTAATTTTATTAATAATCTGAAATGATGAGGGATTAGTGTACAATAAAGACCAGGGATTCATACTCGTGGGGTACAATAAAAAATCCCTCAAAACCTAAGTTGTACGGAGGGATTTCCTACACAATGATCGACTAACAAATGCTAGCGGAAGGAACAAGAAATAAATGTTATCTAGTTAATGCTATGAGATGAGGCACTTTAGACGTGAGAGTAATTGCTTATAATATGTTGAATGCTTCGGTTGTTCTTAAATTTGTTTCAATGGTTTTAAATAGATAGACTTTGTCAAAATATTGTTGAGATTATGTTCTCTTGAAAAACGTTAAATTCAAAAGTTGATTTGTAGAGACAAGAGAAACTAAATCTCAAAAAGGAAAGTGTCAGTAGGTAGAAAAAGAAAAAAACATGTTTGTTTTCATATGGAAATTGACAAGCTAACAATTTTTAAAAATAAGGTTTGTCACTTTGTTTAGAAAACTTTAGCTTATCATCTATGAAAGAGCACTATAGCTCGGATTCTCAAGAGAGGTCAAAGTGATTTCCAATGTAGCTGTGATTGTAGCTACAATGGGAATCACAATGAAACAACAAATAATAGTAGCAGCGGAAGAATGATTTTAAAAACAACACAAAACAAAAAAACCGAACTCAAGTTTTTACCAAAAACAATCTACAAGCATATACTTGTAGATCTAGCCTCAAGGCCACACAAATTTCACTAAAAAGAATAATTGTTTTACACGAAAAATACTTGTGAAATCACTAACAAAAATTCTCACAAGACAATGAATCTTGGAGAACAAAAACCCCACATAAACAAGTTAAACAAAAACGTGGGAAGAAACAAAATCAGTCTCCTTTAAACAAAACATGAAGACAAACAGATTTCCAGAATTCTGATGTTACTGCCAATGTTGTAACATTGACGCCGAACGGGTGATCTTCGTGTCCGAAAACTGCCCAAGATCTCACGACTTATGCTCACAGATGTATATGTTTTTTTCTCTCTCTCAAGCTCTGCAATCCAGCCCGTTTCCTTGCTCAGAATATATAGCTGTCCGATCCCTACACAACACGCAAAAGAGACCATCTACTACAAGGAAAAGGATTAGCCATTAAGGAAAAATCAACAACCTACCAATCTTTTAAGATTTTGTTACCAAATATGAAAGAAGTCAAGAAACTTGGTTTGACTAGGATTTTTGCCAAGATTTAGTTACCAAATATGTGCACTCGAAATCTAGAAGATTATGATACCAAAAACTACCAAAACTAAATCTAATAAAAAGAACTAATTCCTAAGTTAATACAAACTTCCCAAAAATCCTATTTTGACCAAGAAAGGTGAAAACAAGTAAAAATAGGCCTTGCCTATTTTACCCTTACAATCACCCCCTTTGTTGAACATTTTTGGTCAAATCCAAATCAAGTGTTCCAAGGTCAAAATATATGATTTCCTGCAAGGTTAGAGAAAATGATCCAAATAATCACCCCCTAAGCATGGGTACTAATCATACATAATGACATATCAACCAAGCATAACCATTCAACCATCATGTTTAGTTACAGACTGAACCATGGAGCAATGTAAATGTTTAGAAACAACCAACAATCCAAGTTTCAACCACATAAGTAACAATCCAAGTTTCAACCACATAAGTTTACAACCACAAATTTTTAAGAACCACAGATTCAGATTTAAAGACTCAGTCATGCACAGCTTCAGCTTTTGGTTCAGCTTCAGCTTCAGGATCATGTGTAGCAGCTTCAGGAACATCAGGAACATCTGGAACACTTGCACCACCCCCTATTTGGCCAGAATGTAAGGCCAACCAGTCTGAATACTTAGCAGCTAATGATGTGAGCAGTGTAGTCTGTGTAGCCAGGATTTCCAACTGAGAGTGTACCATGGCTAGCTGTTCAGAAACAAAAGCAACAGACATTGGTGCAGTAGGGTGTGCAGAAGTGGCCGATGTAGCTACATTGGATGGAACATTGGAGGCAGTTGGGAGAGAAGAACCAGGAACAGAAGTTACAGGTGCATATGGATGTATAAGGGACAGATTCACAACCCTATCTCCCCTTAACAGTTTTGCTGAAATGTGGAGGGGTTCAAGAAGAGGAGACAACCTAGTGGATGGAGGAGGAGTATATCCTTGGGAAACTAGGATTTTATATATCAAAGATGGGAAAATTAAGGACCTCTTATCTCCTTCAGATTCAGCCAAAGAGGAGATTTTTCTAAAAACAAAGTAACCAAAATCAAATGGTCCATTTGTCCCAATCTGGTAGAGCACCTTAGCATGTTCTTCAAGTAAGGGTGTTAGAGTTTGTAGTGGGTGACCAGTTTGCACAACACACTTTATACATGAAAGCATAGAGAGAGGACAATTGTGTGGTGCTAAGAGATGTGCCTTTAGCAGGCCATTTAGACATAGTGCCACCAGTGAGCTCAAAAACACACTTATTCAAATCAAAATTCATCTCAAAGGGTCCAGATGCTGGTGTGTTCATCATGGTATTTATGACAGAAGAAGAGAACTTATACCATTTTCCTCTAACAAAAACATTTTCAAAATGGGCATCAGAAGGTGAATAGATTCGTTTTTCAATGTTGGCATAGAATTCATATATCAGATCACGAAAATAAGGGGTAGCTGAAGAAATTGTGCCTAGTAAACCTCTATCAGAGAAAAATGAAGTGAGATTCTGTGCATTCAATTCAGCAGATGGAATATTTCTTTCATCAACAATCATTCGAGAAGTGTTATATCGAATGGAAGCAAGTTTGGACACAAATTTAAGAGAGAAGGGTTTACCAACAGCAGAAGCAGATTCCTTAGAACGTTTGGATGTAGCTACATTCGTAGCTACATTGGCAGTTGACAGTTGGCTTCGAGTGAAGCGAACAGGGATCTCCTCTGTATCTACACTAGCTTCTGGAGTGGCCTCTTTGCTTTCAAAGTTTTTATCAGAACTATCATCAAATTCTGACGAGCTGGGTTGTTTGGGCAAGTCGTCTGCCAGAGGTTGTGAAGATGTAGTCACATTCTTCAATTTGACCAGATATTCGGCCACAGTGTTGTCTTCGTCAGAAAAATTCATATCGGCATTTGACTCAGAGGGAGAGCTAGCTTCAATATCAGATGATTCTTTAGCTTGTGTGGAAGAATCAGTCGGAAAAACCACATGGGGTGACGGAATTGGGTAGTCATCATCTCTGGTTGCTTCTGGAACGGAGAAATTTTGGGAGAAGCAGATGGAGATGGTGGTTTTTGAACAACATGAGTCGGTCCTGTTTTGGGAATAAAATCGACATCATCAGGATCACTATCAATATCCACATTTTCTTAAAAAATTCCTGGAGTAATCTTGTTTTTCTTAGCAGCGAGAATGTCTTCAACACTAGGATCTTCATAATTTGAAGGAATTCCACGAAGCCTTTTTAATTTCCTTGTGCTAGGGTTACCAATTTGGGGTAACCCGACAAATCTCCCGGATTATCCACATCAATGGCATTGCCCTTTTCTCCAGGAAGAATTATGGCCAGAGGTTCCAGAAGAGATTGAGCTATGACAATGGCAGTATCGGGATTTTCCGGTGAAGAAAGAGGGCTGGATGTAGCTTCATCGAAAGCTACATCAGCGCTAGGATTGGGTTTTGGGGATTCATGAACAGATGAAGAAGAAGCCATTGAGAAATTTTAGGTGAAGGCACAAGAGAGATGATGAAAGAAAAGGGATTTGGAAGAAGGTATGATCTGCTCGAAATTTTGGTCGCCAGAATTCGAAGAAGGAAGCTTCTAGGAGAAGTGTTTTGTTTACCTGTAAACACAGCACTAATACTCCACTAAACACCAATTAGCCGTTAACTCATTAAGATGATGGAATGTGAGGAGACCTAAACAACAAATCAAATTTCAAAATTTAGATAAAAATCAAATATTAACCACCAATAGAGAAGTGATAAAAATCTGTTGTTATTGCCATGAGAAATAGATGGAGGATTTAATGTGAGAAAATAACTACTAATTTCTGATTTTAAAATTTGAATTGTACAAAATTGATCAAATATTTTGAGAATGCACAATACTCAATTAACCAAAATTGTAATCACACAAGTCTGCCAAAATCAGTAATTATAGACCAGTTCAGAACCTCATGATGAACACAATAGATTAGACAACCACATAAAATATTAACTTGGTGAACAATGGAACTGAGATTTCACTAATTTGTTAATGAAAACAGAAACATTAAGGGGCTGATATGATCAACAACAATATGTCCTAGAAGATATGCCTAACATGTGCAGAAAAATAAGAAAAACAATGCAAGCACACACATGTGATGTGTCTAGATCATCTGAATGTAGTTCCCAATGTAGCTGCATTGGAAGATACATTCGCCAAAATTGTGATTTTATGTACAAATTCTCATCTTTTCTTCACCAAATAAGCACAAAGACTCCCATAAACACCATAGGTACTTTATTTCCCTATGAGAATAGCTTTACTTTATTTCAGGCATATTCAACACAAACCACTAGGAACCTTTCAAACTATTTACCAAGGGTAGCAACTTAATTTATTGATCAATCCATGAAATCCGAGGATTCACAGTTCCAAAAGAAAGATGCCACAACCTTGTTCATAGGTAGCTCTTTTCCGTTAGGTAGCTTTCACACTTTGTCAATTAAAGGAAGTCAATTTAGTCAAGATCAACCCATGAAAGCCTAAGCTCCACAGTACATTGACAAATTTCACATCCCAAAAATTTCAAAAGGTAGCTCTTTCCTTTGTGCTCAAAAAATTTTCAATTTCAATACATCTTTTAGGGAGATGGTGAGGAGAACTAGAACAAGAAAATCACAACAGATATTGAATGCATATTCACATTAACAAACAAAGGTACTAAAACATAAAGAGTGAAACTAGTGTGCCCCCCTAAAATACAATGCAAGATGCGTAAATTATTATTTATTTATTTATTTTTATATTTGAAGTGAGGGGTTACATGGCACACATACCAAGAGATTTCCTAAGATTTATGAATCTCCCAAAATCTAGACTTTTCGTGAAAATTTCAGCCAGTTGATTTTCTGTTCCCACATGTTCAATACAAACAATGCCTTGTTCAACCAAGTCTCTAATGAAATGGTGTCTTATGTCTATGTGCTTAGTTCTAGAGTGTTGAACAAGATTTTTAGCTATACTTATGGCACTTGTGTTGTCACAATACATGGTTAATATATTACTGTGTAAACCATAATCCTTGATCATTTGTTTCATCCTCAAAAGTTGTGTACATCCACTACCAGCAGCTATATACTCAGATTCAGCTGTTGATAGGGCTACACAATTTTGTTTCTTACTAAACCATGAAATCAAGTTATTTCCCAAATAAAAACAACCACCGATGTGCTTCTCATGTCATCTACACTACCAAGATCGCTAAACCCAACAAGATTGGTGTTTGTGTGTTTAGTATACCACAAACCCATGCCACAAGTCTCACCAACATATCGAATTATTCTTTTCACTGCTTTCAAGTGAGAGACTTTGGGGTTTGCTTGATACCTAGCACACAAGCACACACTGTACATAATATCTGGACGGGTGGCAGTTAAGTACAACAAACTTCCAATCATACTTCTATATAAGGTATGGTCAACACTTTCAGATTTTTCATCTTTATTGAGTTTATTGGATGTACCCATAGGGGTTTTCTTATGTTTTCCATTCTCAAGATTGAATTTCTTCACCAAGTTAAGAGCATACTTGGCTTGAGATATGAACATCCCTTCATGTGATTGTTTAATCTGAATTCCTAAAAAATAGGTCAACTCCCCAACCATACTCATCTCAAACGTGGAAGTCATGCAGTTAACAAACTCTTTTTCCAAGGACTTGGAGGTGGATCCAAACACAATGTCATCAACATAATTTGAGCTATCAAAATGTGTTTGTCTTGATTTTGAATAAAAAGTGTTTTATCCACCTCTCCCCTTCTAAACCCACTTTTCAAAAGGTGGTCTGTAAGCCTCCCATACCAAGCTCTAGGAGCTTGTTTGAGACCATACAAGGCCTTTTTTAGCTTAAACACATGACTGGGTTTATGGGGGTCCTCAAACCCTTTTGGTTGCTCAACAAAAACTTCTTCTTCAAGAATGCCATTTAAGAAAGCACTCTTCACATCCATTTGTTGAAGAGTTATGTCAAGAAAACATGCAATGGCAAGTAGCGCATGAATGGACTCAATACGGCTACAGTGAGCAAAGGTTTCATCAAAATCCACCCCTCAACTCTGTATACCCTTGAGCCACAAGTCTAGCTTTATTTCTTATTATCTCTCCCACTTCATTAGTTTTGTTTATGAAAATCCATTTTGTTCCAATAACATTTATTGAAGTGGGTCTAGGAACAAGATACCAAACATCATTTTTTGTAAATTGATCTAGTTCCTCTTGCATGGCATTTATCCAGCTTTCATCCTTAAGAGCCTCATGCACATTTTTGGGTTCAATGGTGGAAACAAAACAAGATGCATGAATTTCATCAAATTCTAGTGTGGACATGCATGCAAGTTTTTTGTAATCCACCTTACCTTTCCTTCTTGTTGATACACCATCCTGTACATTACCTATGATCTGAGAGAATGGATGTATTTTCTTGAATTTTGCTTGGAATATCAAGTCCCTGATCACAAACCGATCAATATCTTCCTCCGATCGCTTTCGCCAGTTGTCCAATGTGACTTCCGATGTAGCTACATTCGGAATCACATTGGGTGATACATTCTGAATCTCATTATCTCAGCGCCGACCGCCGAACTCGCTTGATCACCGCCGATTACGGATTCACCAAGCTTCGGATCAAAATCTCCAAAATCAAGGATTCCTGAAACATCTTCTTCAACAGTTTTATGACCAAGATCGGTTAGATCATCAAAAACAATGTTCATAGATTCCATAATAGTCTTAGTCCGTAGATTAAAAACTCTGAAGCCCGACTATTAGTAGAATAACCCATGAAGACACACTTGTCACTTTTAGAATCAAACTTGGATAGTTGATCTCTATCATTGAGCAGGTAGCACACACAACCAAACACATGAAAGTATTTTAAGGTTGGTTTCTTTCCAAGAAAAATTTCATAAGGAGTCATTGTACTACCTGGTCTTAAGAAAACCCTGTTTCCAATGTGACAAGCAGTGTTTAAGGCTTCACCCAAAATCTTTAGCCAAATTTTTGAGGTTAACATCACCCTAGCCATTTCTTGTAATGTCCTATTCTTTCTTTCCGCCACTCCATTTTGTTGTGGAGTTTTGGGAGCAGAAAATTCATTTGAGATGCCATTAGAGGTACAATAATTAGAAAATGATGAGTTTTCATATTCCGTGCCATGATCTGATCTAGTTCTAATAAGCTTTAGATCATACAAGTTCATCACACGGGTGTACCAAATTTTAAATGCCTCAAAAGTTTCAGACTTCTCTTAAGAAAATCACCCAAGTGTATCTAGAGAAGTCATCCACACATACAAAGGTGTATTTTTTTCTACCTAAACTCTCTACCTCAATGGGACCCATGAGGTCAGTATGAATCATCTCTAGACACCTAGATGTGGAGCATTGTGTTATGGGAAGATGAGGTGTCTTAGTTTGCTTACCTTTTTGGCAAGGACCACATACCTTTGTATAATTCTTTTCCAAGTTTGGCAATCCTTTAACCAAGATCATGTTTCACAAGCTCATGGAGCTTACGAAAACTCATATGTCCAAGTTTTTGATGCCAAAGATCTGTAACATCAAGACTTGGCATGATTGGCTATTGTTGAACATATAACAATTGTCGATGACCTTGTACTGCCGAAGACATTTGTTAGTTTGATCAAAAACTTCACAAGAATTTTTATCAAACCTTACCGAAAGGTCATCATCACACAATTGACTTATACTGATCAAATTTGTTTTAAGTCCTTCCACATGGTAAACATTCGTGAGATTTGGAAGGCCTTCAACATTCAATGTTCCTTTACCAATTATTTTGCCTTTGGCACCACCACCATAGGTCATTGACCCACCATTGATGCTCACATAATCTTTCAAATTTTCAATCGAACCTCGTCATATGTCTAGAGCACCCACTGCCAAAGTACCATGATCCAAAGAATATGAGATTTTAAGGAAGTGAAAGTAACATTGCACATCTCATCATCGACATTGTAGCACTGTGACATATGTCAAACGGTTCACAATATTTGGCTTTACACTTGTCATTAAAAGTTTTGGGAACCCACATTTGTTTAACAATTTTAGGTTGGTGTTTTTGAAAAAGATTTTTCTGATGAGACTTCGGATGAGACCTCCAATGTGATCGCCAATGTTGTCATTGGCCGTCGCAATGGTCGCTTTCATACGATTCTCAGATCCGTTTTTGCCAAGAAGACCTGCCTAACTTCATCCTCATACATAGCTTTTTTCTGAAAACAAAAGGGTTGTATATGTCCAGGCTTATGGCAGAAGTGACAAACAAAGTTTTTCTTTCTTGTTTTTGGCTTTTCAAAGAAATCAGTTTTTGAAAGTCTTGTTTAGTTCCAGACGTACCTTCTCCTTCTCTTACAAACACTTTTGGAACAAAACCAATACCGCCTTTGATGTGCTACCCGAATTCAAGATTTCATCCACTTTATGTTGGCTTGAATTCCATTTGGCAATGGTTTCTTTTGCTTGAGTGAGCTGCTCCTTCAAACCTTCGATCTCAACATCCTTTTTACTCAGTAGACTTTCCAGCCTTACAATGCAGTCTTTCTGATCCTCATTGGCCTTTTTTAACAACTCATTTGCCTTACCAAGCAATGTAACTTGATGAGCTTGTTTCTCCCAATCTTTGTACAGCTCCTTATACCCTTCCAAAGAAGTCTCGACTCAGATCCCCACCATCTTCTCGATTGTGGAATTAAAATGTAAGAGATCGCCCTGCTTCACATCAGATTCCGCCGATGTGACTCGATGTAGCCGCATTGGGTGTCACATTGGTCAAGAATCGCACTTTCGCCAGAGTCATAAACAAGTGAGAGTGATAAGATCACCTGGATCTTCTCCATCACTATCACTCAGAGTTGCTGAAAAATTCAAACCCTTTTTCCTTAGAGTATTTGCACATTGGTTAGCATAATGACCATAACCTTGACATTCTCTACATTGAACTGAATCAATGTTCTTACCATTGTAGGATGATTTTGAAGCAAAGGGATTTGTGAAGGGCTTTTCTGGAGTTTGGAAAGAATTTTCTTTGGGAACAAATTTTCCAGAATCAGGTTTAAAATTGTTTTTCGAGCTTGATGATGGAGTTCTATTTTGACTCTTATTTTTCAAAAAAATTCTGAATTTGGTAGTCAATAGAGCAATAGATTCTTCTCCAAAATCGACTCATCAATATCCTTTTGAATTTCAAGCAAATCACATGAGATATCAATAGAGCAGCATAGCAATATTTTTCACAATGGGTGTAGAAGATGATGAAGCCCCTTTGCCTTTTTGTTTTATTTGATCATTTAGGTTCAATTCAAAGTTTTGAAGAATACCAAAGCCTTTTCAAAACTCATCTTGTCAATATCATGTGCTTCCTCAATAGCACATATCTTGACATTGAACCTTTCAGTAAAGTTCTCATCATCTTGCTAACAAGACGCTCATTAGTAATGGGATCTCCTAAAGCAAGTGCGTAATTAGATATGTCAAGAAGTCTACCATAATATGTCATAATATCTTCGCACTCATGCATTCTAGTATTCTCAAATTGTGTGGTGAGCATTCTTAACTTAGAGGCACGAACACTAAGTGTCCTTCACACAAGGTCCAAGGGCCTCCCAAACATCTTTAGCGATTCGTAATTTGCAATCACCCTAAAAGTATTAGCATCTAAGGCTTTATAAATAAAGCGCATAAAGCTTTTGAATTAAAGGATGCAGTTGTTCCTATCTTCATTGGTCCATTCAGATTCTTTGGTGACCTTGACATCACCATCCGAATCGTTGTTTTAGGAGGACTCCATCCATTCAAGACAAGCCACTCTTTCATCAATCGATTTGATGAAGATGCGCATCTTAACTTTCCAAATAGAGTAGTTTGCATTAGTAAGAGTAGAGGGCTTAACAACGTTCTTCATACCGAGAATCCATCACGGCTATAACTTAATCAACTCTTAGTGATATCAAGAGGTGGCTCGATACCAATTGAAAGAACGTAAATATAGCTCGGATTCTCAAGAGTCAAAGTGATTTCCAATGTAGCCGTGATTGTAGCTACAATGGGAATCACAATGAAACAACAAATAATAGTAGCAGTAATGAAGAATAATTTTTCTAAACAACACAAAACGTAAAAAACCGAACTCAAGTTTTACCAAAAACAATCTACAAGTTAATACTTGTAGACCTAGCCTCAAGGCCACAAAGATTTCACTAAAAAGAATAATTGTTTTACACGTTTTTAAAAATACTTGTGAAATCACTAACAAAATATTCTCTTTACAAGACAATGAATCTTGGAGAACAAAAAAAAAAAAACCCACATGTTAAACAAAACGTGAAGAAAC
>CM028384.1:77441701-77470484 GCA_013146195.2 Codonopsis lanceolata | reverse complement strand
AAGAAGAGGAGACAACCTAGTGGATGGAGGAGGAGTATATCCTTGGGAAACTAGGATTTTATATATCAAAGATGGGAAAATTAAGGACCTCTTATCTCCTTCTCGATTCAACCAAAGAGGAGATTTTTCTAAAAACAAAGTAACCAAAATCAAATGGTCCATTTGTCCCAACTGTAGAGCACCTTAGCATGTTCTTCAAGAAGGGTGTTAGAGTTTGTGTGGGTGACTAGTTTGCACAACACACTTTATGCATGAAAGCATGAGAGAAGACAATTGTGGTGCTAAGAGATGTGCCTTTAGCAGCCATTTAGACATAGTGCCACCAAGAAGCTCAAAAACACACTTATTCAAATCAAAATTCATCTCAAAGGGTCCAGATGTCGTGTTCATCATGGTATTTATGATGTAAGAAGAGAACTTATACCATTTTCCTCTAACAAAAACTTTTTCAAAATGGGCATCGAAGGTGAATAGATTCGCTTCAATGTTGGCATAGAATTCATATATCGATCACGAAAATAAGGGTAGTCAAGAAATTGTGCCTAGTAAACCTCTATCGGAGAAAAAAGAAGTGAGATTCTCGTGCATTTAATTAGATGGAATATTTCTTTCATCAACAATCTTTCGAGAAGTGTTATATCGAATGGAAGGTGTTTGGACACAAATTTAAAGAGAAGGGTTTACCAACGCCAGGCGTATGCCTTAGATCCGTTGATGTAGCTACATTGTAGCTACATTGGCTGAGACAGAGCTTCGAGTGAATCGAACAGGACCTCTCCTGGTATCTTCACTAGCTTCGGAGTTGCCTCTTTGCTTTCAAAGTTTTTATCGAACTATCATCAAATTCGACGAGCCGGGTTGTTGGGCAAGCCGTCACTGAGGTTGGTGGAGATGGAGTCACATTCTTCAATTTGACCAGATATTCGCCGTAGTGTTGTCTTCGCCGAAAAAATTTATATCGGCATTTGACTCGAGGGAGAGCTAGCTTCAACATCGATGATTCTTTAGCTTGTGTGGAAGAATCGCCGAAAACCACTGGGTGACGGAATTGGGGTAGTCATCATCTCTCGGTTGCTTTCGAACGGAGAAATTTTGGGAGAAGCATGGAGATGGTGGTTTTTGAACAACATGAGTCGGTCCTGTTTTGGGAATAAAATCGACATCATCAGATCACTATCAATGTCCACACTTTCTTCAAAAATTCCCGAGTAACCTTGTTTTTCTTAGCGAATGTCTTCAACACTTGGATCTTCATAATTTGAAGGAATTCCACGAAGCCTTTTTGATTTCCTTGAGCTAGGGTTACCAATTTGGGGTAACCCGGACAAATCTCTCGGATTATCCACATCAATGGCATTGCCCTTTTCTCCAGGAAGAATTATGGTCAGAGGTTCCGGAAGAGATTGAGCTATGACAATGGCAGTATCGAGATTTTCCGGTGAAGAAAGAGGGCTGGATGTAGCTTCATCGAAAGCTACATCAGCGCTAGGATTGGGTTTTGGGGATTCATGAACAGATGAAGAAGAAGCCATTGAGAAATTTTAGGTGAAGGCACAAGAGAGATGATGAAAGAGAGAGAATTTGGAAGAGGGTATGATCTGCTCGAAATTTTGGTCGCCTGGAATTCGATGAAGGAAGCTTCTGTGAGAAGTGTTCTGTTTACCTGTAAACACAGCACTAATACTTCCACTAAACACCAATTAGCCGTTAATCCTCATTAAGATGATGGAATGTGAGGAGACCTAATCAACAAATCAAATTTCAAAATTTAGATAAAAATCAAATATTAACCACCAATAGAGAAGTGATAAAAATCTGCTGTTATTGCCATGAGAAATAGGTGGAGGATTTAATGTGAGAAAATAACTACTAATTTCTGATTTTAAAATTTGAATTGTACAAAATTGATCAAATATTTTGAGAATGCACAATACTCAATTAACCAAAATTGTAATCACACAAGTCTGCCAAAATCAGTAATTATAGACCAGTTCAGAACCTCATGATGAACACAATAGATTAGACAACCACATAAAATATTAATTTGGTGAACAATGGAACTGAGATTGCACTAATTTGTTAATGAAAACAGAAACATTAAGGGGCTGATATGATCAACAGCAATATGTCCTAGAAGATATGCCTAACATGTGCAGAAAAACAAGAAAATAATGCAAGCACACACATGTGATATGTCTAGATCATCTGAATGTAGTTCCCAATGTAGCTGCATTGGAAGACACATTCGCCAAAATTGTGATTTTATGTACAAATTCTCATCTTTTCTTCACCAAATAAGCACAAAGACTCCCATAAACACCATAGGTACTTTATTTCCCTATGAGAATAGCTTTACTTTATTTCAAGCATATTCAACACAAACCACTAGGAACCTTTCACACTATTTACCAAGGGTAGCAACTTAACTTATTGATCAACCCATGAAATCCGAGGATTCACAGTACAAAAGAAAGATGCCACAACCTTGTCCATAGGTAGCTCTTTTCCGTTAGGTAGCTTTCACACTTTGTCAATTAAAGGAAGTCAATTTAGTCAAGATCAACCCATGAAAGCCTAAGCTCCACAGTACATTGACAAATTGCAACATCTCAAAAATTTCAAAAGGTAGCTCTTTCCTTTGTGGTTTTAAAAATTTTCAATTTCAATACATCTTTTAGGGAGATGGTGATGGAGAATTAGAACAAGAAAATCACAACAGATATTGAATGCATATTCACATCAACAAACAAAGGTACTAAAACATAAAGAGTGAAACTAGTGTGCCCCCTAAAATACAATGCAAGATGCCTAAATTTTTATTTATATATATATAAGAAGTGAGGGGTTACATGGCACACATACCGAGAGATTTCCTAAGATTTATGAATCTCTCAAAATCTAGACTCTTTGTGAAAATATCGCCCAGCTTGATTTTCTGCTCCCACATGTTCAATACAAACAATGCCTTGTTCAACCAAGTCTCTAATGAAATGGTGTCTTATGTCTATGTGCTTAGTTCTAGAGTGTTGAACATGATTTTTAGCTATACTTATGGCACTTGTGTTGTCACAATACATGGTTAATATATTACTGTGTAAACCATAATCCTTGATCATTTGTTTCATCCACAAAAGTTGTGTACATCCACTACCAGCAGCTATATACTCAGATTCAGCTGTTGATAGGGCTACACAATTTTGTTTCTTACTAAACCATGAAATCAAGTTATTTCCCAAATAAAAACAACCACCAGATGTGCTTCTCATGTCATCTACACTACCATCAAGATCGCTAAACCCAACAAGATTGGTGTTTGTGTGTTTAGTATACCACAAACCCATGCCACAAGTCTCACCAACATATCGAATTATTCTTTTCACTGCTTTCAAGTGAGAGACTTTGGGGTTTGCTTGATACCTAGCACACAAGCACACACTGTACATAATATCTGGACGGGTGGCAGTTAAGTACAACAGACTTCCAATCATACTTCTATATAAGGTATGGTCAACACTTTCAGATTTTTCATCTTTATTGAGTTTATTGGATGTACCCATAGGGGTTTTCTTATGTTTTCCATTCTCAAGATTGAATTTCTTCACCAAGTTAAGAGCATACTTGGCTTGAGATATGAACATCCCTTCATGTGATTGTTTAATCTGAATTCCTAAAAAATAGGTCAACTCCCCAACCATACTCATCTCAAACGTGGAAGTCATGCAGTTAACAAACTCTTTTTCCAAGGACTTGGAGGTGGATCCAAACACAATGTCATCAACATATATTTGAGCTATCAAAATGTGTTTGTCTTGATTTTGGATAAAAAGTGTTTTATCCACCTCTCCCCTTCTAAACCCACTTTTCAAAAGGTGGTCTGTAAGCCTCCCATACCAAGCTCTAGGAGCTTGTTTGAGACCATACAAGGCCTTTTTTAGCTTAAACACATGACTGGGTTTATGGGGGTCCTCAAAACCTTTTGGTTGCTCAACAAAAACTTCTTCTTCAAGAATGCCATTTAAGAAAGCACTCTTCACATCCATTTGTTGAAGAGTTATGTCAAGAAAACATGCAATGGCAAGTAGCAGACGAATGGACTCAATACGGGCTACAGGAGCAAAGGTTTCATCAAAATCCACCCCCTCAACCTGTGTATACCCTTGAGCCACAAGTCTAGCTTTATTTCTTATTATCTCTCCCACTTCATTAGTTTTGTTTTTGAAAATCCATTTTGTTCCAATAACATTTATTGAAGTGGGTCTAGGAACAAGATACCAAACATCATTTTTTGTAAATTGATCTAGTTCCTCTTGCATGGCATTTATCCAGCTTTCATCCTTAAGAGCCTCATGCACATTTTTGGGTTCAATGGTGGAAACAAAACAAGATGCATGAATTTCATCAAATTCTAGTGTGGACATGCATGCAAGTTTTTTGTAATCCACCTTACCTTTCCTTCTCGTTGATACACCATCCTGTACATTACCTATGATCTGAGAGAATGGATGTATTTTCTGAATTTTGCTTGGAATATCAAGTCCCTGATCACCAAACCGATGAATATCTTCCTCGTTTCGATCGGCCAGCAGTTTCTCGCCTTTCGTCCAATGTGACTTCCGATGTAGCTACATTCGAATCACATTGGGTGATACATTCTGAATCTCATTATCTGCAGATCGCCGAACCTCGCTTGATCACTGGATTATGGATTCACCGCTGCTTCGGATCAAAATCTCCAAAATCAAGGATTCCTGAAACATCTTCTTCAACAGTTTTATGACCAAGATCGGTTAGATCATCAAAAACAATGTTCATAGATTCCATAATAGTCTTAGTCCGTAGATTAAAAACTCTGTAAGCCCGACTATTAGTAGAATAACCCATGAAGACACACTTGTCACTTTTAGAATCAAACTTGGATAGTTGATCTCTATCATTGAGCAGGTAGCACACACAACCAAACACATGAAAGTATTTTAAGGTTGGTTTCTTTCCAAGAAAAATTTCATAAGGAGTCATTGTACTACCTGGTCTTAAGAAAACCCTGTTTCCAATGTGACAAGCAGTGTTTAAGGCTTCAGCCCAAAATCGTTTAGCCAAATTTTTGAGGTTAACATCACCCTAGCCATTTCTTGTAATGTCCTATTCTTTCTTTCCGCCACTCCATTTTGTTGTGGAGTTTTGGGAGCGAAAATTCATGTGAGATGCCATTGAGGCACAATAATTAGAAAAGGATGAGTTTTCATATTCCGTGCCATGATCTGATCTAATTCTAATAAGCTTTAGATCATACAAGTTCATCACACGGGTGTACCAAATTTTAAATGCCTCAAAAGTTTCAGACTTCTCTCTTAAGAAAATCACCCAAGTGTATCTAGAGAAGTCATCCACACATACAAAGGTGTATTTTTTTCTACCTAAACTCTCTACCTCAATGGGACCCATGAGGTCAGTATGAATCATCTCTAGACACCTAGATGTGGAGCATTGTGTTATGGGAAGATGAGGTGTCTTAGTTTGCTTACCTTTTTGGCAAGGACCACATACCTTTGTATAATTCTTTTCCAAGTTTGGCAATCCTTTAACAGCAATCATGTTTCACAAGCTCATGGAGCTTACGAAAACTCATATGTCCAAGTTTTGATGCCAAAGATCTGTAACATCAAGACTAGCTTTTTGGCATGATTGGCTATTGTTGAACATATAACAATTGTCAGATGACCTTGTACCTGTCAGAAGACATTTGTTAGTTTGATCAAAAACTTCACAAGAATTTTTATCAAACCTTACCTGAAGGTCATCATCACACAATTGACTTATACTGATCAAATTTGTTTTAAGTCCTTCCACATGGTAAACATTCGTGAGATTTGGAAGGCCTTCAACATTCAATGTTCCTTTGCCAATTATTTTGCCTTTGGCACCACCACCATAGGTCACTGACCCACCATTGATGCTCACATAATCTTTCAAATTTTCAATGAACCTATCATATGTCTAGAGCACCCACTGTCAAAGTACCATGATCCAGCAATATGAGATTTTAAGGAAGTGAAAGTAACATTGCACATCTCATCATCAGACATTGTAGCACCAGGACATATGTCAAACGGTTCACAATATTTGGCTTTACACTTGTCATTACAAGTTTTGGGAACCCACATTTGTTTAACAATTTTAGGTTGGTGTTTCTGAAAATGATTTTTCTGATGAGACTTCGGATGAGTCTTCCAATGTGACTGCCAATGTTGCTGCATTGGCTGTCGCAATGGCTGTTTCATACGATTCTGCATCTGTGTTTTTGCCAAGAAGGCCTGCCTAACATCATCCTTATACATAGCCTTTTTTAGAAAACAAAAGGTTTGTATATGTCCAGGCTTATGGCAGAAGTGACAAACAAAGTTTTTCTTTCTTGTTTTTGGCTTTTTAAAGAAATCAGGTTTTTGAAAGTCTTGTTTAGTTCTAGACGTACCTTCTCCTTCTCTTACAAACACTTTTGGAACAAAACCAATACCTGCCTTGGATGTGCTACCTGAATTCAAAGATTTCATCCACTTTATGTTGGCTTGAATTCCATTTGGCAATGGTTTCTTCTTTTGCTTGAGTGAGCTGCTCCTTCAAACCTTCGATCTCAACATCCTTTTTACTCGCCAGACTTTCCAAATTTTACAATGCGTCTTTTTCGATCCTCATTGGCCTTTTTTAACAGCTCATTTGCCTTACCAAGCAATGTAACTTGGTGAGCTCGTTTCTCCCAATCTTTGTACATCTCCTTATACCCTTCCAGCAAGTCTGACTCTGTATCCCCACCATCTTCTGGGATTGTGGAATTAAAACAGAAGAGATCGTCCCCTGCTGCCATCGACCGCCGATGTGACTCGGATGTAGCCGCATTGGGTGTCACATTGGTCAAGAATCTGCACTTTCGCCAGAGTCATAAACGGTGAGAGTGATAAGATCACTTGGATCTTCTCCATCACTATCACTCAGAGTTCCTGAAAAATTCAAACCCTTTTTCCTTAGAGTATTTGCGCATTGGTTAGCATAATGACCATAACCTTGACATTCTCGACATTGAACTGAATCAATGTTCTTACCATTGTAGGATGATTTTGAAGCAAAGGGGTTTGTGAAGGGCTTTTCTGGTGTTTTGGAAAGAATTTTCTTTGGGAACAAATTTTCCAGAATCAGGTTTAAAATTGTTTTTCGAGCTTGATGATGGAGTTCTATTTTGACTCTTATTTTTCAAAAAAATTCTGAATTTGGTAGTCAGTAGAGCAATAGATTCTTCTCCAAAATCAGACTCATCAATATCCTTTTGAATTTCAAGCAAATCACATGAGATATCAATAGGAGCAGGCATAGCAATATTTTTCACAATGGGTGTAGAAGATGATGAAGCCCCTTTGCCTTTTTGTTTTATTTGATCATTTAGGTTCAATTCAAAGTTTTGAAGAATACCAGCAAGTCTTTCAAAACTCATCTTGTCAATATCATGTGCTTCCTCAATAGCACATATCTTGACATTGAACCTTTCAGGCAAAGTTCCCATCATCTTACTAACAAGACGCTCATTAGTAATGGGATCTCCTAAAGCAAGTGCAGAATTAGATATGTCAAGAAGTCTACCACAATATGTCATGATATCTTCCAACTCATGCATTCTAGTATTCTCAAATTGTGTGGTGAGCATTCTTAAGTTAGAGGCACGAACACTGGCAGTTCCTTCACACAAGGTCTGAAGGGCCTCCCAAACATCTTTAGCAGATTCGTAATTAGCAATCACTCAAAAAGTATTAGCATCTAAGGCTTTATAAATAGCAGACAAAGCTTTTGAATTAAAGGATGCAGTGTTCCTATCTTCATTGGTCCATTCAGATTCTTTGGTGACCTTGACATCACCATCCGAATATGTTGTTTTAGGAGGACTCCATCCATTCAAGACAGCCAGCCACGCTCTTTCATCAATCGATTTGATGAAGATGCGCATCTTAACTTTCCAAATAGAGTAGTTTGCATTAGTAAGAGTAGGAGGGCGAACAACGTTCTCATACTGAGAATCCATCACGGCTATAACCAGAATCAACTCTTAGTGATATCAAGAGGTGGCTCTGATACCACTTGAAAGAACACTATAGCTCAGATTCTCAAGAGAGGTCAAAGTGATTTCCAATGTAGCTGTGATTGTAGCTACAATGGGAATCACAATGAAACAGCAAATAATAGTAGCAGCGGAAGAATGATTTTAAAACAACACAAAACAGAAAAACTGAACTCAAGTTTTTACCAAAAACAATCTACAAGAATATACTTGTAGATCTAGCCTCAAGGCCACACAAATTTCACTAAAAAGAATAATTGTTTTACACGAAAAATACTTGTGAAATCACTAACAAAAATTCTCACAAGACAATGAATCTTGGAGAACAAAAACCCCACATAAACAAGTTAAACAAAAACGTGGGAAGAAACAAAATCAGTCTCCTTTAAACAAAACAGGAAGACAAACAGATTTCCAGAATTCTGATGTTACTGCCAATGTTGTAACATTGACTGCCTTCAGCGAACGGGTGATCTTCAGGTCTGGAAAACTGCTTTAGTATCTCACGACTTATGCTCACAGATGTATATGCTTTTTTCTCTCTCTCAAGCTCTGCAATCCAGCCCGTTTCCTTGCTCAGAATATATAGCTGTCTGATCCCTACACAACACGCAAATGAGACCATCTACTACAAGGAAAAGGATTAGCCATTAAGGAAAAATCAACAACCTACCAATCTTGTAAGATTTTGTTACCAAATATGAAAGAAGTCAAGAAACTTGGTTTGACTAGGATTTTTGCCAATATTTAGTTACCAAATATGTGCACTCGAAATCTAGGTTAAGATTATGATACCAAAAACTACCAAAACTAAATCTAATAAAAAGAACTAATTCCTAAGTTAATACAAACTTCCCAAAAATCCTATTTTGACCAAGAAAGGTGAAAACAAGTAAAAATAGGCCTTGCCTATTTTACCCTTACAATCTAGCTAACAAAAAGTTGTGAAATAAAACATTAGCTAGCTAATGAGTTTAGATAAAATAAAGTTTTTATGAACTTAAGCTCAGGTTATCTAAACTAAACTTAATGCGTTTAAGTTAATCATGCATTCAACAGAGAGAATAAAATGTCTTTTTGGCAACAACATCTATTACAGTCTTACTAGCATTTTGAGGAGATAAATCATAGAATCCAAAATTCCAAAATTAGTAGGTTAAATGTGAGAAAAATAGACTAAATTGTTCACATACTTAAAGCAATTAAGCAAATCAAAGAAACAATGTGAAATTGTGAAAAAAGAAGAATAATAAAACATAGAAGCGTGAAGAGAGATAAGTGAGCATACCGTCGTCCGTCGTCAGCGGTCTGCGTGGCAGAAGATAGAGTTGTGATTATGTGGAGATGCGGTGGAGGAGAGGACTCATAGGAGTGCATGTCGTCTCCTCCATCTCGTCATCTTTGCCAATTGCCCAGTTGTCGTCTTGTTGAGTTTTGAAATGGAGTGCTGCTAGTGCTTGCGATCAGTAACTTCATATTTTTAGGGCTTAATTTTTTTTTGGAAAAAATTGCAGGCCAGTCCATTTTTCAAAGTTTCTAATCGCTACAGCCCCGTGTTTTTTTCAAACTGGAAAATGACACTTTTGTAGTCAAAAAGACTATGATGACATTAATGAGCATGACGCGTGCTACATAAATAAATTATGGTGCATTGACTATTGAACCGCGATTCATCAATTTTATTGCATTAATTTTTGCAATGTGGTTCAATAGCTTAATTGCCTAGTCTAATTTGCGCCGAGGTTCATACATTTTATTGCATTAATTTTTGCACTGTGATTTAATTGCCTAGTCTAATTTGCACTGCGATTCATCAATTTTATTGCATTAATTTTTGCACTGCGTTCAATAGTTTAATTTCCTAGTTTTATTGCACCGCGATTCATCAATTTTATTGCATTAAATTTTGCACCATGGTTCAATAGTTTAATTGTCTAGTCTAATTGCATCGCGGTATCAACTTTTATATACCGTGATGAATGAATTTTTGAACTACGATACATATACCTAATCCAAGTTGCACCGCGGTATCAACTTTTATTTACCTCGATGAATTAGTTTTTGAACCGCGATACATAAAATATTATTAATCCATTTTTGCACCATGATACAAAATGATAATGAATTAGACCATGTCCTCCACCTTTTTCTTCCATCTCCTCTGTCGTAAGCCTTCTTCTTCCCCCTCCTCTTTCGCCTTTATCCTACTGAAAAATCCTTCAACCCAACACAGATCCATTACAGTTTTGCACATAATGAATCAAACAAACCGTTTACCTTCGGGGCTACAAACTTTGAAAAAGCCTTCTTCTTCCCCCTCCTGCTCTGCCTTCGATCCCTGTTGCATTGCCCAACAATAGTGATTTTCGAATTCAAAGTGTGTTACCTGGTGTTAAAATATATATCACGGGAAAATATGTAATAAAAGTACAAAATAAGGAACATTTCAAATTGTTACTACTATGAAGAGTACGGTATTGGATGTCTGATTGTTTGCTTTTGAAAAGTCTGCTGGTAGACTTAGCCTTGGAAGTCTGCTAGTGGATGCCAAGGGTGCTGGTCTGCTGGTGAATGGAAAGTCTGCTAGTAGCAGCCTTAGGAAGACTACTGGTGTGAAGGGCTACTGGTACAAAATGAAGTCTACTGGTCTGAGGCCTGCGTCAAACATAGTTTCCTCAAAACAGATTCGTCCCTTCCTATAATTGCTTGGAAGATTTACTGGACGTCTATCTCCCACAATACAACGAAGACACCGGTGAGACCTTTAGCCCTAAGGTTTTTGGCGAATAAAACAGGAGGACGAAGGACTTCGCTCAACAAAAATGCAATGCAGAAAAGAAATGGAGATTGTTCCTAATTGTGTTCTGTAAGTGTGGATGTTATCTCCATTATATAGGCTGAAGCATTAAACAAATTGATTACGATAATTAATCAAACGTTTTGATTCACCAATAATGAAACTCATTAAATTGACATGAAAGTAGAATAAATCTGCCAATTGAATGTTGGAGTTACGACAGCAAAAGAATAATTAACAAAACTTGGGTTGGTCTGAACAAGTAAATTTGGTCTGACATTCGTGTCCGTGGGACGCGCTCGTACATGAGTACGATATCCCGAAAGCTAAACTGGATCATGATTTCCACCCCCCTACGCGGGCGTATACGAGAGAAGCCTCTATTTTACCCAAGCTTACCATTAAAACATAAGGAACTTATATATAAACCGCTCAAGTTTTTGTTAATTTCATAATGTGGGATAAATTCACTTCCAACCCCACACTTTAACCAATCATAACTTATTCATCCCAATACCAAATTGGACAAATGAATATATGATTTCGATGTTTTCAAGGAGTAGAACACATTTCCATAATTACCCTTGTCATTACACAAATGAAACAGAAACAAGTCCATGCCTCAAGAATGCACAATTTTATTCTTTAAACATAATTTTTCCAACAATCCCCCACAAGAAGGAAATTGACGAATTTGGTGATAAAATCCAACAGTCAAAACCTGCATAGGATAGGTAGGTGTTACCATTTGAACATTCCCTCAAAAAAGTTTATTTATTTTAATGACTGATTAGTAGTCATGACGTCTTTGAACTGTTCTGCCATTTGTGTAAACGATCATATACTTTACACATGAATCTTCTTAACATAATTCAATTCTCATAGCTATGTTCATTCATGGCCTTGAACATACGTCTGGTTTTGTGAGAAGGACTAAGAATTGAGCCTCACACAAATCACCTCGATGCGGCCCCACTTCTTTCGTACATAGGTGATTCTTACTTTAGGAATCATTAATAGCCATATGCTTATCCTCTTACACATGAGCATCACTGTTACAAGGGATAACCCCCACAGTGAAACTAAGAGTCTTTTTACAATTAGGTTGTCCATTTGAACCAAGATCTTGGGATCTCCAGTCAACAAGGTTGGGTTTCCATTGCATCAACTCGTATCTAGAGTCTTAAGTCCCATTCCTTTGGAAGACTTATCAACTAACTCTCTATTTAACCTTTTGGTTAATGGATCCACTAAATTATCCTTTGACTTCACAAAGTCAATAGAGATAGTTCCAATTGAGAGTAGTTGTCTAATCGTATTATGTCTACGACATATATGTCTAGACTTACCATTGTACATGTTACTATGTGCCCAGCCAATTACCGATTGACTATCGCAATGCATGCAGATTACAGGCACATGTTTTGTCCATCTTGGAACATCTTCTAAAAATTGACGTAGCCATCCAGCCTCTTCAACCACTTTTGTCTAGAGCTATAAACTCAGACTCCATCGTGGATCTAGGTATTATGACAGTTTGCTTAGAAGATTTCCATGATCTGGTTGTACCTGCCAAAGTGAATACAAATCCACTAGTAGACATTGAGTCTTTAATATCTGAGTTCCAATTAGCATCACAATATCCTTTGATCACTGCTGGATCTCTTATATAGTACAGTCCATAATCATGAGTATATCTTAAGTACCTTAGTACTCTGACTATTGCTTTCTAGTGATCTATCACAGGATTAATCGTGTATCTACTTAGATTACTCACATCATAGGCAATTTCTGGCCTTGTACAACTCATTAAGTACATCATACTTCCTACGATTCTTGAGTATTCTTCCTGAGAGACAGTCTCACATCGATTCTTTGATATATGTAGACTAGTGTCAATAGGAGTTCTAGCTATTGCAATGTCATCCTTGCTAAACTTCTCTAGAATTTTATCCACGTAATGTGACTTACTTAAATTTAGTCCACTTGAAGTTCTAGAGATTTTAACACCAAGGATTACATTAGCTAACCCCATATCTTTCATGTCAAATTTAGAGTTTAACATATCTTTTTTAGATTTAATAATCATATTATCATTACTTCCAATGATAAGCATGTTGTCTACGTAAAGACATAAAATGACATAGCCATTTTTAGTTTCCTTTACATATACACATTTATCACATTCATTGATCTTAAATCCACAACCCAACATGGCATTATCAAATTTCTCAAGCCACTGTTTTGGTACTTGTTTTAAGCCATACAAAGACTAAACCAGCTTGCACACTTTGTTTTCTTTCCCTATAGTAGAAAACCCTTCTAGTTGTTCCATATAAATATCGTCCTCTAAATTACCATTTAGAAAGGCATTCTTTACATCCATTTGATGTACTTCAAGATTTCGTAACACGACAATTACAAGTACTATCCTTATTGATGTTATTCTCATAATTAGAGAATAAACATCAAAGTAATCAAAACCTTTACGTTGCATGTAACCTTTAATTACAAGTCTGGCCTTATACTTATCAATTGTTCCATCTTCTTTCATATTCCTTTTGAAAATCCACTTATATCCTAATGGTTTTCTTCCCGAACGAAGATCCATTAATTCCCAAGTGTGATTTTGAAGGATGGAATCAATTTCACCTTTTGATAGCCTCTTTCCAAAGAAGTCCTTCAGAAGAGCTCACAACTTCTTTATAGCTTTGAGGTTCACTTTCCAGCATGTAGGTTAGAAAACCCGGACTAAAGGATTTTTCTACCCTAGCTCTTTTGTTATGTCTAAGTTTTACGTCTTCTACCTCATTCTCATCATGCTCTTCTTCTATTGAATCATGTATTTGTTTAGATGAGGTAGACACAATACTCAACCTGCATCGAAATACATTTTCAAAGAACGAAACATTTCTTGATTCCATTATCGTGTTTTTGTGTAAGTCTACAATTTTAGAATCATGCACAAGAAACCGGTAAGCATTGCTATTATGTGCATAACCAATGAATATGCAATCAACCGTTTTTTGTTCTACTTTCACCTTTTTAGGTAAAGGAACAATAACCTTAGCAAGACACCTTACACTTCAAGTATTTGAAGGATGGAGCTCTTCCATGCCACATCTCATACGTGCTTTTGGCAAGCTTTTTACGGGGTACCTTATTTAAAAGGTAATTAGCTGACAATACAACATCTCCCCACATGTTCTGTGGCAGTCAAGAACTTAACAACATTGCATTCATCATCTCTTTTTGAGTTCGATTTTTGCGTTCGGCAATACCATTTTGTTGAGGTGCATAAGGTGCTGTTGTTTCGTGGATAATACCAAGCTCAACACAAAATGCAGCAAATGGTGACTCATATTCACCTCCACGAGCACTTCTTAGCATCTTAACCTTTCTATTGAGTTGGTTCTCAACCTCAGTTTTATAGAGAATAAACTTCTCTATAGCTTCATCTTTACTTTTGAGAAGATACATTTCTTTTTTAAGGAAACAAGGACGGCACCCTGCTAGATTTTATTAAAATAGAAAGAAATACAAACTTGAGGGGGACAACCAGCCTTGCCCTTATAAATGGGAGGACAGAGGAGCCTTACCTCGAAAGGGAAAAACAAAGCAAATCAATAAAATTCATAAACAAAAAATTTAGAAATTCTAACATAGGGAGTACTACTAGCATCTAAACAAATGAGACCCTTAATTGATCGAGGGATATCAGCAGCCGATAGAAACTCGAAGTTGTCTTGAGAGTCACAAACCATGTTAGCAAGACTATCTACAACTTTATTAGCTTCACGGAAACAGTGCCTGAACGAGTGTTGACCAATTTGTTGAAGCCGAAGAATATCTCAGAAAATATATGCATACTTCCAGGGGATTTTGAAATTCTTAGAGATGCAATCAACAATGACTTTGGAATCCATTTCAATTAAGACACAATGAAAACCTTGCTCATGAATCCAAAGAAGACATGTATGAAGAGCTTGCAGTTCTGCCATCATATTGGAGCACTCTTCATAGAAATTCGAAAAGGCATAAATGCAATCACCTTGAGAGTTTAGAAGAATACCACCTCCACCACTTAGACCGGGATTACCCCGACTAGCTCCATCCGAGTTAAATTTGTAGCATCCTGAAGGAGGACGGTCCCAAGAAACTGCCTGAACTTTAATCTGCTTATAGAGCCCAAAAGAGATATCTGAATAATTATGGAGATCAGAGATGAAGTAATTGGATGCTTGGAGAATAGCCTTGAGATCAGATTTGATGCTGAAGATCAGAGATCGAACTGAATGATAAACTCCTTCGAAGATGGTTGAATTCCTAAATTTCCAAAGGTGCCAAAGAATAAGAGATGGGACAATGATGAAGGGAAGGTACCGGCGATAAAGCCACCAAGCAAGGCAGCGCTGTTGGATAGCACTCGGGCAAAAAGGAACTTCAAATATTGAGTGAAAATGTCTCCAAATTTCTGTTGCCAAACTACTAGAAATGAAGACATGATCAAAAGTCTCAATATGTCCAGATTCGCAGCATTGGCATTTCGAAGCAAGCGAAAATCCTTTACCCCAAAGACCTTCATCAATAGGAAGACGGCGGAGGAAAATTCTCCAAAGAAGAATGCTAATTTTTTTTGGCAGAGATTTGTGCCAAATAAAATCTGCAGACAACATTCTAGGATGAGCATTGGAGACCTCTGAAATAGCTGAACTTAGAGTAAAGTTACCTTGAGAAGACAAAGTCAAATAAGCTCGATCATCTTCATCAATAAGAGAAATAAACTGGGCCTTAATACTGTCTATGACGGAGGAAGAGAGAGCAGAACTGAGACTTGAGTTATGGCTGGACAAACTGGGCAGGAAGTCTCGAACAGAAGTAACGTTGCTATCCACCGGCGAGGCAAAATGGAGATCACGAATCTAGTAGTCAAACAATGGAGAGCTGTTTCCGCGACCAATAACCCAGAAAATTCGAGGGTCAGCTATGGCACGAGCCTTTAGCATTCTACACCAAGAGTGAGAACCTTTGGAAAGAACAATGCTAGGATGTTGCCGAGAACAATATCTAGCCTTCATATAGGAAGTCCAAAGATTAGAGACAATACGAAAATGCCACCACAACTTCAGGCCATATGCCTTACATAAATCAGCCATAGAAAAGATACCGAGACCACCTTCAGTAACAGGCCTACAGCAAGTTGACCAAGAAATCTAATGACTTTTATTTCTCCCTTCCAACTGCCCCCAAAAGAAATTGGAACACATCCTATCAATCATCTTAATAACAGATTTAGGAGGGTCTATGGAGGCAATTTGATAGCTAGTAATGGAATAGAGCACATGCTTGATGAGGATAATTCGACCAGCCGAATCTAGGAAAGGCCCCAACCAAGAGCTAATACGACCTTGAAGCTTGAGAATAAGAGAATCAAAATAAGACTTCTTTTTGCGACCAAAGTAAAGAGGACAGCCAAGGTAGGTGATAGGAAGAGAACCCATCTGAAAATCCAGGACTGATTTAGTAAGATTGCAACGAGTGACCTCTATGGAGGGGGCGACAAAGAAGGAGCTTTTAGAGCGGTTGATAAGTTGTCCAGAGGCAGCTTCATAGGTCTGGATAAGATGTTTGTGCTGGGAGAGGGATGCCTTGCTACCATTACAGAAGATGATAATGTCGTCAGCAAAGGCAAGATGGGAAATAATAGGACACCCACTAACAGTCGAGTAGATATAGGACGGGAATTGGGATTGAAGAAGATTAATGCTTCGACTAAATACCTCCGCTGCTATAATGAAAAGACTCGGAGAGAGAGGATCCCCTTGGCGAAGACCCCGAGATGAAGGAAAACAAACAACTGGGTCTCCATTAATTAAGACCGAAAACCAATTGTCAGAAATTAGCCGCCAAACAAGATCAATAAAAATCTCATGAAACCCAAACTTTCGAAGGACACTGGTGAGAAAAATCCAAGAAACTCGATCAAAAGCTTTGGCCATATCCAACTTAATAACAACATTAGATCCAGAAATCTTTTTCCCCAGATGACACATCATTTCCTGCGCAATAAGGATATTGTCTTGAATAATACGCCCTTTAGTAAAAGCGCTCTGATTTTCGGAAATAATATGAGGCAAGATGGAAGCAAGCCTTGTAGAAAGAATTTTAGATACGAATTTTGAGAAGAAATTACACAGACTTATAGGGCGGATATCCTTAAAGGAAGCTGGAACATCAACCTTTGGAATGGTGGCAATAAGAGTACTCGACCATGAGTGAGGGAGAGAAAACCCCGAGAAAAACTCCAAGATAGCTTGATGAAAATCAACACCAATAATGTCCCAACAGAAGGAGTAAAATTTCCCAGTGAATCCATCTGGACCTGCAGCACTATCCCCATTAAGGTCGGAAACAACAACCTTTAACTTAGACAACAAAGGAGGAACAATTAGAGATTCGTTCCAGGCCGGCGTGATCAAAGTGGGAATCATATCCAGATTATGAGAAGAAGAACCTTCAGCTTTAAGTTGGGAGCTAAAGTAAGTGATAGCAGCATGTTTAATTTCCATGTCAGTAGTGAGGAGATTTCCTTCATCATCATAAATAGAATGGATGTGAAGGCGACGTTGAGCCTGTTTAACCGACGCATGGAATAACTTCGAGTTTCCTTGCCCTTTTTGCAACCATTTAATTTTGGCTTTCTGACGCCAATATTCTTCCTCCTGTAACAAAAACCGACGATGGGAGGCCTGGGCTTTCATTAAATTCTCGCGATTGATAGGAGAATTATTGAGCTCAAAAAGTAATTCCATTTCCATAACCTCTTCTTCAGCTGCTCTGAGATTGTCAAAGATATTTCCGAAAACAGTTGTATTCCATATTTTAAGAGCCGCCTTAACATTACGTAATTTACTTGAGAACTTAGTTATAGGTCTGCCCGTAACTGGTTGATTCCATGCTTTGACAACAATTTCCATAAAAGAGGCATGAGTAGTCCAGATATTGAGAAATCGGAAAGGAACAGGATGTTGAGAGACTTGTTGGGCTATAGTAGTGAGCAGCGGAGAATGATCAGAACAATTTCTGTTAAGATGCTGAACTGAGGTTAATTGAAACTTGTCCAGCCAGGAGGTATTACCCAACACTCGATCAATTCTCTGATGGATGGTGGCTGTACCTGCTCGCTTGTTCCACCAGGTGAAGTTGCTTCCAGAAAAGCCCATATCAATTAAACCCGCAGCAGATAAACAGGCGTGGAAATCCATGGCCCCAATACGATCCCAGCCGGAACTCCCACTCTTTTCTTCAGGATGAAGAGTAATATTAAAGTCCCCTCCAATAAGCCAAGGGGTTTGAGAAAAAGTTGAACTAGTGCTAATAAGATCATCCCAGAGATCTTGCCGGTCTCGCGAGTCACACCTCGCATAAACACAAGAGAAAAGGGCATTAACAGGCCAAGAAAAGTGTTTGATTAAAAACGTGACATGCTGGGAAGTCTCTTGAACAAGGCTACAAGTGAAGCTGGATTTAATAAAAACCCAAATGGAACTTGCTAGAATTAGAGAAGGAAAACCGAAAATTTAATCAGCGAGTAACAAGAGCAACATTGGAAGAATCTAACATAGGCTCAAATATAGCAATTACAGATATGTTATGAAGCTTAACTAGCTGTTTGAGACGGCTTACCGTAGGGTCGTTACCTATACCTCGAACGTTCCAGAACAGAACTTTGCAATCCATTAGCCACTAGTTTTGGAATCAGACAAACTTTTGAGAAGATACATGTTGGAATATGCTTCTTGATAATTAACTTATCACTTTACATATTCTGAATATTTTGATTTACTTGTTCCCATTACTATGTGTCATAACAAGTGGCTAAGAGGGCTGCGTATCGATTAGTGTGGCAACTTGTTTGACAACACATAGGTCTTAGGTTAGGTTGTCTTAATCTAGTCCTACCTTCTAAATGATGATTGAACATATCAGCACTTCATATTCACCAGCACCAGCAGACTTGTTGTAGCATCAAGGTTTTCGAAAGACTCGTCACCAGCAGGCTTGTCATATGCACTACAGGACACTTTGAAGACTCGCCACCAGCAGACGTGCTGTAGTGTCAAAGTTTCTCAAAGGACTTGTCACCAATAGATTTATCAAGTGCGTCATGGAAATACCTTGAAAACTTGTTACCAACAGACTTGCTACTGTTTGAATGTTCACATTAGCAACCAACAGTCCATCCTTTCAAGAAGACTAACTATTGAACATCACACCGGCAAACTAATTATGCACGTGCTACAAAGAGATAGAACCGTAGTAGATGAAGACAAAACAAATGTGTTCAAGCTTCAAAAGCAATTCAAATCTTTATGAAGCCTGGCACCAATGATGTTGCAGGACCTTCTCTCACTCACGTGGTCTGGAAAAGTCAAAAGAATTAACTTTATTTGATAGACCACCTGATAGTGCATCAGACGCCAGACTTGCTTTTCAGAGACCTATCAACACAGTCTGACATGCAACCAGTTCAGGATCTGCAAGACAAAGCTTTTACCCAATAGTCAAAGATCCCGTGAACAACATCTCTATCTGACAGTCTCCCACAATGACATCTCTCTAACGGATAGAAAATTCATCTTCGTCTCTCAATGATCAAAATGACCCCGTTCTATAAAAGAAATCTTTCATCTTCTTCAAAAATACAACTAAGAGAGTTGACGAATACGAAGACACCTGCAACAAGAACTTCAAAGATGCCGTAAGATCTACAAGAGATCGTCTTCACCAACGTATCTCAGATCTTCACAGAAGATTACAATGCGCTTACCCAGACTTTAGCAAAACACTCTCTGTGGTTTGCTAGGAAAAAAGGCTTTGAAAAAGAAGAGAGAGATCAGAAACGTCAAAAGACAGAGATCGGCGTCTTGGTCAAGAACCCAGTTCTTGATTTGAGTTCTTCACCCTTCTTCGAAGAGCTCAGCCTCTGACTAGAGCTTCAGGATTTTATTCCTAAAGTTAGAGGTCAAGCTCTTGGATAGATTTAAAGATTGATTTCAGATGGTGCCTAAGGAAGATGAAGAGCTGTCAGTAAATATTGCATTCATATCTTTAGATTTGTATTCACATACAAATGATGTTAATTATGCAATAATCAATCATCATAGAAGGCCGAGTGCTCTGCACTCCATTGTTTAGATATTTTATATCTGAACGATCTTCAATAGTGTCTTTTCATATTAGTTTCTCGTTCATGTCTCCTATTGCCCTCTTTATTTAAGAATTCATTTATGAATAATTAAGTAAAGATTAAGGCTTGAAAGGACGAGGACAAAAACTGTACATATAGTGTCTAGGCTGATGTAATCTGTAATTTATCTATGAATAAATTCAGATGTTCTTTCAAATAATTTATCTATCAGTCTTTACCTCTCTATGAGCTTTTATAAATTGATTTATCCTTTGAAAAGCTATTTTCTAATGATTTCCTAAATCTGCATTTGGAAGAAGGATTAAGTGTGTTGTTGTTCTAATCATATATTCGTGTACAACCACTTAAGACTTCCCTAAATCTAAGCCTAACTATTTCCGCTGCTTAACCTCTTTTAAATAGGCTTTTGATTTAAACGACAGTTCACCAACAGAGTTCTTAACTCTTCTGAGAGCAAGTCTGCTATTCCTTGATACCAGCAGACATGTTCACCATGCAAACTGTCTACGTCTTTACAACCTATGCTTTACTTATATAAAAAGAAGGAAAGTTTTAAATGGCAACATAGGCTATTCAACCCTCCTCTAGCCTATTTGAGCAATCATGTGGACCAACAATTGGTATCAGAGCCAAGCTCTTCAATCTGTATGCCAGGTCTAACCACCTGAGAGTTTGATCCTCGATTGCTCATCCCAAATGCATGTCAAAAGAAAATTTTTGTTTTACTTCAAAAACTTTTGACAAGGATTTCATTAGAGATAAATTTTTGAAAAACTTATTTATTTGGAAAAAATTATTTTGTTTTCAAAAATTTCTTGAGATAGACAATCATCATGATGATTATGGGAAAATTATTCATATGATATACATAGCAATTGACACTATGAATAACTTTTCCTCAGATGTATGACACTCCGATGGATGCTTCACTTAAAAGGATTTTAAATTCAAATTCTCTTGACATAAGGCTAACGATTGTTATCAATCCAACACCCTCTCGAGAGAAATTTCTTAGTTAAAAATTCTGCAACTTTACAAGTGAAAGAATTTTGAATGATTCTTATCTATTTTCATGAAAAAGGTTTAGAGTAAAAAACTCTATATCATGAAACATTGATTGATCCCTCTGTTATATGACATTTAGTTTCTGGGAGCTTGGCCTATATTTCAAAGAATTATTTGAGATAACTTTCTAATAAATATGAATAAAGGTTCCCACAAGTTGTTGCAAAGGAAATATACTCTTTAGAAAACATCTACCACAAACACATTAGCTTAGATTCTAAAAGGCACATTTTGAAGAACATCTATCTCGAACTGAATACGACTGTCGCTTAAGGTACATCCTATGCCTAGTGCTCAATTCTTCTGCTCTTTTTCTTTCCAGGAGCACATAAGACCAATGGAAAATAAGATATTCAAGATCCTGATTCCCCCCTTTTCTAGAACTCATAAAATGTTGCTAATGGTCTTCTTGATTTTCATTCAGGAATACAGATTATCTCAAGATCAACAAGAAAATTTTATTCTCTCTCTCTACCAGCATAAAATATTATGCATGACTGACTTGCAGGATTCTTTTCACTTGGTTCAGTCTAATCTTCTTCTCTATAGGTTATGATATATGATTGATATCTACTCTATGATTCCCCGATAATCATGATCATGAATAATGATCACTGCATAAGTCTTATATTTGCACGCTCTGCTCTTTCCTATTTATATCTGCAAATATAAAGCTTGAGTAACTGCTTATCATACTTTGCTCCTTGACTTCTATTTACTCTATTAAATCTGATTTACTTTACTCAACTGGTTTGATGTCTTCTTGTCAAAGTAATTTTAGATTATCTTTGATCTGTTTAGACTGTGTTGTATTCAAACCTTCTTCTTTGTTGAACATTCTTGTTGCGCAGTACTTCATAAGCTCAGTTTTATGTGCTGACTTATAGGAGTTTCCCACCTTAGTAGACAATGTGCAACATACATGGGTATCGTTGCAAGTTCTACAAAGGTTGAGGTTAAATTTTTTGAAACTGACTATTTCATAAAGTAAAAGACTAATTTCCTAGATTATCGGAAAAGGTAAAATATATCTTTAAAAAGGAAAATGTGTTCTTCATTCAAAAACATTTTTCTGAAAAGTCACTTTTGTCAAAAACAAATCTTTTTCTGAAAAAGCTGTTTTGACAAATTTTACTGAAAAATTGTTTTGTCTTATGAAAAACCTTTTTATCTTCTCAAGAAAGCTGATTTGTTTTTTCAAAATCTCTTAGCTTTCCAAGAAGAATACTTTACCAGATATCTAGAAATTACAACCATCTCTCACACTACCATTGTCACGACCCGACCTGGATTTCAACACGAAATCCCAAGGTCGTGCCGCTAGATCTAACATAAGAAGAGGACAACCACTTGTTAAATAGTAGTGCGAGTCGAACAGTCGAGCTAACAAGCTCTAAACATGAACATAAAGTCGTACTAAAATACGGGATTTCAAAAATCTAATTAGCGGAAGCAATAAGGAAATGAAGTCCCAAGCTATGAAGCTCGAAACCAAAGGCAAAGAACCCAAGAGATACATTATCTCACAAAGGGGAAAAACAAAACTTGTGTGCCACAACATGAGCGTTGAACAAACCATCGGCACTCAGTGGCGTTTCAACAAAGAACCAACCAGATATAAAAATTACCCACAGCGAAAGCATACCGGGGTTAACCAACAAATATAAAAATTTAGAATAAAGAAAAGCCATAAAGCTACTGCATGCTCGGGAGACAACTGAAATAAATATTAAAACCATGAACAAGGCATGACACAACATGTCGACCCAAGAAAGAATCAATACAAATACGTAAGTATTTACCCGATCGTAAAGTCTAAATAACTTTATAAGATCGATCTCACAAGAATATCAAAGTACATAATATATGTGACGATGCCAAAAAGAAATAGGACTCCACAAGCTACTACTTAGGGAAGTCTGCTGCTACTAGCATGAACCACACGATCTAATCTCGATCTATCGATCAGCTGCGCTCTGCTACAGTCATGATCTACTCGAACTCAATGTGGCTACCAATTTACTGCAACTAGAAAACAAAGTACGGAATGAGTCATAATGACCCAGTACGCTACTACAAAAGATATGTAACATACAACTATGTAACATAAAAATAATCAAGATGTCATTTTACAAATGACAGAAAACCCGAGAAGAGGCGTCGTATCGTTTTGATACTCCACAAGATAACCATTTCTTCTTACTTACAAAACCGTCCAAATGAACCAGGGTGTAATTCCATATTCAAACATAAATCAAATGAATTAGAACATAGTTCCCATAAAAACATAATATGCAAGTATATATAATTATATATATACTAATCAAACTATTAATAGAATCATTAAGTATAGATGTGCATATTTATATATATGCACGTCAAGTCTTTCATAGCATCATCAAGTAGAAGTATGTATATCTAAATATATACATATCATATCATTCATAGAATCATTAAGTACAAGTATGTAAACTTACAGTTATACACCTCAAGTGTTTCAATAATACACAATCAAGATAAACACGGTCACTTAGTTCTCATATTCAACTAACACTTTGTTATCACATAAGTGCCCATAGTAAGCCACATAAGGGATAGAGAAAGTACCGAATCATTGTCGTTGTGTTGCTACTACAATCACAACCATTAAACTGTTTCGTGCTGTCAGATGTACGTGATTGATACATCGACATACCAAGGGATACTCGGACCAATTTAGCATAATCCATGTGCTCTATTGGTTACGACAATGGGCTAACTTCCCCACTATGGCCAATAGTGGAGGGTGTGTGAATTGTCTCTGATACGGTGATACATAGCAATCACGAGTCCCATAACTCGTGAAGACGATGCATCGTCCCACCATTAACACATGAAATCAAATAATGCTAGCTGGACTTACATGCAATTCACAAGTAGATGTTTACTTGTCAATTCTCAAGTAGATATAATGATCTACTAAACTCATATGATTATGTACATTGTTACAATAATCACAAAACCACAATAGGAGCTCAATTGAGTCTCTAGATCACAAGTGTCAAGCATGCACACTTAAATCAATCAAAGCTCCAAAAGCTAGTGACTAGTCAAATGGATTATAAATGTCATAGAATCACCCACGATCCTCGTAAGGTTCAATTGTTCCTTAAGCTCAACTCCGTTGAGTCTTTACTACAATTCCAACCAAATAGGGTATAAATGCTATATGCATTTCTAGCCCTTCTATGTTCTTGCTTAAGGCATAGCTAGGTTCTTGCTCCATTTAGGAACCCTAGTTTGCGTATCAATAAGTCAAGTAGAAGATAGAAACCTAAGTTGATTAATATCAAATCAAGCCCTAGTTCAATTCAAGTTCATAATCCCACCTATTAGTGGAATCCAAATTTCATTGCAAGTTAACAACCCAATAGTAGAACATGCATGAAGGCAAGAAACACTATATGCTTTATAAGTCATATTCATCAAGTATGGAGAATCAATCCTTAACAAGTATCACAATTATGCTTTCATAAGTCATAATATCTAATAAGCATAGATGCTTATTTCTAGTATAAATACAAGTTAAGTTCTTAACTTAACAAATACTAAATCACATATTGCCCAAGACTACTATGTTAGTCTAGGGTCATTAAATCATTTAGATTATAAATAATAAACGCATCCTAGAGTGATAATTTATCCCATTGTCAAAAATTCATAGTACTCTATGAATTAAACAAAACTATCCTTAACAAGCTCAAATATTGCAAATCACTCTGCGCAGCAATCTTGCTAATTGCATTAAAAATTCTTCTCCAATCCAAATGTACTTAATCTTACTTATTCAGAAAGTAGGATCTTTAAACTATAACTTAGCCTTTTAAATCACTTCATTCGGACTTGTATTAATCAATCTATGATCATATCAAGATCAAGCTAATAATCTGTTTTTCTGTTATGATTGTTCTGCCCAGTCAACTTATAAATTTGACAATTAATTCCTCACAACTCCAAATTTCATTAATTTTATATATTCCGAAACTAGACTCTTGGAACTATAATTTAACACTTTAAAGTACTCTATTTGGACATGTATTCTTCAGAATACACTCACATCAATTTCATGTTAAAAATTTGGTTATCTGTTGTGACTCATTCTGCTTAGTCAACTTGTAAATTCAACCATGAATCACTCACAACTCCAAGTGAGGAGATTATTTCCTAGTATCAAACTAGACTCTTGAAACTATATTTTTCCATTTTAAAACACTTCAATTGGATTTTTATTGATCAATTTATGATCGCATGAAGATCATGTTAATAACCAGTTCCCCTTGTTCAGACTCACTGTCGCAGCCATGGTTCATGATTCATTAAAAATACTTCCCTAACTCGAAAATTAATGAAATTTTATAGAACATTACTTAACATACACACGACCAACATATAATATTTTTAGGCAATTCGATGTAGTAAATTAGTACCAGTAGTTTTCCGAATACAGCCAAAAATTTGGACTGAATCTGTGAGGTTTCTTCCTAATTGGTGAAATCCTAAACTAGTCATCTCATTGAAGTTTCCAATTCCAACAAGTCCATGAACATTAGTTGTTTCAAGTCATGTTTAGAACACTTTTAATTCTATACACAAACCCAATTTATTAAGTGTAGAGGGCAGCCCCAAAATTATTCAGATTTTAACCCTAACATGAAAAATTATTTAAAGTTAACAATTGCAATGAGTTCATTCACAAGAATTACTCCTAAGCACAATTAGAACCACATTTTTGCTTTACACAAACCCAAATTAATAATTTAACAAAGCATCCCCATAATTTCCAGATTTTTAACTTGTTGAAATGAAGATTTCTACTTCACAAGAAGTCTTCCTAAGCATGTATACTACAACTATTATGAAGGGAGTATGTCATTATATTGAACATACAAATTCTCAGGGATTGGTGGCATACCTTAAGCCTAGAAAAGGCTGAGAAAAATGAATAAAAATTAAGGATTAGTAGTCTCCTCGATAGATAGGATTGGGTGGTCTCGAATCCAAAATCGGGTGGCCGGATCTTTAGGAAATCACAAAACACACACCAATCTCATAAAGAATCTCCCACACACAAGCTCTCATCAATGGTGGTTGTACATATCTAAGGTATGAGGTGTAATGAGTGGAGAAAATCAGATATTTCAAGTCACAAAGGTTAGGGAGTGAGTGGAAAACAAGTGTCAAGCCATAGGTCAATTTTTAAGTGAGATTAAGTCTCTAATTGAGGACTTAGTGCTAAAATTTTCACTTAGGCTTAATCCACTCTAATTAAGGTCTAATTAAGGTCCAAGGTCAGGTTTAGTGAAATCATTAAGGGTCTCCAAGTAAATCCAATAAACAAGGCAAAACTCAAATTTCACAGAAAATAAGAGAATAAATGATTAGTCAACTTTAAAAATGTGCATGTTCGAAATACAACTCCCAAAATTACGCAAGAAGTATGGTTAGAAAGATCTTGAACTCTAGTTTCTATCAACATCAAACTATATCTCAAAAATGGTCGAGGGGCAGACCCATCATGAATCTTTAAAATAAAAAGATGAGTGTTCAAACTTAAACACGACCAAACCAAAATAATATCAAGTTAATCCCCAAGGTCCCCTAGTCATCCAGGGCCAAACCTAGGATCAAAATAATACTAACCGAGTAATATGACAACACGATAACTAAAATCGCGAATCGAGAATCAAACTTACGGCGACAAACTATATATGCGTACGTGTAAACTTGTAAAAATGGTTATTATAATGTATCTGAGCAAGTACATTAGGATCTAGGATCTCTCAAAGGTCGTGACAAAAGAGGAAATGCATTAAGCGTTCCACCAGAGTCAAGTACTTAAGGATTCGGGTCCACAACCATATATGACTTTAATGAAGAGTGGTTGAAAGGACTCTTGAACATAATGAATTCATCTCATTAACCCGGTCCTTCGTCTTGCCTCGGCGAGTATTTATAGAGACATTTCTTTCCTCATCTCTATCACTCGAAACTATTTCCCTAACACTATGATGACACCGATACAATATTCCATCATTTCAAAATGTTACTTAGGAGTATTCTTAGCCTTAGATCAAGTTTCTCTCTCAATAACTTGGTATTACCTATCCTATCCATTGAAAGTTGTTTGGTTAGTTTGAGGATTCCTCTTGTATGAAGATTTACCTCAACAACCATTTAGCAGTATCTCATGTTTCTATATCATTGATCACATTTGAATGCTCCTTCTTTAGAAGATCCTCCTATCTTGATGAGGCAAACGTGATTCTCCTCGGAGTTCCCCTCTCAAACCTCCAAGGATGAGTGCACGCTGGGCAATCTAGAAATCTAGATGGTGTTTATGGCCCTTTTGGGATAGAAAACACACTCTGAGGAGGAGAAAAGGATGAGCACGCTCTTTCTTCTCTATTGAGTTCCTTGATGGACCTATATTCCGTTTGCCAACCCGTTAAAATGTTTGGGTCCTTGGTCTTCATTGACATCTCCTCACTTTTTTTTATTTTTGAAATGTGTTAGGTGTTTAGATTAGTTGTTTTATAGTTAAGTCATCGAAGTTGTATTGAATCTTGTAATCATTAGATCCTCTTTGTAATCGATTATATTTTGATCTAAATGAGAACTTGTTCAAAACAACTTTACTTCATGTCTATACGCTTTTGTATGCACATTCTTTGATAGCATGAAATCTTATGTTTGCTTATGGATTTGGTACTTGTAATATATATATTTTCGAACCAACTTAACAGCATAACTGCATGTTAACTTGATAGCAAACAATCCTTAACCATTAGTATTCCTATCCAATAGAACATAATTCTAATGAGAAGAAATAGGATCTATCTTCTAAATAATAGTCTTATGAATCGATCTTTTTATAGATCTAATTAGGCAACCTGAGAGACTTCAAATTTTCATCAAAAAACTACGGTGCCTGAACTAAGTTGATTCTTATCATAATGACAATCTTTTGATCTCATCTTGTTTTAAGCATTGTCATTATAGTTAAGGTCAGCGGTATCTTAAATTGATCTTTCATAATAAGAACCTTATTTGGCTTAAACTTCTATGATTATTGATAGAAATCTCATCGGAAAATTCTTGTTGGAATATGGATAACTATAGTTTTGGATTTCTTCGAGGACGCCTCTAACTCCTTTCTTAGGAATGCAACATCTCGCCTTAACCCATGATGTTACGGTGAACCTTCATTCTCTCAGAAAAGTCTGGTCTCAAATACTTCATGACACGAGACCTGCTTGATGTTTGAATAAAGACATTACCAATTCTACTTCTTGTCTTTCTTGGTTCAACTCTGCTCCAAATTGTTTCTTTTTCTTTGTCTTGAGCAGGATGACTTTCTTACCCTAAAGATAGTCATCATCTTAGCTATTGACCAGAAGTGAAATACATTCTTTCAACTACTGTGCTTCTATCGGATTAAGAATAAGCTACTTGCTTTCTTTGGCGATTGACTATGTTAACTCATTTGCTTCTCTACTTTGAGATTCTATTGAAAAAGCATAGTCATCAATTAATCTATGCCAATTGAGCCTATAGTCCATCCTCCCGAAGCCAA
>CM028384.1:77409102-77441601 GCA_013146195.2 Codonopsis lanceolata | reverse complement strand
GGTATCTGGAATGTTGATAATTGAATTGGGAGGAATGACATTTTGAGTCATAAGCCTGTCACGCTTTGATTTTGAAGTTCTTGCACGAAGAAAAACAAAATAAAAATTAGGGCTTTTCATCTAGACATCTAAACAAGTAGGAATTTCAAAGTTTTCTAAAATAATTTGAAATTTTCGGAAACAAACTTGAAACCCTAGAATGTTTAGAGAAACCACACTCGAGAAATGCATAACGAAGTTTTCATAAGAATGAACAATGAATAAACAAAAGCATTTGTTAGTATTCAAGTTTGTAAGAACAACAATGGCGAATCACTTGTATAAACTTCGAAAATGACCGTTTGAATTCCAAAAGGATTTTAGGTTGAGAATGAAATGCGAGCGATGCATGAAAATTACGAGTAGAGTAGAGAATCGTACCATTGTTGAAGATGAGAAGAAGAAACAAGAAGAAGAACTTGAATTTGGAAAGTAGTTACTCGAGAGAGAGAGAGAGAGAGAAAAAGATTTACGTTCAAAGGGTTTCGTAAAGTTTGCAAATGACGGTTCAAGGACTATTTAAAGCGAGAAAATATCAGTTTTGAAAGGGAACTTAAGATATTTTCTTAAGTACCAAATTTTGTCCTTGACCTTTATTGCTTTAGAAACCTCTTTAGCAAAAGACTAGTAAAGAGTACTAACCTTTAAGTCTTAGGTAAGGAGAACTTACGTCTTCAGATTAGACTAATCTTGGGTCTGGGTATGAAAGAAACATTAACAAAATTTAAAAATTAAGCGGTAGGATCAATCATACCAAGATTTCTCCTTAAATAAGCAAACTTTGGTGGCATCCGGTGGTTTTGTGAGAATGTCGCCAATTGATGCTCGGTTGGAACATATTCGATGTTACCTTTTTCCACATGATCTTTGAGAAAATGATAACGAATATCAATGTGCTTTGTCTTTGAATGCATCACTGGATTTTGGAGGCGAGATAGGCGATGTGTTGTCACACATGATTGGGCGGTTCGGTCTTGATGTTGTAGTCCTAGTTGTTGCTTCATCCATAGGTTGAGGAGCAACGGTACTTGCGACAATATATTCTGCTTACGTGGTTGAGTTTGCCATGATCCTTGTTTCTTGCAAGACCATGAGGCGAGTGTTTCCAAGAAATTGACAAGTCCCTTTGGTGCTTCTTACGCTCACTTTGCGGTGCATAATGCATCACGAGTATCCAACTAGATTGAAGTTGTTGGATTTTGAATACCGATGCCTAGATTTGTTGTTTTTGACATATCGATGATACGTTTGGCGGCAAGCAAATGTGACTCCTTTGGATCTGCTGAAATCTAGCACAAACACAAGCGACAAACATAATGTCGGGTCTACTAGCGATAAGGTAAAGAAGTGAACCTATGATTCCTCGATACTTGGTCATGTTCTCTTGCTTTCCCTTTTCATCTTTGTCAAGATGGCGATCGGTAGACATTGGAGTTTCAAATCCTTTGGCTGAATCAAGACCAAACTTCTTGATTAGTTCCTTTGCATATTTGGTTTGGTGATGAAGATTCATTGAAATGCATTGTATCTGCGAGTCCTAGAAAATAGGTAAGTTCACCCATCATGCTCATCTCGAACTTGCTTTGCATCGGCTTCTCGAATCTTTTGCACGGCTTTGGTTAGTTGATCCAAAGATGATGTCGTCCACATAGATTTGTACGAGAAGAGAATGGCCTTTGTGCTTGAGGATGAATAAAGTAGTGTCGATTCTTCCTCTCACGAATCCTTGTTCAATTAAGAACTTGGATAGAAGTTTCATACCAAGCTCTGGAGCTTGCTTCTCAGCCGCAGAGCTTTCTTGAGTCGTAGACGGTCCGCTTTATTCGAGATGACAAATCCCCGGAGGTTGTTCCATTGATACGCTCTTGAAGATCACCATTCGTAAAGGCACTCTTAACATCCATCGATACACTTTGAAGTCCATGAACGAGGCATAAGCTAGAAAGATTCCGATTGCTTCTAGTCTAGCAACAGAGGAGCAAACGTTTCATCAAAGTCAATTCCTTCTTCTGTCGGTAGCCACGAGCAACCAATCTAGCTTTGTTTACGGTGACATTTCCATCTTCATCTCTTTTATTTCGAATACCCACTTGGTGCCGATGGTGGATGATCGGTCGGTCTTTGAACTAAGCTCCACACCTTACATCTTTCAAAGCCGATTCACTCTTCTTGCATAGCTTCAATCCAGCTTATGATCTTCGATAGCTTCATCAATCTTCTTTGGTTCGAGTTCGATACAAATGCATAAGCAAACAAAGTTTCTTCTCGAACCTTATTTCTCGTGACGAACTCCTGAGTTGAGATCACCAATTGATTTGAGAAATGGGATGATCTCTTGCTTCAATAACGCTTGGAGGAAGATCACTTACGGTGGATTCTTCCCTTAAGAATTCGAGTTGGTTGAGAAGGAGATTCACCAAAATCCGGCAGTTCGAGAAGAAATAGAGTCTTCAAAACTTTCATTTTCTCGGTGAACAAGAAGGATGAGAGATCTGTAAAGGTGCTTGGGGTAAAACAGAAGAGATGGGTTCGAGGTCAGCAGATGAGTTGTTATCGGTATCGGTAGAGGTCTCTTCTACCGGTGAAGAGTTACCTGTATTGGTGGGATCTGCTTGGTTTTCGATAAGGATTGGAAGTAGATGTTGTATTTGTACTGCCTCATCATTATCAGTAATCATTAGCAACGTTCGAGCCATTCTAGGCTCTAACAAGTCATATTCATCAAAAGAAACATGCAATTCTAAGATTTTTAAGTTAGATTTACCGAAAATGCGAAATGCTTTTGAATGTTTGGAATACCCAGTAAAAATTCCTTCGTCGATTTTGCATCAAATTTTCCTCTATACTCTTTTCCATTATAAAGAATAAAACATTCTTTACAAGAAGATTTTAAGAAATCCAATGTTTGGGGATCTTCCTCTCCATATTTCATATGGAGTTTTATTATGAAACTTGTTTACCGAGGGATCTATTTTGGGTAAAGCAAGCAAGATCGCTTACCGAGAAATACTTAGGAAGTTTAGCTTACGCCCAAAGCATTGTTCTAGCCGCTTCAATCGGTGTTACTGTTTCTTCCGTTCAGCTACACCATTTTGTTGAGAATGCCGGCAGAGAAGTTGTGGCCGATCCCATGGTCATCGCAGTACTTTTCTACACCATTGTTTTTGAATTGAGGTCGTTGTCCGATCTTATGTCACAAATGTCTTCAAGCTTTTGAGTTTGAAGTCTTCTAAAAGTGCGTGACTAGATCATACGTTTCATCTTTAGATGTCATAGTTTCAATCCAAGTGAATCTAGAGTAGTCATCAACTACTACAAGTGTGTACTTGTCTCCGAAATCTTGGTGTTGTAATAGGTCCAAAGAGATCCATATGCAGAAGTTGAAGAGGTGCGTTTGTTGACAATACAGACTTTCTTTTGAAGGAAGACTTGGAAAGTTTTCCTAGTTGACAAGCTTTACAACTTGTCATGATCGGCAGACACCGTAGTAGACCTTTGACAAGCCCATTTTTGGAGAGCTTGGAGAGGTGCTTGAAGTTGAGGTGATCGAGACGCTTGTGCCATAGCCACCGTTGTCACGAACATTGTTGGCTACTAGACACGAGGTTTGAGAATCTCCCTAGAAGATTTAAGTCCACGACATAGGCGTTTCCTTGTCTATTGCCGGCCAAGTATTGTGGAGCATGATTCACGGTCTTTGATGAGGCACCGGTTTGAATTGAATTGGCATAGAAGTCCTTTTGTCGCACTGTGATATGCTCGAAGATTGTGCTTTAAACCACTTACTAGAGAAACTTTGTTGATGGAGAGACTTCCTCTAGTAATTGAGCCATATCCAATTGTCTTTCCTCTTGCATTGTCTCCAGAAAATAACCGTGGGTCCTTTTGCTTCAGCCTATATACGTAAGAAGACTTGTTCCCATCATGTGCCTTGAGCGACCACCTTGTCTAGGTACCGATGTCTTTGTTTTTCGATTCTATAGCCATGAAGCATTCAGAAAAGAGTTAAAGCAAAACAAGGTACCCTTTATTTGGGTCCTAAGGATTAGCAACCTTTTGCAACCCATACACCTTGACCTTGAGAGAACTAGGTCTCTCTCGATCTTGGGATGAACCTTAGCAGCATTCGGTGCCGATGGCCTAAGCAATGGCAAGAATGACATAAATGGAAAGTCCATAGAGAAGCTGTTAGAGTCTTCAACCGAAGAGTGCTTATGATCATTCCTTTTCTTGACATTCATTTTTGGTTCAACTTGCTTGTTGACGGTAGACTTAATTGGTTTCTTTCGAATCTTCCTAGGTAGGTTACCAAGAGACTTAGCTTTAGCTTTTCTACGTTGAAAACCTTTTCAGAGGATTCGGTAGAATACCTTTAAGTTTACCTTCAACGAGTAAAGGAGCTTTGCCTGTTTCATAGACAAACTTGATAGTTACCTAGAGGTTTAGTAGGTCTACCGCCGCCAGACTTTGCCTTGGCATAGTCGTTGCCGGTAGACTTCACTTTCTCTACCGTTACCTTCTCGTGTTTCTCATTTGAATCATTCATTTTGGCTTTTCCTTTCTGAGCTTTAGGGTAAACATAAGGAACACTTGAATAACCAAGGCATTGTTTCCCTATATTTCCAAATGTCTATTTAGAGAAAGATATATCATTAGCAGTTTCGGAGGATTCACCTTTCTCTTTGACTGAAGAGAGTGTCGGAAGAGACACATCCGAATATCCTATGCTGTTTATCATTGCTAGATTTTTGGCTTGTAAGGATTTCTTCAAATGCATCCTTGGAGCTATTCCAGAGTCAATTGTCTTTTGCAAGGCAATTTTCTCTAGGTCAAGTCCTTTGATGTGCTCGGCTCAGACAGTCAATTTTGTCATGAAGAAATTTGTTTTCTTCTTCTTCGCTTGATACTCTCTTGTTGGCACTATTGAGAGTTTGAATCTCACCGCCATCAAAGATTTCTCATGTAAGTTTCTCACGTTCTTGGCCAGTTTAACATAGGCTACTCTAAAGGAATTAAATTCTTCAAGCCTTTCCTGATTATCCTTGAGAAGTTCTTCCTTACTGAAACTATCATTGTTGGTTTCATTTTTGTCCAAAGGACTTGGTGAAACTACAACTTCATTTTCAGAGTCATAGGTAGGACATGAATCATGAGCTATTAAGCATATGTTAGCTTGCTCACAATCCTCTTCCTCCTCTTCTGAATCAGTCTCAAACCATGAAGCAACCTGTTTGTCTTCTATGTCTTCAGCCAACATACCCTTTTGTTTTTGAAATTTTCTAAAAATGGGTTTTCGGTATGCTTCAAATTTTGGCTTAGGACATTTTGAGGCAAAATGACCAGGTTTTCTACAGTTATAACACACAAGCTCTTCCTTAGATGAGCTTTCACCAATCTTCCTGAAAGGTTGTTGGTGAGTGTTCTTCCTTCCATATTTTGCAAATTTTTGAAAACGTTTAACAAACATAGCAAATTGTTCATCAGATAAAAAATCATTTTCCGGAAGAAGTAGAAGGTTTGTTTTCAACAATGATTTCTTCTTGGACCATGGTGGCAAAGACACGCTTAACTGTTTGTCTTGCTCTAGAGCTTGATTAACTTCAAGTTCATAAACCTTTAAACTTGCGTAGAGACTACGAAGAGTCATCTCGTTTAAGTTCTTAGATTCTTTCATAGCCGTGGTCTTCACATGCCATAAGCTACCTAGAGAGCCTAGAAACCTCATGTTCATTTCCTTTTTGTCATACGTTTTACCAAGAGAAAAGCAACTATTTATTACCTCACCTTGAATCGATCGTATGCTTGTCTCAAGGTTTCCTTAGGATCCTTTTGAAAGAATCAAAGCTGCTGGATGTATGTATATTTTCTCGTTGTCTCTTGTGTCTTGGTCTCCTTCCAAGTATTCTACAAGAGCTTCCCACATCTCTTTAGCGGTTGTACATCGAATCACTTTGGTAGGTGCTTGTATCTAGAGAGTCGGTGATTATATTGATTGATTGCTTTGTCAAGTTCAACCGACTTTCTATCGCCCTCGTCCATTCGATTCTTCTTTAGGAACTTCTGCAGGTTCCCAGCGATGGAGGCTAGAAGATTTGCCTTCATTGGTACATGTTGACTGCAGTGACACATTTCCATAACCTTGTTGTCAATAGAGTTCATGAATCTCATTACTTTATCCTTCCATACATCAAAATGACCTTCGTCCAATATTGGGACGTGGTTAGCATTAGATGTAGGCGGCATATAGTGTGTTTGTGCCATTATGTCGTATCTCTCAAGAGTTTAATCTTGGAAAAACTTGTTTTCGAAGAGTAAGGCTCTGATACCAATTGTGGGTCCCAATGAGCACAATAATAAGCTAGAAGGGGGGGGTTGAATAGCTTATTAACACTTTAAAACTTTTAAGTAAGTTCCTTGAAAGTTACTTGCAATCTATGAAAAGAATCAAGTAGCGGAAGACCTTCAAGAAAATTGTTCCAGTGTCCGCCGATAAGGACTACGTAGACCTTTTACAGATTACTTAAGTTCTCAATAAATGGATAATATAAACAATGAAACTAAGCAGTTCAAATAATAGACAAACAGAGGAAATAACACAAGTATTTTGGGATGGTTCACACTATAATGAGTGCTACGCCCACCACCAAGGCAATAACCTTGGATTTAAATTGTGCACTATGTTTTCCACTTAGATCAATTACAAAGAATATCCCTAATGGATCGTGTACAAAATATTGACTTGTGTTTGTCTAGGGAATTAAATATCAGTAAATACAAGATATTTAATTAGTGCGTATATAGTTAATGGAAGTTAACAACAAGAAGAATAAAGCAATAAATGTTGAAGAGCGCTTCTTGTTGTTGACGAGGACTTCTAGATCTGTTGAGGATCTATTGAATGCACTGAGCTGAAAGACTTGGAGTTGTGTAGATTCAGAGCAATTCTTTAAGTGTTCGATTGATTACATGCAGCTTGTCTCTTTGTTCCAGTCTTCAATGGCGTATTTAAAGCAGTGCATTTCAAAAGAATCCGTTGGAGGGACGAAGACTTCAACTTATTCATAAATGCATTAAATGCATGGGGTCGATCAAGGATTTTCGTCTTCACGAGATATCTAGAGCGATAATCATTTCGAGATCTTCAAAAGGTGGGCGATTTGGTGTCGATCGAGAGATGAAGCGAAAGTAGGGGCGATCAGGCGAAAAGTCTTCTGCTTTTCGGAAAGTTGCTTTCGGCGGCTTGACATGTCGTGGAATGACTTGGATTAATTCAAATAATATATGGAAATAAGTTTGAATTAATCCACCTAGCTTTCTTTCCGAAGAGGACACGTAGAAGCGGCATCACCGGACACGAGGTCTACCGATCTTAAGCTTTGAGGTGTCTTCCGTGAAGCCGAGAAGGGGTCTTCCTGTTCTGAAAAAGTCCTATAAAAACTATACAAGGCAAAGTTCTATACACAGTTGACACGCTAATCGATACGCCCGATTAGCCACTGAAGTATAAAACTGATGTAATGTACTGATCAGATATAAATTTAACATAAGAATCAACACTAGACTTTACGGTCGGGTAGATACTTGGGTATTTGTATTGGTTATTTCTTGGGCCGACGTGTTGTGTCGTGCCTTGTTTGTGGTTTTAGTATTTATTTCAGTTGTCTCCCGGGCACGCAGTAGCTTTGGGGCTTTTCCTTATTCTAAATTGTTATAGTTGTTGGTAAACCCCGGTATGCTTTAGCCGTGGGTAATTGTTATCATGTTGGTTCTTTGTTGAAACGCCGGCCTGGAGTGCCGATGGTTTGTTCAGCATCTACAATGTTGCGGCACGCGAATTTTGTTTTTCCCCCTTTGAGAGATAATGTCTCTCTTGGTTTCTTTGGCTTTTGTTTTGAGCTTCATAGCTCGGGACTTCTTTTACTTATTGCTTCCGCTAATTCGATTTTTGAAATACCGTATTTTAGTGCGGCTTTATGTTCATGTTTAGAGCTTGTTAGCTTGACTGTTGGACTCGCACTACTGTTTAACAAGTGCTTGTCCTCATCTTATGTTTTCCAGCGACACGACCTTGGGATTTCGCGTTGGAATCCGGGTCAGGTCGTGACACTGGCTGAAGACATAGAAGAAAAACAGGTTGCTACATGGTTTGAGACTGATTCAAAAGAGGAAGAGGACGATTGTGAGCAAGCTAACATATGCTTAATAACTCATGATTCAGATCCCACCTATGACTCTGAACATGAAGTCGAAATCTCACCAAGTCCCTTCGATAAGAGTGAGATCAACTGTGAAAATTTCAGTAAGGAAGAACTGCTTAAAGATAATCAAGAAATGCTTGAAGAGTTCAATTCCTTTAGAATAGCCTATGTAAAACTCGCCAAGAATTGTGAGAAGCTTGCTGCTGAGAAATCTCTACTGGCAGCTGAGATTCAAACTCTCAATAGCTGTCAACAGGAAAGTATCAAGCTAAAAGGAGAAAACAAATTCCTTTGTGACAAAGTCGAATATCTCACTGAGCACATCAAAGGACTTGACCTGGAGAAGATTGTCTTGCAAAAGACAATTGACTCATGGAGCAGCTCCAAGGAAACCTTTGAAGAAATCCTTTCAAGCCAAAAGACAAGTAAAGATAAATCTGGCTTACGATATTTTGATGAGCCCAGTTCGGCATACTCTTCTGTCACGGAGAAAGGTGAAACCTCCGAGACTGCTTATGATATCTCCTTCTCCAAACAGACGTTCGGAAACAAGGGTAAACAAGGACTTGATTATACAAGTGTACCATATGTTTACCCCAAGGCTTAGAAAAGAAAAGCCAAGGTAACTGCTTCTAATGAGAAGCTTGAGAAAGGAACGGTAGAGAAACCAAAGTCTACCGACATCAGCTTTGCCAAGGCAAAGTTTGCTGGTGGTAGACCTACGAAATCTCTACCGGTTCTTAACAAGTTTGTCTATGAAATGGGTAAGGCACCTAAACCAGTTGAAAGTAAACTTAAAGGTATTCTACTGAATCCTCTTAAAAAGGTTATCAACAGACCAGCCAAGGCTAAGTCTGCTGGTAACAAACCAAGGAAGGTCCAACATAAATCAATTAAGTCTACCGTCAACAAGCTAGCTGAACCAAAGACTGATGTTAAGAACAAGGATAATCACAAGCACTCTTCAGCTAAAGCTACTGACAGTCCCCTATAGAACTTCCATCTTTGTCATTCTTGCAAATGTTTAGGCCATCTGGCCCCAGAAAGCCTGCTAAGGTTCACACCAAAATCTGAGAGACCTAGTTCTCTCAAGGTCAGGCAGGTATGAGTTCCAAAAGGTTGCTAATCCTCAGGACCCAAAAGAAAATAAAGGGGACCTTGTTTCTTTGATCTTTTTCAGGTCTGCTTCATGGCTATAGATTCAGAAGATAAGGATGTTTGGTACCTGGACAGTGGCTGCTCAAGACACATGAGAGGGAACAGAAGTCTACTCACAGATATAGCTGAAGCCAAAGGTCCCATGGTGATTTTCGGTGACAATGCAAGAGGGAAAACAATTGGGTATGGCTCAATCACTAGAGGAAGTCTCTCCATCAACAAAGTTTCTCTAGTGAACAGCTTAAAGCATAATCTTCTGAGCATATCCCAATTCTGCGACAAAGGACTCATCAGCCAATTCTCCTCCAACCAATGTCTCATCAAAGATCGTGAATCCTGCTCAACGATACTGACCGGCAATAGAAAAGGAAACGTCTATGTCGTGGACTTAAATCTACTAAGGAGATTTTCCAGCCTTTGCCTAGTTGCTAACAACATTCGTGACAACAGTTGGCTTTGGCACAAGTGTCTCGGTCACCTCAACTTCAAGTACCTCTCCAAGCTCTCTAAAGATGGGCTTGTCAAAGGTCTACCTAAGGTGTCTGCCGACCATGACAGAAGTTGCAAAGCTTGCCAATTAAGAAAACTTTCCAAGTCTTCCTTCAAAAGAAAGTTTGTCATGTCAACGACCAGACCTCTTCAACTTCTGAATATGGATCTCTTTGGACCAATCACTACAGTCAGTATCTCCGAAGACAAGTATACACTTGTAGTAGTTGATGACTACTCTAGGTTCACCTGGATCGAAACAATGACTTCAAAAGATGAGACATATGATCTGGTTACCGCTCTTTTCAGAAGACTTTAAACCCAAAAGCTTGAAGATATTAGTGACATCAGATCATACAATAACACCGAATTCAAGAACAACGGTGTAGAAAGATATTGTGATGACCACGGGATCGGCCACAACTTCTCTGCTACCGGAACTCCTCAACAAAATGGTGTAGCTGAACGGAAGAACAGAACACTAATTGAAGCAACAAGAACTATGCTGGCATAAGCAAAACTTTCAAAGTATTTCTGGACAGAAGCCGTCAACTCTGCATGTTTTACCCAGAATAGATCCTTGGTAAACAAGTTTCATAACAAAACTCCATATGAAATATGGAGAGGAAAAGCCCCAAACATAGGATTTTTCAAAATCTTTGGCTGTAAATGTTTTATTCTATATAATAGAAAAGAATATAGAGGAAAATTTGATTCAAAATCAGACGAAGGAATTTTTTTTGGGCTATTCCAAACATTCAAAAGCATTTCGCATATTCAACAAAACCTCTTTAAAAATCTTAGAATATGTGCATGTTACTTTTGATGAATATGATTTAATAGAGCCTCGAAAGGTTCCGAATGTTGCTGATGTAATACCCCGATTTCCGATTAGCTCGAATTGTGTGCAATGATCACATTTCTTCCTTGGTTGATTGCTTGTTTGGCTTGTGAGAGAGTCTAGATGTGTATGAGAGATCACATTAAGACAAAAATACTATTAAGAGATGCCATATAGTTGTTGACTTGCTAAAGTCACAAGTCGTAACTCGACGATAGTCGAAATGCGACGCGATTAAGAGTTTGCCTGCGTTTTGTGTTTCTGACCTCGATTTGGTCCTAGATCTTTACATGATGATTGAATAACATGTTTATATGTATTAGACTTCTATTTGGATGTATTCCTTAAGTCTTGTGAGGTTTTGACGCTTCGAGGATAGCAATCGTCCTTATCGTATAGTTTGAGATTGAGCCGTGTGAACGTCTCGTCTTTCGGGAGTTCTTTTCTCCTATTTGTTGTTCATCATATGAGAGGAATTTAGGCCTATTCTATAGCCCTTTGAATTGTTTATAGTCATGGGTTGTTTCCCGTCGGTTTGTGGTTTCATTCGACGTTTTATTAGCAAGTTGTTACGCCTTGCGTTGGTTTCGCTCCGAGTTGTTTCGGGTGTTGTTTATGGGAGTTTAGACCTACTTTGAAAGTGATTTGAGACTTGTGTGGTTTAGCCAAGTGTTTGGGGACTTTAAGGGTTGAATTATAGGCCGTTTCGAAGCTTTAAGGTTTGCGGTTGCATGCGGGAAGGACCGGACGCGAACGAGGTTTACAAAAACTGTCACATAGGGTAAAAATGGTCAAAGCAGTCACATGGGGGGAGCACCATGCGAGCGCATGGTGCTTCGAACAGCAAGGTCCCTATTTTGGGTTTTTGATGTGTATTTCCTATTCTACCCTTACTAAACCCCCTCTAAACCCTTCCTAACCTCTCATACTTAGTCTTAAACATGTCCTAACATATTTGGGAAGTTAATTAAGTTTTAATTAGTGGTTGATTACACCTAAACTTCACTAATTGTGCCAATGAATTCCCATTTGTGCCCTCACTTGTTTGGGAAGTATAAATAGCCTAATCCCCTTAAGACTTCAGCAAATTCATTCATTTTCCTCCTTCATCTAAACCGTATAGTGAGAGAGAGTTGGGAGACCATGGGGGCTTTTAAGCCCTAGCTTCTTCTTCCTCCAATCCACAAAGATCCGACCGTTGGATCACCTCCAAACTTTGGATTCGTGAAGCCCTCTGTGACGACCCGACCCAGATCCCAAGACGAGATCCCAAAGTCGTGCCGTCAGGACAAGCTAAGAGACAGACAAGCACCTCCTAAGCATAATGGTGCATGACAAAAGATGAGCCAACAAGCTCGAGACAGGAAGACAAAGCCATAACGGCGAGACGAAACAACAAAAACTAAAACCTGCGGAAGCAAAAACAAAATGGGACCCGAGCTAACAAGCTCCGAAATAAAAACAACCAAAGAGATAGTAAATCTCCCGGCACAAAAATTCGACGCATGTGATGCAACATTAGACACGCGCAACAAACCATCGGCAACCAAAGGCTGGCAAACCAACAAATTCCCAACCTGATAAACAACCACTCAACGGCTATAACATGCCGGAGGGACAATTCAACTACAACAATATAATACGAAATGCTAAACCACCAACCAAGATCTCACGACTAAAGCTGTCGGAGATAGAAACAACAATAACACAGTACTAGAATAAACGAGCCACACATGCCCGAAATGACAACATGAATAACTTCTAAAAGATACAATAGCTCGGCTATACTAGCCGGCTCCCAAATACATAACAATAATATACTACTATAATCTACCCAAGTAAAGTCTACCTAACTTTACATTCGTGTCTCACAAATAAATAACAACAATAATAATAGCTCCAAGCTTATTGCCCGGAAGACCACCTGCTAGAAATCTCTATCCGAAGTCGTCGCGTGTACTAACGGGATCACTGCACACACTAGGGAAAACAACCACACGAAGTGAACTGTTTGACATATTATATCATGGCATGGCTTAATGAACAAGCATATAAAAATCATGGTATCATACTAGTATACCAACAATAAGCATGCACTTAATTACCAAAGCACATAATCTCACATAAACCACATAGCATAATGTCTTTCATATAAATGCTCATAAATAAACATGTGTAACAAGAAACGTGAATCGAACCGTTACAACCAAATCCGGGTCCAACACCCAACCAAACTTACCGTGGGATTCATCCTCAAACCAAAATCCGGGTTCAACACCCAACCAATCATACCTTGGGTTTCATTCCCAATAATCACAACTCATCAGTTTTCCTTTAATGAGTACTCGTTACATTCATCCAACCTAGGATGAGAAATGAGAGCTCGATGTCAGGCTAGATGGCATAGCTCAAGATCACATCCCACTATTGACCAAATAGTGAGGAGAAAGGGAACCAATGCAACGATTTGTAGCGATTGTTCCCAAAGGCTATGAATCGTCCCATTGCCGACACTACAACCAAACCCGCCAGCTGGACTTAAACCAAAAATGCTCAAGTAGGTATTTACTTGCATAAACCAAATGATACTAAGTTCATTAATATCGGGCTCATCAAATCATGTAGGACATAATGCTCTACAAACTCCCATAACAATGCACAAATTTGCATATAATCAAGTAGGACATAATGCTCTACAAAATCCCATGAACAATGCACATATTTGCATATAAACAACGTGTTCAACTAACTTACATGTTTAGTTCAAGAACCACATATTGAGGTGCTCATAAATCCTCAAGCCATCAACCAATCAAGAATAGCATATAAACTCAATAAATCACAAGGTGAGGTCTACTATAATCCTCTACTCAAGATCAAACCCAAGACTATTAAATTAGTCTAAGAACATCCATATCTCAAAACTTAGTATTTAGTCTTCACTTAAAGCACACCGGACTCAATCATAGTCCTAATCATCGTATATAATCGACATCTCCAATACTATACTCAAGAACATCATGGCTACTCCGTAGCCACTTCCTCACAAGTGCTTTCATATGCACGCGACCAAAATTCTTAAAGAGAGAATTCTTTCATTAATAATTTCATAAATATACTCGAGGCCATAAGTTGGTCTCTAGTGTTCCGTGCTCTAACAAGCACGCTCAAGATACGTTTCCATAAGTCTCTATAACATGAGTGTCTCATATGGACACAAATGAGATGCTCGGTTCGCACAAACATAATCAACCCAAAACCCAAACATCGTAGGGTTTTAACCCAAGGCTCATTATCACATTATTGGTCTTGCGACGACTCCGTTGAGTCTTTATATTACATTTAATTATTTATGTGTTTCATAAATCCACACTTTAACATTTCATTAAAGTTTACAACAAAATCCCAATATTCATTCGGGCTTGATTCCCAAGCCTAAAAATCCATATAACTCATCATATTCATAACTCCATTTAGAGTTTGGAGGCTATGTACTTCACAACATTAATCAAACGAAACCCAATCGTCGTAGGATTTCAACCCAAGTTCGTTTAGCATGTTATCGAACTTATAATGACTCCGTTGAGTCTAATGTACACTTTCCGAAAATTAGGGCATAGAAGCATGGGCTACAATACCCTCTTATGTTCATAACTATCATCAATAACCATATTCTCAAGTTTGTTAAACCCACATAATCCCAACAAAACACTTAACAAGGCAACATAGGGTAAATTCACATTTTTGTGCATAAACCCATTTAGGTCACTTCACCAATCATGCCCACAAAACATGAATAAATCACATAAAATGGATTAATATACTATACTACACATGTATATTATACTAATCAAGGTTTCAATCATGTTCATCCAAGCCAAATCATCATTTAGGCATATACCCTTTCAAGTAACCTCACCAATCATGCTCACAACACATGAATAAATCCCATAGCATGGATTAATATACAATACTAGACATGAATAACATGCTAATCAAGGTCTCAAGTAGGTTCATCCAAGAAAAATCATCATCTATACATCTAGGGTTCATGGCATCTCTAAAAAGCCCTAGAATGCACCCATGGACCTCACATAGCACCAAGGTTGTTTTCCCTAGGGTCAATGGGGCAAAAACAAAGAGAAAGAGGTGTAGTAACTTACCTTGAATCAGCCCCTTCAAGCAACCTAATCAAAATTCCAATCGGTGGGAAAGATTCCTCTCAACCTCCTCTTCAAATCTATGGCTTGGTTTGGGAGATGAAGCTCTCAAGCTTTGGAATCCATGGATGGACCTTCAAGAACCCTAGAAGACTCCTCTCTTAGCCCCCAAGAAGCTCTCCCACGTTTTTAGAAGTGATAGGCTGAATATGGGAGTTAAATGAAGAGTTAGGGCTTCAAATAGGTTAGAAAGTAAAGTGGGTTTATGTTTAAGTGATAGGTTTGTTTCCCCTTGATTAACCCCAATAATCCACCTCTAAAACTCAATTAGATGGTTAGGATATAACCTAAGGTAGTTAGGATGGTTTAGGAGTGGGTTAGGTTGGGTTTGGGTAGGGATAGGATAAGCAAATGGGTGAAACACTTCAAAAATCCTGTAACAGGGATCTCAGACCCATGCGCTTTCATGGCTATGATTCAAAGCGACCTCATGGTCCCTATTTTACCTTGCCATCATTTTCTTGCAACCTTGTTCGGGTACGATCCTTCCCGCATGCAACCGCAAGCCTTAAAGATTCAAAATGGCCTATAATTCAACCCTTAAAGTCCTCAAACACTAAGCTAAACAATCTAAGTCTCAAACAACTTTTAAAGTAGGTCTAAACTCCCATAAACAACACCCGAAACAACTCGGAGCGAAACCGGCGCAAGGCGTAACAACTTGCTAACGAATCGTCGAATGAAACCACAAACCGACGGGCAAAACCCATGATTATAAACACTTCAAAGGGATATAGAATAGGCCTGAATGACTCTCAGATGATGAACAACAGATAGGAGAAAATGACTCCCGAAAGACGAGACGATCGCACGGCTCAATCTCAAACTACGCGATAAGGAAAATTGCTATCCTCGGAGCGTCAAAACCTCACAAGACTTAAAGAATACATCCAACTAGAAGTCCAACACATCTAAACATGTTAACCAAACATCATGTAAAGATCTCGGACCAAATCGAGGTCAGGAACATAAAACCCGAGTAAACTCTCAATCGGTCGTATTTCTACTATCGTCCGGTTACGACTTGTGACTTTAGAAAGTCAACAACTATATGATATCTCTTAAAAGTATTTTGGTCTTAATGTAATTTCTCATACACATCTAGACTCTCTCACTGTAAGACCCCGATTCCCGGTTAGCTTGAATTGCGTGCAATGCTCGCATTTCTTCCTTGGTTGATCACGTGTTTGGTATGTGAGAGAGTCTAGATGTGTATGAGAGATCACATTATGACCAAAATAATTTTAAGATATTCCATATAATTGTTGACTTGCTAAAGTCACAAGTCGTAACCCGACGATAGTCGAAATGCGACGCGATTGAGAGTTCGTTTGCGTTTTGTGTTCCTGACCTCGGTTTGGGCCTAGATCTTTACATGATGATTGAATAGAATGTTTAAATGTGTTATACTTCTAGTAGGATGCATTCCTTAAGTCTCGTGAAGTTTCGACGCTTCGAGAATAGCAATTCTCCTTATCGCATAGTTTGAGATTGAGCCGGGTGATCGTCTCGTCTTTTGGGAGCTCATTTATCCTATCTGTTGTTAATCATCTGAGGATAATTCAGGCTTATTTAATAGCCTGTTAAAGTGTTTATAATCTTGAGTTGTTGCCCGTCGGTTTGCGGTTTCATTCGTCGTTTCTTTAGCGCGTTGTTGTAACTTGTGCCAGTTTCGCTCCGAGTTGTTTCGGGTGTTGTTTATGGTTGTTTAGACCTACTTTAAAAGTGATTTGAGACTTGTGTGGTTTATCCAAGTGTTTGAGGGCTTTAAGGGTTGAATTATAGGCCATTTCGAAGCTTTAAGGCATGCGGTTGCATCCGGGAAGGACCGGAACCGATCGAGGATTGCAGAATTTGTCAACAAGTGTAAAAAGGACCAAAGTGGTCGCTTTGTTTAGGGCCATGAAACCGCATTGGATTCGAGTCAGATTGCACCCTATTTTGTTTTATGAAGTGAAATTCCTATCTGTAAGGGAAAAATAGGCATGACCTATTTTGGTCTTGTTTTCACCTTTCTTGGTCATAAAGTTTTGGTGGATTTTTGGTAACAAAATCTTTAGTTGCATTTTTGGAAACCTAATTTTCCTAAAGATTTTTGGTTTTCTTGATCCTAAAGTCTAGGAGTCATTTTTGTAACAAAATATTTAATTAGATTTTGGTTTTCTTGGACCTAAATCTTAGGAGTTGTTTTTGGTAACTAAATCTTTGTATAAATCCTAGTCTAACCATGATTCTTGAGTTCTTTGATATTTGGTAATCAAATCCCATTAAATTCGTAAGTTGTTGATTTTTTCCTTAATAACTAATCATTTTCCTTGTAGTAGATTGACTGTTTTTGGGTGTGTGTAGGAGACGCATAACTATAAATAAAGGTGCAAGGATTCGTGCTTTGTGTAGATGTGAGGTTCCCGGGGTGCGACCCGCGCCCCGCGCGCCCTTGGATAGGGGTGCGCGTACGTGCGGATGCGGGACACCACTGCTCTCGTTCCACCTTCCCTTGTTTAGGGGAAGACGAAATCCAAAGTGCGATAGGAGTGTTGTCTATATTAGCACGTTGGAATGTGCCTCGGTTGCCCTGAGTGGATTTTGTATCCAATATGGGAACTGATGGTTTTCCATATCAGGTTATCCCTTGTTTAGGGATAACAGGATATGGGAATGCATTACCCTTCCATTCCCATTCTCCCCTTTTCTTTTCAGGGGAAAAAGGAGAAGTGCAAGAAAGGATATTGCGACGCCCCCACTATGGATTTATTGAAAATAGCCTTATGGCCCATTCAGATCACTATGGGAGCTATGGGTTTCCCGCATCAAGTTATCCCTTGTTTAGGGGATACCAGGATATGGGAATGCATCACCCCTCTATTCCCGTATCTCCCTTTTTTAGGGGAGAACAGGAAAGTGCAAAGAGGGAATGTTGCGAGGCCCCACTGGATCTGAAAGTTTTAGAGTCGCCATCTTTATTTTAAGGCAAATAAAGCAAAACCAAATAAAAGAAAAATAAACCAGAGAAAAAGAAAACGGGTTCGGAGGCTAAGTTACGAGTTGGGAAGGTGCTAGGCACCCAACTCGCCCTTTCGGTCTCGAAAATGGTTTTTGGCTGAAGTATGCTTATTGTCACATTTATTTAGCAAATAAATAAGGTATTATAATGACAAGGGAAATTTAAACAAATACATTCGTGGTCACATTATTTACGGACTTGCAGCCGTCTCCTTCCAATAATTACAAACATATTTAAGAATATTTGGCCATTATAACGACTCTTTTACATAATATTTCCTATTCTAATCCGGGCAGCACAACGGCTTATATGGGCTACATTGCGCCGGATTTAAATAAAAACTTTTAAAAATAAATAAAAGACAGAAAATAGAAAATAAATAAAACGGCGCTCTTAAAGGTATTACCTTTTAGAGCGGCGGTGTGCTCGCTCTGTCCTTCAGGGAGAGGAGTCTTTTTGTGTGTTGTTGTGTTGATTTGGGCAGAATGACTGCTTTATTTCTGAGGGTTTGGGCTTATCAACTCGGGCAGAGTGACAGCTTATTTGGGTAGGTTTTGGCCTTTTTGGTTGGGCGGAACCTAGACTTAATTTTTGACTTTTCAGCTCGTTACTCGGGCAAAGTAACGGCTTACTTTGGGATTTTTGGACTGGAGAAGTGAGGTGGATACCTAACAACTAGGCTAGGGATCACTTATAACCTATGGGTTTTTGATTTGGCAGAGTTTGGACGGGGTTTGGAGATTCTAGGGGCTTCCACTCACCTATCTCGCACCTCTCGTACTAATAATATCGAAGGAAACGGCGAGCTGCGATCTAAAAATCGCGGAAGAATTGTGTTCAGAACCGGGAGCCGGGGCCTCCTATTTATAGCAGAGGAGAGGGACGCGGCCGGAATTTCTGAATTTCTTTCCCGTGCATCAGCCGCTTGTACCTTGTGCTTCAAGACTTGTACATTTTCCATGTGAGAGAGGCGTACAGTGGAAAGGATGGTGCGGCCAAGGCACCCTTGGTGCGGCACCATGAAGGCTTTTTACTTTCGAAATTTTGCACTTTACCCCCTGCGGTTCATTGTTTCGCGCATCCTGCTTTTCCTTTCGCATTTTTGACTCTTGTAACTTGACATTTGTTAAGATTTAACAGTTCTTGATATTTTATGTCAGTCACATACCAGGGGTACGAAATTGGGGTGTCTACAGTAGAGCTCCAGAGAGAGAATAAAAGCCATACAAATTGTGGTCCAAGTTTGGAGTTTCAAAGGCAGCTTTTCGAACTCGGCAGATGCATCGTCTTCGATGTCAATGTAGCTACATTGGCATTCACATTGAAGTTCTGAAACTGTTTTTGTCTTCCTGTTTTGTTCAAAGGAAGCTGATTTTGTTTCTTCCCACGTTTTGTTTAACTTGTTTATGTGGGGTTTTTGTTCTCCAAGACTCATTGTCTTGTGAGAATATTTTTTGTGTGATTTCACATAGTTTTTGTAAAACAATTCATCGTTTTTAGTGAAATCTTTTTGGCCATGAGGCTAGATCTGCAAGTATAGGCTTGTAGATTGTTTGGTAAACTTTTGTGTATAATTTCGTGCTTTATTTTAAAGTCTTCCGCTGTGTTTTGATTATTCTGTCTATTGTGATTTCCATTGTAGCTTTTTCACAAGCTACATTGGAAACTGCATTAGGCAGTTTGGAGAATCCTAGCTACTTGTGTTCTTTCAATTGGTATCAGAGCCTCCTCTTGACGTTACTAAGAGTAGATTCTGTTTGTAGCCATGATGGATTCCAAATATGAAAATTTTGTTCATCCTCCTACATTAACGAATACAAATTACTCAAATTGGAATGTTGAGGAATTTGATTTTGATGAAGAGTCAATAGCTCTTTTATCAACCAAGTTTAAAAATATTTTGAAAGCCAAAGAAAAAAATAGATTTTCATCTTCAAACTCCAAAATTGCTTTCAAACATGAGTATTTTAAGGTTGTTCCTAATGAAGACTCATTCCAAACCTTTCAAAAATCTTTTACCAACCCTTTTGCTAAACAGTCTACATCAAGTGATAAAAATATTGATTCTATTCGATGTAGGGCTTGTCAAGGGTTTGGTCAATTTGCTAAATATGATGTTTCAGGTTTGTTTGACTTTTGTGATCATGAATCTCTTGTACAATCTTCAGAACCTGCACATGAAAACAGTGCACCTGCCCCAGAACATTTAGTATCTGCAAGTCCTGGAAGTTCAGCCGATGTGATTCAGAATGTGATACCCAATGTGATTCCGAATGTAGCTACATCGGAAGTCACATTGGACAGAAACTTGGCAGATTCTGAAACAGACTTAGAACAAGAAGAGAATCAGTCCAGTTTGACTGATCAGGGATATGACTTACCAAGCAAAGTTCAGAAAATGCATCCCTGTTGGTCCCAAAATAGGCTCAATCTAGGCTAGAAGGGGGGGTTGAATAGCCTAGATATGTTTTTATGAAAACTTTTCGTAAACACTTCTAAGTGATTTCTTTAAGAAGATTTAACTAAAAATGTTAAAGTAGCGGAAACAGAAGAGTTTCTGGACTATCAAGAGTTCTGTTCAGGTAGTACAGATTCTGAATAGATTGTTAATCAGTATAAGAAGCTAACAGAAGTTATAAGTACAGATCAAGTAGAACACAGCGATATGAAGTGGTTCGTACTGTGAATAGTACTACGTCCACTACCAAAGTGGTTAGCTTTGGATTTTAAAAGTGCACTTGTTTATCCACTAGGTTTATGAGTAAGATCTCTAATGGATCGTGTACAAAATAAGTTTTTAACCAAGTGTATAAAGGTGAGAGAAACAATCAAGGATTAATTGTTCTCACACGTGCTAAAGTAAAGAACAGTTTAGAAGAGACAAACTAAATGAAGCTGAAACAAATTTAAGACTGGCAAATCTACAGCTTCAGGAAGTTTGTTGAAGTGTTGGTTCTTGTCCTTTGATCTCTTGAATGCTTGAGTGTTAAAGATGAAGCTTGAGAGTTTAATGCGCAAGAGTTGTATCTTCAGATCTTCAAAACTTGAAATAAATACCAGAGAGATCTTTTGGACCGTTGGACTGAGGCAGAGAGAACTGTGTCCAATGTTTTATTGCATTGAATGCAATTCGGCGCTTTGGGAGATGTAAGAGCCACAGTCATCAGAGATGCAGTGTGTGCAGAGAAGACATTCCCAAATAGAGTAAGGTTTCAGATTGCAGGCTCTGTAGCTTAGAAAGTCTTCTTAGCCAAAAATGGTAATGTCTTCAGACTTCAGGTTTCAGGAGACAGTCTGGACAGTGTCAGCATGAAGGGTTGACTTCTTTAAAGTGAAATCTGATGATGACTGGATATTTTCAAAAATATCTAGATAGGTCTACACGTGTCAGAATCTCATGATCTGGCTAATCTTGATTTTTCGCTTTTTTTTAGCAGACTTCAAAGTCTGTTGTTCTTCCAAGGCTGCTGTAGAAGCTTGCAAAACCACGCCTGAATTAACACTAAACCGTTCTAAGCAACTATGATTCTAAGACAGTTGCCACACTAATTGGTACACAGACCTTTTAGCCACTGTACAATAGAATCAGAAGATGACTCAACCAAATCTAGAACTATAGGGATCAACAATCCCACTTCTCAAATCATAGGTAATGTTCATGATGGGATGTCAGATAAGGTAGATTATAGAAAACTTGCTTGCTTGTCTACTCTAGAATGTGAAGATATCCATGTCTCATGTTTTGTAGAACTTGATCAATTTTCGAAAAATAATTTGGGTTCTTGGTTTAGTAAAAACCATAACTGTGTTGAGACAACTTTTATGAACCAAATGATCAAAGATTATGGGCTTCACATTGATGTGTTAACCAAGTATTGTGATAACTCCTATGCAATTAGTATAGCAAAAAATCCAGTTCAACACTCTAGAACAAAACACAGTGATTTAAGGCACCACTTTATTAGAGACTTGGTTGAACAAGGAATTGTTTGCATTGAACATGTTGGGGCTGAAAATCATCTTGCTGATATATTTGCCATGTGTCTTGATTTTGAGAGATTTTTCAATCATTGGAAATCTCTTGTGTTTTGTGTGCCATATGATTTTACACTTGTTACTTATAAAATTAAAAAAAAAAAAAGCATGCTTGCATTTTGTCTTTAGAGGGCACTCTAGATCAATTGACTCACATGTATGTGTCTTTTGTTGTTGCTTAGGAATTGCATTCAAAAATCTATTGTGATTTTTTTTTGGTATGATTCTCTCTCTCTCCCAGTTCTTGAGCATGTCTTAATCCCACAAAGGAAAGAGCTACCTTTTGAAATTTTTGGGATGCTGCAATTTGTCAAAGTACTATGGAGCTTAGGCTTTCATGGGTTGATCTTGAGAAAATTGACTCCCTTTAATTGAAAAAGTGTGAAAGCTACCTAACGGAAAAGAGCTACCTATGAACAAGGTTGTGGCACCTTTCTTTTGGGACTATGAATCCTCGGATTTCATGGGTTGATCAAATGCAAAATTGCTTCCCTTGGTAAATAGTGTGAAAGGTTCCTAGTGGCACATGTTTTTATAGCTTGAAATAAAGTAGAGCTATATTCCTAGGGAAATAAAGTACCTATGGATTTTTGTTGTGAAAAATTTATGATCTTGGGAGAGAAGTTTGGTTGAGAAAACAAAAAAAATGCCATATTGATCATAAAATCACAATTTTGGCGAATGCATCTCCCAATGCAATTACATTAGGAACTACATCCTTTGATCTGGTCTTTATCACTTGTGTATGAGTGCATTTTTTTTTTTTTGCCTAGCTTTTAGTCATCATGTTTTTAGGCATAAAATTTTAGGACATGCATTGTTGGTAAGGATATCAGCTTGGTGAAATTTTGTCCTAAACTCAAACTGTGCAAATCAATTTTCAAAAATCTCCATGTTGAAAAATATTTAGTGGTTGTCTAATTTTTGTGTGGAACTAAGAGGTTTTGAATATGGATATGATGTGCTCAGTTATTGCTAGTGGTGTGATCAAATCATGGTGAACACTTAATTGTGTTTTTCAAAATCTTTGATTTTTGAGAATTCCTAAAAGATTGTTTATCCCTCTTCCTTTTCCGGTCAAATAGGGGGAGAGAGATCAAGTGTTTATGGTGATGGTGATGAATCCTATGATTTCTGACTTTATACCTTGTACAAATTCATGGGGGGATGAGATTTTCTAACCAATGTAGGTTAGATGGTTTTGATTGGTGTTGAATAAACACTTGTCTTTTGATTTGACCAGAAAGGTTCAACAAAGGGGGAGATTGTAAGGGCAAAATAGGCATGATCTATTTTGGTCTTATTTTCACCTTTCTTAGTCATAAAGTTTTGGTGGATTTTTGGTAACAAAATCTTTAGTTGCATTTTTGGAAACATAATTTTCCTAAAGATTTTTTGTTTTCTTGATCCTAAAGTCTAGGAGTCATTTTTGGTAACAAAATATTTAATTAGATTTTGGTTTTCTTGAACCTAAATATTAGGAGTTGTTTTTGGTAACTAAATCTTTGTATAAATCCTAGTCTACCCATGATTCTTGAGTTCTTTGATATTTGGTAATCAAATCCCATTAAATTGGTAAGTTGTTGATTTTTTCCTTAATAACTAATCATTTTCCTTGTAGTAGATGGACTGTTTTTAGGTGTGTGTAGGAGACGCATAACTATAAATAAAGGTGCAAGGATTCGTGCTTTGTGTAGAGCTCCAGAGAGAGAATAAAAGCCATACAGCCGTGGTCTGAAGTTTGGAGTTTCAGCAGCAGTTTTTCAAACCCGAACTGCAGCAGTCTGTCTGATGCTGTCAATGTAGCTACATTGGCAGTCACATTGAAGTTCCGAAACTGTTTTTGTCTTCCTGTTTTGTTCAAAGGAAGCTGATTTTGTTTCTTCCCACGTTTTGTTTGACTTGTTTATGTGGGGTTTTTGTTCTCCAAGACTCATTGTCTTGTGAAAATATTTTTTGTGTGATTTCACATAGTTTTTGTAAAACGATTCATCGTTTTTAGTGAAATCTGTTTGGCCATGAGGCTAGATCTGCAAATATAGGCTTGTAGATTGTTTGGTAAACTTTTGTGTATAATTTTGTGCTTTATTTTAAAGTCTTCCGTTGTGTTTTGATTATTCTATCTATTGTGATTTCCATTGTAGCTTTTTCACAAGCTACATTGGAAACTGCATTAGGCAGTTTGGAGAATCCTAGCTACTTGTGTTCTTTCACTATCCTACCCATTCTAAACCTCTTCTAAACCCTCCCTAGCACCCATACTTAGACCTAAACATGTTCTAACACTCTTGGGGAATTAATTAATGTTTGATTAAGGATTGATTACATCTAACAATCACTAATTGTACCAATGAAATCCCAATTGTGCCCTCTCTTATGGTGAAAGTATATATACACTAATCCCTTTGAAACTTCAGCCATTCTCTCATTTCCTCCCCTTCTTTATTATACGTGTGAGTGAGAGAGACTTGGGAGACATGGAAGCTTGGAGCCCTATCGTCCTTCCTCCTCCAATCCTCGATGATCCGACCGTTGGATCGCCTCCAAACTTTGGATTCGTGAAGCCCTCGTCAAATGGAACAACTTGACCGATTAGATTGTGATTCTTTTGAGTTTTCATCTAAGTCAAGTAAGCTACTAGACTCCCTCTTCTTTTGATTTTGTGCTCATTGACCCTAAGGAAAACAAAGATGCTTGCTATTTGAGGTCAATGAGTACACAAGCATGTTGTGTGTGATTTTATTTTGATTTTTGGATTTTTGGTGAGTGAACTTGCTAGAAGCATGAGTAGGTTGAATTCTATGTTCAATGAAGTATGTTGTTAAGTTTCAATTGGTAATTTTGGACTTGGGTATGATGGGTATTTGATTCCCTAAAAATCTAGGGTTTGATTATATGTTGATGAAGTAAATGGGTTAATAATGATATGTATGATTTTTGGAGTTTTATTGGATATTATGAATTGTTAAAACCATACATGGATATATGTTTGGGAGTTTGGAATTAAACTTGATGAATCTTGAATTTTGATTGTAAGCATGAAAGATAAATTTTTACAATGGGTTACATGTTGGAATGCTTCGTTTGACTTTAGAGAATAAAGTTGACCTTCATGTATATAAGAGTATGTTGATATCTAATTCATGAACTTTTGGTTGTGAGCATGAATAATGATTTATCATTTTGGATTACATGATTAAAATGTAATATTTGACTTCATTGGGTTGAGTTGACTTTTATGCAAATAAGAGTATGTTGGTCAACTATGATTCATGAATTGAAGGTTATGAACATGTTAGATGAATTTATATGATGGTTATGAACATGCTAGTTGAATTTACATCTTGCTTAGATAAATGGTTTCTTTGAATGAAAGCATGCTTGGTTTAATGTTAACTTGAGACAAATGCTTGAAATGTGATGGTTGACTTTAAATGTTAAGTGTTGACCTATGAACTATGTCTTGGGGTTTTTGTTGGGAAAGTATGGATTGTTGGGTTGCACTATGTTGCTAACCTTAAGAACTTAGCCATGAATAATAGCTAATGAATAATAGGAGGGCTAAGATGCAAATAGCTTCTATGCCTTCAAATTTGAAAAGAGTAGAAATGACTCAACGGAGTCGATTATTGGACTAATATGAAATCACATATTAAGATCCTACAGAATTTGGGGTAGTTTTGATGGAGGTCAAGCCTACGAGCGTTTTCAAGTGTATGAAGAACACTTGGGTATTAGAGACTTGATAATATCGCTCTAAGATGTTTATGTGTTAGTTAGCATAGAAATGCATAACTATGTGATTTATAAGTAAATATCTACTTGAATGGATTAGTACGGTGTGTTGTACTTTTCCCTTTATTTGAGCATGCGAGTATATATTACCTGTGCTTGAGTTTAAGTCCAGCTGGCGGTTTTTGGTTTGAGTCTTTGGCGGGACGATGCATTGTCTTCACGAATTGTGGGATTTGTGATCGCAATGGATCGCCGCGCCGGGTTTGCACACACCCCTCCACCGATGGCCACGGTGGGGAAGTAGCTGATCTTAGTTAGAGTAATGCACATGACTTTGATAGCTATGGAACCCAGACGGGGATTGTTTCGGGGACGTCGATGCCACGAAAGGGTTATCGAGGACACGTTTTGTTTCCGCATGAGTTACACGCTGGAAACGGAAAGGAAAATCATCTTTTCTCTCTTATATGGTTTATTTTACAAGCACGTATGAATTGTTGTGCTACATGGTTAATGGTGTGACTTACATGAGATGATGATTTCTTGATAAAAGGTTATAATAAAAATATAACATGCTAATCAAATGAAGATTTTTATGACTTGATGTTATACAAAAATATAACATGCTATTCATGATTAGAATGGAAACAATAGTCTCCCGCATATGAATTATTATATGAGTTAAGTTTAGTGAAGATTTATGAGACTCATGGTATAATTTGGTTATGTGGTTGGTGGTTTGATGAGAGTTTAAATGTGGAAATAAAATACTACACATTACGGAATTTAGAATCATAATCTATTGATATGAATTATTTCATGATAATTTATGAAGAATTATATTCCATGTGACTATGGTTGGATTTGGTTTGTGTGGAGAATTATACCATGAAATGCTACATCATAAGTATGACATGAGATGTACATGTTTTATTTGAGCATTATGTCATGCCATGACATTGCATCTTTAGTAACTTACTAAGTCATTATGACTTACTTGTTTGTTTTGTTTTCCTTAGATTCGAGCCGAGCTAGTAATGCGATGGAATCCGCCAAGTCTACGATAGATTTGAGATTTATTTGTGAAGGTTGCTATTAATTTATTTTGTAGCCTTAGTTTATTGGAAATGACGTTTGGGAAGTGAAGTTATATAAACTTCACTTTGGGTAGTAAGATTGTGTTATTGATTTGGTTCTTGTATTTGTGAATTATCAATAATTGGTTTTTGTGAGCCGACAAATGTTAGTCGAGTCATGTTTGTTTAAATACATATTTATTTCATCTCAAGTTATTTATATTGTTGGTTATGTTGTACTCCGGCATGTTTAGCCGTTGAGTGTGTAAACTAGAGTCTTAGACTTAGTGTAATGTTGGGTTCCGACTGTAACGTCGCCGATGACTTGGTTTATTTGTCGCTATATAATTATATTGCATGACAGGGAGTTTTGCTCTACGTGCCCAATGTTGCGGCACGTGCGTCGAATTTTTGGACCGAGAGATTAATGATCTCTTTGGTTGTATTTAGTTTGAGCTTGTTAGCTCGGGCGCCACTGTGATATTATGTTTCGCTTCCGCATGTATTTTAAGTTGTTGGCATATTGCCGTTATGGCCTTACCCATTATTTGTCAATGCTTGTTGTTTTGTGTGTTCTGACGTCATGACCTTGGGGTCTCGTATTGGGATCCGGGTCGGGTCGTCACACTTACAAACCCAACGAGCAATCAACTAAAGAAGAAATGCGAGCATTGCACGCAATTCAAGCTAATCAGGAATCGGGGTCTTACATCCTCTCCCCCTTAAAAAGAATTCGTCCCGAATTCTAAACTGTAACACAAACCAACATCGGGTCATCACCCAAGTACTAAACATCAAGACATCCGTTACCGTGTCTTTCGATTCCAAGTGAACATTCATGCTCAACTTAACAAACAAGACTCAAGTCTCTGAGTCTACCATCACAACAACTCAAACAAGCATATGAGGATCGAATTACCGCGATCTAAATTTCAGGTTTCCGGACTTCTCAATAGGCACAACAACACTAAACCCTTAAGATTGGAAATAATATGACTCATATTCGAGTCGCGAAAACACATACAAACAATACTAACCAATCTTGTATGCAAACCCCAAAGTTTAACATGAAAACAAGTTCAAGCATACCATAAACATTCAACTACCGAAACTATTTGTCTCAGGGCACACCATGAAATTCACACATAAAAGATCTTAAGTTACAAGAAGTAATAATTGCCTATAGAGCAATTCTCAACCAATTTAGAGGTAATCAAGTTGACATTTCAAGCCATGTAAATCATACTCGCGATCTCCCTATCGCGGGTAAGAACACATAAGAGCACAACAATGAAATGTTTTGAAAATTCTTTCCGTTTCTGTCCATTCCATTTGGTAACGGGTATAGTCAATTTCTATCCTAATTCATACCAATCCTAGTCCAACAACGAACCTCTTTTGATCACCAATTTAGGGTACCGTCTAAATTGGATTTCAAAAGCTTTCGTTGTAAGGATGCGAAGGGTTATGAGAAAATCTTAAGCATCCTTTAACAGTCTCCTATGCTAATGAAATGAATGAGCAGGAGATAATAATTATGAGATGAGAATTTAATATACTACAATGTAGATGCATCAAGTAGGTGTTTCCTACAACTAATGCACATAACTGAATGCACATAACTGAATAAAATCAAGCCAAGTAACAAGGTCTATTACCTTGGCAAACAACAATCACATTTACCACAAAACTCGTGTACCTAGTACACTCAACCAAGAAAACTCACTAGAAGTCGCCACGAGCCGACGTGGCTACTAATAGTCGTAACGTCTATACTCCACAATTCCAACCTTTCTTAAGTTCTAGACCAAGTCCACAGCCGGTGCATATTCTAAGCGTCTTTAAAACATCAACACTTTAATAATCGCGGTGAAACATCATACTTGTCTGCGCAACCAGAATCAACCGATAAATCGCGACACTTACCTTCTTACTAATCGAGTGTATCCTACTCGCACAGTAATCCTTGACAATATTATGAAATTATTTTATTCGCCACATTATACATATCTCCATAGGATATACAAGTATCATATCAAACCAATAAGTATCATCATACAATTCATGCTTCATATATATATATACATATATATACATATATTCACACCACGGCTCTTAATATAGGCCTACGAAACTGCAACCCCATAATACCATTGATTACTATTGTCGTAACATAAATTCATCCCCAATGCTCTTTATATATAGTATAGTCCTATATATACATAGACTACACAAGAATCCACAAACCATGTGTGATTACCTACCGGCAATTCACAAATCTAACAATATCACATACCAACACCACATTGGGGCTTTATCCCCAATCAAACAATAAACCAATAACATGCAATACACCATGTAATGTATGTATGAATGCACATGAGCTACCGATAAGACGTGTACTCATAATAACAATAATAGTAGCAACGGTATAATATATATACGAGAACATACCTTCCTATTCGAATAGGTTTCAAAACTCCACAATGGCCAACCACCACGCACACACGACCTCAAACTCTAGGCCGACCATCACCATCTCTCTTGGAGCCAAAAGATTGTTGGCTAGCACTCCCAGACCGATTAACTCTCATCCTTGGGCAATCTTTACGAACATGATCACCGCCACAAGCAAAGCACTTTCCTGCTTTGCCCCAACATCTGTTCTCGACGTGTCCCATCCTCATACAAAAATTACATATCAACTCACCACCTCGTCGTCTCCGACTAGAGGTAGGAACATCACTCCGTCTACCAGATCGTACATCTCCGTGACTAACCGTCTGAGGTGCTACCTGCCCTCTAATACCATCACCACTCTTAATAGCCTTCGAGGTTCTCTTTTGAGCGTACTCCTCGATGTCCAACTCCATCGCATACACACGATCCACAGCATCTCGGTACTCCGTGAGCCGTAATGGAATAAGCTGCCTGCGATACTTCATCCTTAGGCCTTTTACAAACCTATGGGCCTTCTTAGCTTCATTTGGTACTAAGTAACTACAATAACGAGCCAATTCTGTGAACTTCGCTGAATACTGAGCCACAGTCATAACTCCTTGTTCTAGCACAAGGAATTCCATCTCTCTTCTTTCCCGAACCACTGCCGGAATAAACTGTGCTCTAAACTCCATTATGAAGTTTTCCCACACTTGAGGCACCCCATGGTGTCTCCAACTATCTCGTAACACATGCCACCAATGGTCAGCCACACCACTCAACTTAAACACTGCTAGGGTCACCATCTCCTCTTACGTACAACCCATAACTGCAAAGATCTTCCCCATGCTTTCTAACCAATGTTCTACTTTAGAAGCATCGGGCTCTCCATCGAAGCCTCAGGTTTCAACTTCAAGAATCTCCCAAGTATAGTGGTATCGTCTTCCCATCTAAATATTTGTTGAGGAGTCACACGCGGATCATTATTGTTATTCCCTCTCTCATCTACTTTAACATTTCATTAAAAATTACAACAAAATCCCAATATTCATTCGGGCTTGATTCCCAAGCCTAAAAATCAATATAACTCATCATATTAATAACTCCATTTAGAGTTTGGAGGCTATGTACTTCACAACATTAATCAAATGAAACCCAATCGTCGTAGGATTTCAACCCAAGTTAGTTTAGCACGTTATCGAACTTATAATGACTCCATTGAGTCTAATGTACACTTTCTGAAAATTAGGGCATAGAAGCATGGGCTACTGATCGATGTATTTTATACGTCGATTTTATATACTTCTATGACTTAAATTATGCTATTTCACGAGGCTTTTGGTTACTAATATATGTTTTAGAGTTTTGTAAGTTTCGAGGTTAATTGTGAAAATACGCGAAACTCCGGGGTTTTAAGTAAATTTCAAGAAGGGCCAAAAAAGGAAAATTGAAGAAATAATGAAAATGTCTGGACACCTTGCGGACGCAAGGTGCCTCGAACTCTGCGACATAAGGTAGGCGATCTGAGTAGAAAAGCTCAGCCAGAAATTTCCAAGGCGGACCTGGCTGGAGACGCTGCGGACCTTGAGTACCCGACACTGGCAAAGGTAGGCGTCACGACTTATTCGGATTTTCACACAGGTCATTCTCGATTACAACTCCCAGAGTATATATAGAAGCGGAGGTAGGCCAAGCGAGGAGGAGGACGGTGGAAGCTCTTTCATAGTTTTTAGGTAGTTTTAGATTGTATAACATAGTTAGATCTGTAATTTCAAGTATTGAAGATCAAATCATGTATCCGATCATCTCCATGTGCTTGTTCATTGTCTATGATGAACTAAATCATCCATAATCTAGGAGGTGGGAGGTAACTTGTATCAATTTATGTTTTGATTCTTATATATGTCTATTCAATGCTTGTTGATTGTGTTGTTTATCAACCCCTATATTATTCCTTTGAACAAATGAATGTAATCGCAAATAATAAAGGCTTAGAGGTGCGGATAAGCGCATGACCAAGTGCATATGTCGTACTTTGGCTCACCAACACAATAAATTGGACCTATCGATGCACGAGAGTGATAAGTTAGGACCGGAGTTCTTACATGATCTAGGTGACAGATAGATCATAAATCTAGGTGACAGCTAGATTACAGTTCCTGTGCTTAGGATATAGAATGGATGAATTTTATGGGGATGGAGGTTTGAACCAATTGTTCAACGAGACTATATCTATTTTTAGTGAGCGAACCCCAGACATTGAATGACATTATTATGAATTGAACATAAAGGAGATATAAGTGAAACCGAGAATCCTAGATTTCCACCCACCATAAGATCTTCATATCATTTATTCTTCTAATTAGTTAAACATCTATAAAATAGTAGTTTAGAGTATAATTAAACATAAAAACCCCCCTTATGTTAATAATTTGCTATCAATAATTGCACTGTTCGTGATCACTTGTCTCTGTGGGTTCGACCCTTGCTTCCAATACTATTCTATAATAGTCTTGTTCACTTGCAAGGAAAAAGATTAAATAAAACATCGATCAAGTTTTTGGCGCCGTTCTGAGGGACAAGCTAGTTCACGTAGTTAGTTTGTTGGGTAGCGTAGTTTTTAATTTAATTTAGTTTTTAGTTTAATTTTCAGTTTTCATAAAATAAAAATACAAAAAGATTTTATTTTTATTTTAATAGTTAGTTGTTTTTAAATTGCTTTAAATTATTTTTATGCATGGTCGTAGATCTTTAAATCCTAAATTGGTAGACTTGAATCAAGATATAAAAATTGTTAGAAGATATCAAGAAGTTTTTGAAAATTTAGCTTCCGAGTTTGATAATCAAGACCAATTGAATCAAGAGGATCCTCTGGTAGATCCTACAATGGAAGAAAATAACAATAATCGTAATCCTGAAAATCTAGTTGACCGATCAATAGGAATCAAAGAGAAGAAGAACTGCGAAGAAATATGGAAGTAGTGGTAAATCAAAGAACTATTAATGACTTTAGTAGACCTTCATTAAATGTTGTGACATCATGTCTAGTCTTGCCGATCTTGTTAGGAATTTTGAGTTAAAGGACATTATTTTAATGCCATACCATCTTTTCATGGGATGCCCCATGAAGATCTGTCGGTTTCTTAAGAGAATATGAATACATGATGAGTACTTTTCCTTTAGGAGGGTTGGTGAAGATCAAATCAAAATGAAATATTTTCCATGCATTAAAAGAATTGGCAAAGAGATGGTTTATGAACCTAAA
>CM028384.1:77357303-77409002 GCA_013146195.2 Codonopsis lanceolata | reverse complement strand
TTAGGACTAAATATGGGTGGTTAGGAAGGGTTTAGAGGGGTTTAATGAGGGGTAGGATAGGCATTTCACGTCAAAACTCAAACGAGGGGAAAATCCCGTAATTGCATATCGGTATGTTGAGGCGGGCGCTCATAGATACCCAGGCGGGCGCCTCGTTGCGAAATTTGTCCAGTTCGGCTTGATTGCTCCTATGCGTTTGAGGCGGGCGCCACGGAGTGCCGGGCGGGGCGCTCGGCTCGAACCTCCAAAACTTGGTCTAAACTTGTCTAAATGATCCCAAACTTATGGGCAATCATTCTAGGTCTAACCCTAAATTAGGAAGCTTCGAACAACACACAGGAACAAGATAGAACAAGGCTCGACTCACGCGGCGAATGGTTACGAATCAAACTACAATCAAACACCAATCAAACTAGGATAACTTGGACATGAAAAAGACTTGTTTAAACATGGTTAAGACCTGAATATAAAGCCAAGAACTCCACGAACACTTCGATACTGACGAAATAGAGGCAATACGAGGCGAGGGGAATCGCTAAGGCCAAAATCAAAAGCGATCGAGCCGGCGATTCAACAAACAAGCTTGCAGCGATTCTAAACATGTTAAGAACTTCAAGAATGATTTATGAATGATTCTAAAACATTTATAAACTAGGTAAACATGCTCACAATCAACAAAATCAAGATGACAAGCATACAATGCACATGCAAGAATATGGAGGCTCCCTCCACCCTCCTTTGGAATTTAGTCCCTAAATTCTTACCAAGTTCGTCAAACAAATGTGGATGCTTCTCGGCATCTCGCTTCCGTTTCCCAGTCGCTTCTTCAATGTTGTGGTTTCTCAAAAGAACTTTAACTAGGGAATTCTCTTGGTTAGTAGCACTTGCTCTTTGGTGTCCACCGGGCTTTTCAACATAGGACATATCAGGCTCAAATGTTATCTCTTCATACTCAAGTACATGGGACTCATCTTTCAATATTTTTTCGTAACATGGAAACATGGAATACATTATGAGTCTCAGAAAGTGAAGGTGGCAATGCAATACGATCTGTGGGACCCACTTTCTCAGGACCTCGAATGGGCCAATGTACCTCGGTGTAAGCTTCCCTTTCTTGCCGAATCTCTTCGTACCTCTCCTCGGTGTCACCTTCACGTAATCTCCCTTGGAACTCAAGATCTCGTCTTCGATTGTCCGTAACTCTTTTTTGTCGACTTTGAGCGGTGCTTGCAGCTTGATCTCTAATCAACTTCACGCTCTCCAGCCATTGCACTAACTCGGAACCCCATTTCGCCTCTCCTTCATCCCAACAAATTGGTGATCTACACTTACGCCCATACAAAGCTTAAATACGGCGCCATCTTGATACTCGGCGGTAGCTGTTATTATCATAAACTTCGGCTAAAGGTAAGTGAGAATCGGCTTCCCTTGAAATCCACGCACAAGCGCGGCATGTCCTCCAAAATCTGAATTAATCGCTCGGGCGGCCATCCGTTTGCGGATGAAAAAGCTATCTTGAAGTCTAATTTGGTCCCCCAGCTTCTGCGGCCTTAAAATCTAGATGTGAACCTCGGATCTCTATCGGATACAATACTCACCAGTGCGCCATGAAGTCTCACAATCTCTTGAATATACAAAGGCGCCAAGCGAGTCAGCGAATAAGTGATCGCGATCGAATAAAGTGTGCGGAACTTAGTCAATCGTCGTATAACCCAATGCATTAAAACCTCTCCGTCTTGGCGATAACCACAATCACAAAATCCATGGTAATGAACTCCCATTCGAGAATCTCCAGTGGTTGTAGAAGTCCCGCGGGCCTCGATGCTCGGCCTTAACTTGGCGACACGTCAAACACTTTGACACATACTCACTGATTTCCTCTTCATTGCCTTTCCACCAAAATTGTCTTTTCAAGTCTAAGTACATCTTCGTGTTCCCGGGTGAATGGTATACTTCGTTTATGAGCCTCATCAGAACCAACCTCTTCAATTCATCATTAGCAGGAACACAAATTCACCTCGAAATGTCAAAGCACCCTATTAGTCACAAAATCGAGGCGATTCATTCTCGGTAACCCGTCAAAATTTTCTTCAACTCGGGATCATTCCACTTGCGCTTCTTTAATCTTTCCAAACAAAGCGGTGTTACGAACATTAGCGAAATTACTCCTCTATCAAAAACACTAGGACCCCAATCTATTAAGTCCTCCACATCTTCCATTCTCTAACCATCATACACGACATGTGAACCTTCTACTTTCAGGCATCATTTACACATTGCCTTCCCGGATGATATAAAATAGTGCAATCGTGATCTTTTAATTTCTCCATCCATCTTCTTTGCCTCATGTTCAACTCCTTTTGAAAAATAAATACTTCAAACTCTTGTGGTCGGTAAAGATCTCAAATTTAGCCCATACAAGTAATGTTTCCATTTATGCAAGATAATGTGCCAACTCCAAATCGTTGTGTCGAATTATGCTCGTGAATAGACAACTTCCTCGGCAGCATGGGCGATAACTCTACCATTACGTCAACACATGACCCAGACCTTCCTTAAAACATCACTATAAATCACAAAATTATCTCCTCCACTAGGCAAAGCCAAAATAGTGCCGGCGTCAACCTTCTTAAGCTCTTGAAAACTAACTTCACATTTCTCGCTCCAAACAAGCGGCACATTCTTTGCGTCAATCTCGTCATAGGAGTCACAATCGAAAATCCCTCAATAAATCTCCGGTAATTGGCTAGACCAGAAACTACGAACCTCGATGGCGAACTAGGTCTCTTCCAATTCGTCACCGCTTCAACCTTAGAAGGATCAACGGCTACTCGGCGCTAGAAATAATATGCCCCAAAGGATACTTCCTCAAGCCAAAAGCACATTTACTAAACTTCGCATAAGATGTTTTCTCGAAGAAGAATAGACAAGGCAGGTCCTCAAGTGTTTCTCATGCTCCTCCCGAGATTTCGATACACTAAGATGGAGTCAATGAAGACTACCACGAAACAATCGAGATAACTATGAAAGACACGGTTCATCAAGTCCATAAACACCCATTGGTCGTCGACAAGCGGCATCACCAGCGAATTAAAATGCCCATATCTAGTCTTGGCTGTCTTGGAATGTCTTCTTCTCTAACCTTCAATGGTAGTAACCCCATCTCAAATCAAGCTTAGAATACACAATAGACCCTTGCAATTGGTCAAAAAGATCATAATGTGGGGTAGTGGGTATTTATTCTTAATGTCACCTTATTCAATTCGCGATAATCTATGCATAAGCGCAAACTCCCATCTTTCTTCCTCACAAATAAAATGCTTAGGTGCGCCCCATGGTTTAATAAAGCCAATCTCTAGGGTTCCTGCAGAGGTTTTCAACTCCCTAGCTCCCTTGGGCGCCATCTATCTGATTGAAATCGGTTGAAGTCCGGAATAAGCTCAATACAAAATTCTAGTTCTCTGTCGGGTGGCATGGCATGGGTGGAAAACATCGGGAAACTCACATACTACCGGAACCTCTTCTAATTTCGTGAAGACCTCTTCTTATCAACAACGCAGGCGAGATAACCGAACACCCTTGAGATAACAATCTTCTAGCCTTTAGTGCGAGAAATAAATGCAAGTCTTTACTGCCGATCACCCATAAAAATAAGCTTCGAGCACACCCAGGCATATAAAAAGTAACACTTCCTATGGCGGTAACTATAGCATGATAAGCCATAACCGGTCCATGCCAAGAATCTCATCAAAATCACGTATGGGTAGAACTACCAAGTCCATGCAAGTGTGTCACCCACCAAAACATCACAAGATTTAAACACTTGGAATCTTGAGCATATATTCCCGGCGGGGTAGACACTTCAAGCAAGTATGGCAAAAGATTGAGGCAACACGCATGGAGTTCTCAATAAAGTGAGAAGCAACATAAGAATCGAAGACCACGGATCTATGAGAACTTCGAGCCTTATGATCAAATATAGAAAAAGTACCTCCTCCTTTGCCGTAGACCCACGACCTCGCGATCAAGCCCCTTGACACCTGCGGACTTGCACCTTTGGTTTACCATCCTCATCTCTCTTAGCCGGGTTGTTGGCCAAAGCTACCGTGATTGGCCTTAAACTTGGGACAATCCTCTCTTTATGAGTCCGTCTCCACAAATGTAACACTTCAGTCTTTCCCAACACCTATCATTTGTGTGCCCGGACTTACAGCGAGCGAACAAATCATAGTCTCATTACGAGACCACTGGCGCCGCTTGAGTAGAAGAAGTGTTGTTGCCACTGGCCCCACTGTCACCGTGGCCTACCTTGGCCTCCACCTCTCCTATTGGGTTCCCTTGGTATCCCCTTACGCTACCTGAATTATTCCACTTGATTAGTGTTAATTGATGCAGTAGGTGCATTACAGAATTACTCTTGACAGGTGCTCCTGATATCTTGCTTTCGACCTCATAAGCTCTATCAAGCGGTCAGATAATCGGTGAGCTTAAGTGCTAGAATACTGCTTCCTAAATTGGTCCTCAATCCTTTAACAAACTTATGTGTCCTCGCCGTTAGCCGGTAGGAATCAAATACGTGCAATAATTCAGCTTCGGTGAATTTCGCGGAATACTCGCTCTGATCATGTTACCTAGCTCAAGATTATAAAATTCTTTCTCCCTTTGATTCTGAACCACATCAGGTACATATTCATTCTTGAATTCCCTTTGAAATTAGCCCAGTGATAGAACTTGTTGCATCTCCCAACTTTCCTTGACACATTCCACCAATGTTCGGCTCCCTTAAACTTAACGTCGCTAGCGACTCTCTCTCTTCATCGGTACACTCCAACATAGATAGTACTTTGATCATCTCTTCCATCCACAACTCGGCCTCCCAGGGTTTGGCTCCCCGAAATGCTGAGCTTCAACAGGAATCTCTCTAGGAGAGTGTGTGGATCTCGGTCTGGTGGTTAACATCCTCTGTCGAGGTGGTGGTGGTGCTCCTCGGCTTGACCTCCACTGCTTGCCCGCGAGAAAAGCCATCAACCTGATTGTAACTTCGCCATATCAGGACCATATCAGGATTAGCGCCAGCGGTACCTCAACTTGGATTCGGCCCAGGACCTCTCTGGGCCTACCTCTACCGCAGCCATTTCCATTCCTATGATTATCCATCGAACCCCTACAAGAATTCACTCGGCGTTAGAATCATCACACAAATAACCAACCCACTAGGCCATGGAACCTATCTGGCCGGCAGAGAAAGGCGGCTTACTTCGCAGCTACGATGCCAAGCTGTCGCGACCCGCCGGACCCACCCGGACCCCGATGCGAGATCGAGTCGCGCCGTCCAAATAGACAAGATAAACACAAGCATGCGCAAGTAGGTTTCTGAAATTCATGTGGCGCAACATTGCATACGAATAACAACTTCGGCTACACTTGGCGGGAAAAACAACAAATTAAACAAGTCATCGGCGGCGTTACAGTAGGAACCCAATAACTACTCCTACAATTAACACATGCTTATAAAACCTCGCGGCCACAACATGCAGAGACCAACAACAACAATAATACTTTAAACAAGCTTTAGCGGAAAGCGTGATGAACCATCAACATATAAACAAAGTAGCGACATATAAAAGTCGGCATACAAAAGATATCTAAGTATCAAATATACTACAAACACAAAACCCAAAGCCAAGTCTAGATGACTTGCTTCCCATCGTCCTTGCCAAACAAAAGACTAATTACTACACCCAAAAGAACAACCTCTAGCTACTTAAGCAACCAGTGGCGTGAGTCGGGCGAGTCTAGCGTGGGGCGTCTCCTCGGCTTTGATCTAAGGAAAACAAAGCAAACAAATAGGGTAAGTCGAAAGACTTAGTAAGTTACTAAAATATGCATGTTCATGTTATAGCATGACATTTATCACGATTATGGCACATAATCATCATTTAACACTTAGCACCTTATTCACATAAGTGCGTAAAATAAATCATACAAGTAGGATATGATAGTCAGCTAGCTCACGCAAAAACATACATTCTTGGTTCGTGCCATCGATGTTTTGTGAATTCATCGACTTTCATCAGTACCTACTCGATCTCATTATAAGCCAATGCGACGCGTATTGATACGGCAAAGGGGCTACTTCCCCCTGCGGCCCAGGTGAAGGTGTGTGTGAAGTCAGTGCGGCGATCCATAGCGGCACGAATCCCATAATTCGTGAAGCGTGCATCGTCCCACACGACTTGATAAACAAACCAATTAATGCCGGTGGACTCAATGCGATGCACAAGTAGATATTTACTTGCGCCGGCTTAAACCAATTAAGGACCGAGGTCGACAAGGCGAACTCGACCAACCAAGTAAGGTGTTAATCTATACCATAATCATGTGAAGGCAATTAATTGCTCAAAACCAATGCTTCATAACAACTTTGCAAATAATTATATCAAGCTCATATTTGAGTAAACTTAATCAAACGGTATCCAAACTTCGTAGGGATTGAAATTAGAGTTTAACATGTTCAATTCTTCCCTAGAAGTCGATTTCAGTTGAGTCTTTCCTCTAAATTCCCAATTTTGCGGAAATTGAAGCTATATGCTTCATAACCCAACCTAGGTCACTTCTAAGTTCAACAAGGATATAAATTCACCTAAAACATTTCAATGTAATTCATGTCCCTTATATAGTCCAATGTGAAGGATACAACACATAACAATTTTTACACATATAACATAGGCATAATTTTGGGCATTCCCAAATAATAACAATACTTCCATCAACAAACATAACACATATTTCTAACATGTTCAAGACCTCCATTAACATGATGAAAGAGTAATTTAAACTTCCAAAGGCAAGAAATCATCCTACACATGCTCCTAGCAAACTCATACTTCTTAAAATTCAAATAGAAGGCATAGGAAGCAATTATGTGTCCTCATTGACCTCAATCACCATAAACTTTGTTTCCTTAGGGTCAATGAGAACTAGAAGAAGAGAAGTAACTTACCTAGCTTGAGTGAAAACTCAAGAGAATCAAAATCTAAACGGTGAAGTCGTTCCTTTCGTCGCACACGTCAAGAATCCAAAGTTTGGCGGCAATCGAACGGTTGAATCTTTGAAGATCGGAGGAAGAAGATGAAGCTAGGGCTCAAAACTCAAGCCCCCAACTCACTCTCTCTCTAATTTGCAAGATGAAGATGAATAAATGAGAGATTTACTGAAATTTGGCTAAGGCTTGGGTATTTATACCTCCCAAAATGAGAAGGGTACAAGAGGTATTTCTCAAGTGCAATTAGTAGAGATTAGGGAGTTAACAAACACTAATCCAACCTAGATTAACTTCTAAATAGTGTTAGGACATGATTAGGACTAAATATGGGTGGTTAGGAAGGGTTTAGAGGGGGTTTAATGAGGGTAGGATAGGCATTTCACGTCAAAACTCAAAACAGGGGAAAATCCCGTAATTGCATATCAGTATGTTGAGGCGGGCGCCTCATAGATGCCCAGGCGGGCGCCTCATTTACTGAGGCTGTCTCCCAGTTCAGCTCACTTGAAATTGCTCCCTGCATTTGAGGCGGGCGCCTCGGCTTCTGAACCTCCAAAACTTGGTCTAAACTTGTCCTAAATGATCCCAAACTTATGGGCAATCATTCTAAGGTCTAACCCTACTCAAAAGGAGTCGGAAACGCACTCGAACAACACCCGGAACAAGATAGAACAAGGCTCAACTCACGCGACGAATGGTTAACGAATCAAACTACAATCAAACACCAATCAAACTAGGATAACTTGGACATGAAAAAGACTTGTTTAAACATGGTTAAGACCTGAATATAAAGCCAAGAACTCAACGAACACTTCGTACGACGAAATAGAGGCAATACGAGGAACGAGGGGAATTTAAGGCCAAAATCAAAACGATCGAACCGGCGATTCAACAAACAAGCTTACGCGATTCTAAACATGTTAAGAACTTCAAGAATGATTTATGAATGATTCTAAAACATTTATAAACTAGGTAAACATGCTCACAATCAACAAGAAATCAAGATGACAAGCATACAATGCACATGCAAGAATATGGGGCGTTACAAGACAAGTATAAATATAAGCCTTAAATTCCACCACTTTTCCATTTAGGGTTTTGTTATTGTGGATGAATGCCTCGTTAACAATTGGAGGTCTTCCTTCTTTTCACCAAGTAATCCAGTCAAGATCTCTTCCCTTGGTGGTGGCAAAAACATACTCTACTGCTTGGAAATTATGAAAAATTACGACGAATCAACAGCTGACACCATTGATCGGGCAAAAAAAATAACATTTTTAAAGAAAAAGTGATATATTTAATAGTAAAATATTTCGTTCTTCATTTATGCACGTGAAGAGTGACGATAATTTTTCAAAAGTCGAGACGTTGCGCTGAGATTACTGAATCATATAGGTCTGTTTTACTGATTAAAATATGTTAATCTGTCTTACAAGAGACCTAATCTATTAATTAAGGGTATGAATTTTGAAGATAAAGATAGGGTGTCGTAATTTCAAAGAAAATACTAAAAATAAGATCTGCTATGGAAATTTCTAAGAAATTCCGAAAATTAAATGTAAGGTGAACCTTCCTTATTGCAACCTAATAAATATTAAGTCAACCTTCCTTTTTACAACCTTTCGGTAACTGTATCAACCTAATAAATGCTAGGTCAATCTTTCTAACGATATCAAAGTAAAATTATAAGAAATTGCATTAGATCAATCTTTCCAACGGTATCAAAGTAATTATATTTAACCGTATCAAAGTAAAATTATAAGAAATTGAATTAGGTCAACTTTTCTTATTAGAAGATTTGATTTTACAAATCCTTAACAAAACTGATTTTTCGGGATATCTCCTTAAATAATAGATCCAAGACATGTATAAATATAAGCCTTAAATTATACCACTTTTCCATTAGAGGGCTTTGTTATTGTGGATGAAGGTCTCGTTAACAATTGGAGGTCTTCCTTCTTTTCACCAAGTAACCCTGTCAAGATCTTTTCCCTTGGTGTTGGCAAAAACGTACTCTATTGCTTGGAAAATTACAAAAATTACGACGAATCAACAGCTAACACCATTGATCAGGTATTATGTTATTTTAAGTTTTTAACTAATATTATATCCTGTTTGGCAGTCTTACTTATGGAAGAATGAAATATAAGATGCATAAGGAAACATGGAAGATCTTGTGTAATCTAGCATCCTATTTGATCCTTAGATTGACGACAAACTTTTCAATATTTTAGTCCGAACAGGCTTGTAAATCTACGCCGTCCACCCACCATAATAAAATTATTAATTACCATCTAATAATGCAGTTTAGAATACTAGTTAATTATATATTACTAGTACTGTGAGTTGTAAGTGAAGTTATCGGGGATTTACAAAAATGGCTAAGTCAAAGATAACTTGGTCATTTGTAGTCTTACTTTAAAAAAAAAAATACTCTTTTATGGTCTGGTTTATTGATAAATCATTACTGATTTATCAGTAAACTAGTAAAAATACAGTCCTCAACATCCGAAATCGCTGGATTATCAAGTGGTCGACGGATAAACCAGTTGTCGACCAAGTGGTTTACACTGGTTTATCAATATCCGAAATCGCTGGTTTATCAAGTGGTCGACGGATAAATGGTTTACAAGTTTTATTGATTAATTATTGATAAACCACTTGATTATAGGCTATATATGTTCATCAATCGGGTCAAATGATCATATTTGACTAATGCCATGAAGAGTTATCCTCTGACCAAAAGGGCCTCTCTTTTCTGTACTTTAAATTATTACTCCATCCGTCCCTAAATTATCATCCTTTTCCTTTTTTTAAAATCCGCCTCAAAAATAATTAACTTTGAAACTTACCTTTTTAGAACATCACTTTTACCATTTTACCCTTACTTTTTCACTCTACTTTAATTATGAGCCACATATACATGGGCATTAAAGGAAACTACACATTAAACCAATATAAATAATCAATCGATTATTTTTAAACTCGAAATGACAATTATTTAGGGACGGAGGGAGTATTATTTTATTTCACATTAGTTTAAAAATGGAATTTAAGTGTGTTTTTACTTTTTAATTTGTAGCAAGTGGAGGCTTTATTGAAGAAACTAAATTACATACCGGCATCAGTCTTTACAACAGACCTTCCTTACGTGGCTCGCTTCATCCACTTTCGGAAGTAAAAGCATTGAGGGCTTCGAACTGAGAGGCATGAGTATCATCAGTTTCAGCAGCTAATTCAAGAACCTTCATCTTCCTCCTTCTCTTTTGTTCGGCCAAGAAAGCAAAAGGGAATACAGTATCAGTCTATCGTTAGCCATACCGGTGCTAAGCGAAGATGGAAAGGGAATGGTCGACGGTCCTAACAAACACTAACTCCACCAATATGACGAAGAAAACTACGCAAGGTCGAAAGAAGATCGAGATTAAGATGATTGAAGAAGTAACCAACCGTCAAGTCACTTTCTCGAAACGCCGCACGGGCCTTTTCAAAAAGGCGAGTGAGCTTTGTATTTTGACTGGTGCAAAAATCGCCATCCTTGCTCACTCTCCCGGTGGCCGAGTGTTTGCATTCGGCCACCCGAGTGCAGACCATGTTGTTGACAGGTACCTAAACAACATTCCAACCTCCTTGAAACTTGATAGAATTCAAATCCCTCCACAAACTATGAACGCTTTTAACCAACACTACTCGAAAATTGAAAAGGAGTTGGAGAAGGAGAAGGAGAAGAAGAAAATTATCGAAGAGTCGAATTTGATGAAGAATAATGGTGACTTATGGTGGGGTGAAGAATCGATTGATGGTTTAGGGTTGGAGGAGCTTGAACAATTTGTGTCGTCCATTGAAGAGTTGAAGAAGAAAGTAATTATGAGAGCCGATGAACTTATGATGATTAAATCTTCGTCGTTGTCATTGCAATCTTTGGCTAATGTAAATCAAACTCCAAATCAAGTTGTTGGTTTGGGAGAATTATGGGAATATGGTTTATGGTACCAAGTTTGGACATGGCAAGATATAACTTTGTTCTTGCTACTATCGTTAGCTGAAACTTTTCTATTTTTATATGTTGCGATTATTGGAGGAAACTAAATAAATAAAATTTCAATTTTTTTTTCTTGTTACACTATATTTTACTACTTCTGTCTAATCACGAAGCTCAGCATTTTCAAAACCTCATGGATAGAAAACCCAACAATCTAGCCGAGTGGTAAAAGGAGGGGAACACAAGATTCTGGAGGCATGCAGCGTGGGTTCGATATTTCGTGGAAGTAAATTGATTTCTTCTGAGGTTGGACCTTCTATGTGTAATTAGTTGACATGTTCTCAAACCATGTATCATTCGGGCACATCCCGCGATTTCCTTGATAGTAGCAATGACGGATCGGAATTACTACCCCAGGATTTAAAAAAAAAAATTGTGGGAGGGAAAGAAAAAAAAGAGTAATTATGAGGCTCATTAGCATTAACTTCAACCTTTAAAATATTTATCAAGTATCATTAATTAGGGAAGCTAACAATTAGTAAGAGCAACAATCTCATGGCAAAGGTTTCTTGTTCTGCAGTCTCATTAATTAGGGATTAACTGCATCATTATTACTCTGTCCCAAAATATATTGTGGGTCCCAATGGACACAATAATAGGCTAGAAGGGGGGGTTGAATAGCTTATTGTACACTTAAAACTTTTTAGTAAATTCTTTGAAGGGTATTTGCAATCTATTGAAAAGATTGAAGTAGCGGAAGACCTTCAAAGTAGTTGTTCTAGGTCTGCCGATAAGAACTACCGGTAGACCTTTTACAAGTTACTTTAAGTTTTGCTGTAAAACGGATAAAGATAATCAAAGTACTAAACAGTTCAAATAGCAGACAAACAGTAAGGAAATAACACAAGTTTTTTGGGATGATTCACACTATAAAGAGTGCTTGGCCCACCACCAAGGACCTTGGATTTAAATAGTGCACTATGTTTTCCACTAGATCTATTACAAAGAATATTCCTAATTGATCGTGGTACAAAATATTGACTTGTGTTTGTCTAGGGAATTAAATATGAATACATGATATTTAACTAATGAATGAATAACAATAAGAAGTATAGAAATAAATATTGATGAACCTACTGAGGATCTTGAATTCGAAGACTTGGAGTTATGGAGTTTCGAGCAATCTTTAAGTGTTCGATCGAGCAATATACTTCAATGGCAGATTTATAGCACCAAAAGGATCCGTTGGAGAAGACGAAGATTTCAACAATTTCTTTTATGAATGCATTAAATGCAGTATCACATTCTAGAGCAGGAATGATTTCAGATCTTCGAAGTGGGCAATCTAGATGTTAATCAATTAGTAAGATCAACAATCTCGTGAATGTCTCGCTTGAATTTAAACAAGAATGAAATAGATTTAAAGATCCATTAAATCGCTCAAGAATCATGATAGTGTGGACATCTTCAGGTGTCTTTGAAGCTTTAGGGTCCTATAAAAACTATACTAGGCAAAGTTCTATACACATGCCACGCGATACGCATTCCGATTAGTCAAGTATAAAACTAATGTAATGAACTGAACAAATATAAATCTAATATAAGAATCAACATATATGATTTTTGGGAGAGTTTTTTTGTTTCAAAATAGATACTCCCAAAATATATGACGTTTTGAGATTTTTCACACGGACCAAGGAAACATAGTGTAAAGACTAAACGGCTTCTATCCAAATATTAATGAGGTGTCTTGATATTCTTTCCCAAAGAGCCAACCACAAGTTACAGAATCTGATATGTCTGGCCCAAACCGGTCACGAGCTATCGTCACGTGCCGGTCACGAGCACAATGAATATGGGGCCCACAACCCTAGCGAGCAAAGTAATGGAAGCATCAAGCAGCGACCAGTATAACTCCCGTCCAAACCTGGTCGGGCATAGGCCTTGCCTGTCCGACCAGGGACCATGCCAGGGAACCACTATCACATCGAGCAAGTGATCAGATTCGTCCCACCCAAACCTGGTCGAGTATTAGCCTTGCTTGCCCAACCGGGGGCCACCCCTTGGATTTATGCTAAGTTCAGAAACAGTGCACATTGAACAGCCGGGCAGAGCCCTGCTCGCCCGGATACATATCAAGCAGGAAGCATCGGAGGCTTTCTCTCCAAGACAAGTCAAAGGTTTCCATATTTGAGCAGGGCACTTACCTTATTTGCTCCAACATCTACGCGGCCAGCCGCCTATCATGCCTAAAATCAAGGGATTATCTCCTTGATTGATTAGGTAACTATGGAAACTGAATCCTAGATGGATTCAACCACATTGGGGGGCCTATAAATACCTCTCCATAAGCCATTAACAAGGTACATACACTTTCTTGAGCCTTGGCACTCTGTCAAATTGCTTTTAGACCTACACACGATACTTACTCTCACGCTGGAAGGGTTTCGCAAGGCCCTGCCTTGCACTTCCACTCAGGTTTTTTTGTGTTCTTAGCCAGGTTCAAGGAAGCCGATCCAAGCCCAGATATCCTACCCAACACACGGACGGCCCAAGCTGTGATTTTGCCACATCAGGTTGGTTCCGTTGCCGGGAAACGAAGTCTCAACACTTCTCTCAAATTTTTCCGGTGTAAGTTCTCAGTTTCTTCTTATTTCAATGGCTGGAAAAGGTAGCAAGCATCATGCCACCGCCAGTAACCACCAAGATGGAAGCCATCAGGCTGGCACCAAGGATCTGCGACCAAACGCACCCCAAGGGGTACAAACGAGAAATCAAAAGGTGGCTGCTTGGTATGCGACTCATGGCAATGACGTGCCATATGTGGAAGAATAGCTGTCCCAGCACGCTAGTCAAAGCCATGCAAGCTAGCGTGACGCTAGGCATGTCATCAATGAAAAGTGCGATGCTCGCGCTTTAGATCTCCGAACGCAATTGAATCGCCAACGAGAAAATGGTCAGGATAGCCACATGAGTCTACCCGAGCAAAACCCTGACCAACAAGTTGCTGCTCTGCAGATTCAGATGGAGTACTATAACAAAATCTATGCATTTAACCAGCAACTGCTCGCCTTGGGCCATGCCCGGTTCCAGTTGCAGACTTGGTGTTGCCCGCTCTCAGTAATCCGGCACTTGTTGGCGATGGCCATGCCTCCCAACGCTTGCCTGCTCCGAGCAGACGGATCCCCTATGTCATTCATGTACCGTCTAAAAGGGCTGAGGCGGTAAAGCAAGCAGATGACGAGACTGAGAGTAGATACAGCCATCAGAATCTCTCCCACGGACACCATCATCGGCAGGAATACCGTGCTCGAGAGGAAAGTCATGGCCGCCGTAGGGTTCGTGAGTGCGTGGAAGCAGAGGCACTGCGGCCAAGGTATAAAGCGTGTGTTGAGCAGGAAGCTTCTCACGAGCCCACCTTTTGTCCACGGGTGCGTAGCGACCAATCAAACCCTGCTCGTTCCTCCAGACTCATGATAGACGCGGAGAGGCGGCTGTCCGAGAGAATGGAAGCCATGAAAAGGTTATCTTGCTCCTTCATTTTGACCTGGTGATATCCTGAGTATGCATCCAGGAAACTGAGCATTTCAAACCCGGCTATGGAGTCAACGAGCACATCTATTCGGGACATGGGTAGTAGTCTTTCGGGCAGCGGGGGGCCTTTATTGCTACAAGATGATACCTTTCGGGCTGAAAAATGCGGGGGCCACTTACCAACGCTTGGTCAACAAAGTCTTCGGCTTTCAGCTCGGCAGAAACATGGAGGCGTATATAGATAACATGGTCATCAAGACAAAGGGCCGCGCCACACTCTTGAAGTGGCAGAAACGTTTGCCAATCTACGCAAACATAACATGAAGCTGAACCCGAACAAGTGCGCCTTCGGGGTTCGAGCAGGGAAGTTTCTTGGGTTCCTGGTCAACCAGCGCGGTATAGAGGCTAACCCGGAGAAGATACAAGCCTTACTTGACATGGAGCAACCCTACTGCATCAAACACATTCATCAGTTAAACGGCAAGGTCATTGCCTTGGGTCGCTTCATCTCCCGGTCAGCGGAAAAGTGCCTGCGCGACAGTAAGGGTTTTGAGTGGAATGGAGACTGTGCCAAGGCGCTCGAGCAGCTCAGGGAATATCTTGGCAAACCACCTCTCCTCAGCAGCCCCGTTCCCTGTGAGCCTTTATATGTATATTTGGCAGCCACGGACCAGACCATGTCCGCTGTTTTAGTTAGGGAGGAATTATATATTCAAAAACCTGTGTACTATCTATCTAAGGCCCTCAGTCCTGTTGAGGGTCGTTATTTTAATGTAGAAAAATTAGCTTACTCGTTTGTTATAGCTGCCCGAAAATTAAGGGCTTATTTTTCTGCACATGTAATCATAGTATACACGGATGCACCACTGCGCAAAGTTCTCCACAAGCCTGACACATCAGGGAGACTGCTCAATTGGTCAATCGAGCTCATAGAGTTCCACATAGATTACTTGCCCATGCGAGCAATCAAAGCTCAGGCCCTAGCTGATTTTTTGGTTGAAACAAGCTTCACTCAGCGGGAGGATCCTGAGGTCCAGCAGTCGACAGAGCCCGAGCAAAGATAGCTGCCACAACCTTGGCCAGCCTATTGTTGGGATCTTTATATGGATGGGGCAGCGAGCAAAGTCGGGAGCGGAGCTGGCATACTTCTCATAGCTCCCGACGAGATCACAAAGTTCGAGCTAGCACTTCGGTTCAAGTTCCCCGCCTCAAACAATGTTGCCGAATACCAAGCGATGATCGTTGGTCTTGAGCTTGCAGTTGACATGGGTGTCAAAGCGGTCACAGTGTACTCGGATTCACAGCTAGGAGTGAACCAAGTCCAAGGGTAGTATATGGTGCATCACCCTACCCTGGTCAAATACTACGAGCTTGTCAAAGAAATCTTGAAGAATTTCAAGTTTTGGGTGATCATCAAAATTGATCGAGCTGACAATATGCGAGCAGATTACTTGTCCAAGATCACTGAGGAAAACCTAGCACTGCTAAATCCCTCAGTAATGATCAAGCACTTGGAAACTCCAACCATTGATAGGCCAGTAGTCATGGAGATCGAGCCAGCGACCAGAAGTTGAATTGACGACTACAAAGACTACATCGGCAGTGCGCGTAGGCAGGCGACAACAACCGAGTCAAGCCATCGTTACTCGGTAGTAGGGGGAATCCTGTATAAGCTTTCTAAGGTCATACCTATGCTCCGCTGTGTACCCCCAGAATTAACCGAAGGCGTTCTGTATTAAGTGCATGAAGGGGAGTGTGGTAGCCACCCGGGCACACGAGCTCTAGCAGAGAGGGTCCTGCGAGCAGAATACTACTGGATAACCCTCAGAAGGGATGCAGAGAAGTATGTCCGCGAATGTGACAAGTTCCAGAGACACGCGGGCATACCAAGGCTTCCATCCACAATGCAAACCCCATTCGCTGCGGCCTGGCCCTTCGATATGTGGGGAATCGATCTGATCGGTCCATTCCCGCTAGCACAATGTAAATACAAATATGCAGTGGTCACCATAGACTACTTTACTTAATGGATCGAAGCAAAACCCTTGGCTATGATTTCAGAGGCCAATGTCATCAAGTTCGTCAACGATCAAGTATGGTGCAAGTTCGGACTCCCCCAAGCAGTCATCTCCGATCACGGCATCCAATTTTCAAACAAATTTACAGCGGAATGTGCGCGCTTGGGTGTCAAACACTGGAAGTCATCTGTAGCTTATCCACAAGGTAACGTCCAAGCCGAAGCCGGGAACAAGCAAGTATTGCACGCTCTCAAAAGAAACTTAGAAGGGAGAGTGGGAAAATGGGCAGAGGAACTACCGTCAGCCCTGTGGGCGATCAGAACCACTGTCCGAGGACCAACCGGGGAAACTCCATTTGCACTCACATACGGATCTGAAGCTATGATCCCGGTAGAAATGGCCTTGCCTAGCTATCGTGTATCACATTACAGCGAGCAGAATAATCAACTTGCCCGAGCCATAGACCTAGATCTACTCGAGGAAAGGAGGCTGGATGCACGACTCAGGATGGTCAACTACAAGCATAGAGCAAATGCTCATCATGACAAAAGGGTTCGAGGTAGAGCTTTCTCAATCTGAGACTGGGTACTTAGGAAAGTTGAGGTAACGGGTCACCGGGCAGAATGGGGGAACTTTCTCCTAATTGGGAGGGGCCTTTTAAGGTTACTGGTATAATCAGAGAGGGCACCTACACACTTCAAACTCAAGAAGGAAAAGACTTGAAGCATCCCTGGCATGCAGACCACCTGAAAAAATATTATCCTTAAGTCAAGGCACAAACAGGCAAGACCTCAGTCCTGTTGAGGGTAGGGGTGAGCTTGGTCCGGTTCGGTCCACTTTTTTGGAAAAACTAAGAGAACCAGGACCAGACCAATAGTCCGGTTCTTAAAAAATATAGAACCAGGACCAATCCAATATGTCTAAGAACCAATACATTGGTTCGGTCCATAACCAATTGAAGACGTACGAGAACCAGGACCAGACTAATACAATGCATATCTTTGATCAAGAGGATAACTAGATTTTCTAAAAAACAATGATCAATAATCAAATCATGTTCTTCCTTCATACAACATTTTGTTGGGTTCGTTATTCTTGTGAAAATAAACTAAAAGTAAAAATCATTACTTCCAAATTAATAAAGAGAAACGAAAAAGAAAGTTGGAAGGAAATTTTATTGCGAGTCATCTTCCTCTTTGATCCACTTATGGTTAGTTTAATTAATTTACAGGTAACAATCCTTCAAACTAATAATGTTTGGAATCACAAAAAGAGGCAGAAAATTAATTAATAGGGAAGAACAATGTTTTCCCTCCTATTTTCTCTTTAATCAAATAAGGAAACTTATTTTCTTTAGGTTGTAAGTTGTATCCCTTTTATTATCTTCTTATCAATATATAAATATTAATTATACTATATTAGTATATTATATATAATAAAATAATAATAAATATACATTGGTCCGGTTCGGTCCGGTTCTGCGTTTTTGGTTTCTGGAACCGAGGACCGACCCAATTGTCCAGTTCCATAAAAATTCTGATCCAGGACCAAACCAAAATATTGGTCCGGTCCATTTTTGACTGGTCCGGTCCGGTTCCGGAAAACTTCTGCTCACCCCTAGTTGAGGGTCACTAATTATTGATCAATAAAAGACAAGTTTTCCATATTTGTCCATTCAGATTATTCAGTTGTTCAGTTGTCTATCATCTACTGTTTTCAGAATTGTTTGGCAAAATCTGCTCGCCTGGCGAGCAGATAGGGCCATGCCCGGTCAACCATCCTCAAACGCCCTAGTATTAGTGAACTTATCCTCTCTGTTGGCGAGATGTTGCCATGCCCGGTTCACGTACTAGGATGCTCGCCCAGGACGATAGAGGCCATGCCTACAAGATAGCGGCTAACTACCTCGGACTCCTCTAGTGACCGAGCAACACTGTTAGTTGTATATCTCCATACCCAGTTGATATACTAACAACCGCTTCGAGGTACCCACATCTAACAAGGGCCATTCTCGGTTGTTGGTTGCCGCTCAGAGTTGGGCCTTGCCCGCTAGGCAGTCTTCTGGAAGCTCGCCCAAGGCGATAGGGGCCTAGCCCACTCAAAGCCTTGGCCAAAACCAAGCATTCATACCCGGTATCTGTTCGGGTAACCTCTAAACTTAAGTAATAAGCATGCTTCCTTAGCCTTATTATTTTTAAGTAGATAATCACGAGTTTTCATGCTCGATTAATTCAGTTTATTTATTTATTTATGCTCGACATGTTTTCTGGGAGCACCGGTACTTGTACTAATATATGGCAGGAGTAATACAAGTACGGAAACAGTTATCGAGTAAAATAAAAAACGGAATGGAAAGTCAGTATGGGCAAGCGATTATTAAATCAAAATGGCTCTCTATTTCATAATGGATAAGTAGTTACAAGCAAAAGTTGGAAATAGTGGCATGCAGGCCGAACAAAAAAGATAAACCCTAGGTTAAGCCTGGTCTGGAATCGGCTCTGGAGGGGGTGGAGGATCTTGAGCTGAAGCCCGGAACTGCTCGGCATATTCTGAGTTTAAAGCTTTGCGGGCAGCTTCCTGCTCAGCCTTTTTTGTATTGTCCTCAGCCATCATCCGCGCGGCCTTCGCTCCCTCCAAGTCATCTATCATGGAGCACACATTTCCAGCTAAAGGAGTGGGGGGAACCCAAGGTTCACGACCTGCTTCATTATCAACCTTAGCCAAGGCTTCCTGCTTCGAATCAGTGTACGGGACCAAGTGATGGGACTGACAAGCAGCATCAGAGTAGACATCGAGTATAGCCCACTCGGCCATGGTCTTCATGTCTACAACCCCGCGGCCAGTGAGCAATCATAGAATATGGTTGGTACCATGTGCAAAATAGGGCACAATGGCCCCATCCACAGCTTCATCAAGGCAGCGGTGCTTTTGAAGTCATCTTCGAAGGCCCGGGATTTCTTATAGTCCTCCACTGCGGCCTCCTCAACATCCTTCAGTCTTTGGAGCAGCTCCTCCACCTGCTTCCCATCCTTGATGGCCTGCATTTTCAGGGAGTCCCGCTCCACCTACAGTTTCTCCCTCTGCTGCGTGACTGCGGCCAGAGCGGTCTTCCCTTTCTCCAGTTCGGCTTGGTCCTTCTTCACCTGGCCAACCAACTCTGATTTTTTAGCAGCCAGAGTGCCATTCTGGGCGACCAGCTTCAAATTGCATTCAAGCATTTCAGCCTCTATCTTTTTGGCCGCCGTAGTGTTAGCTTCCAGTTGGTCGGCCAGACGAACCACATACTCAACCTTCTCCTTCACCATGCTCTCGCGAGCCTTATGGTCAGCCTCCGCCTTCTTGCGAGCTTCCTTTTCTTCATTATACCGATCGTAAAGATTGGTACAAGTGGAAGCGATCTGCGAATAGAGGACGGATGGTCAGAATTAGCAACATGGAGAAAGGGAAAAGCAAACTACAGGCTAATACTTTACCTCGCTCAAGCAGAGCCCCCCATTCTCGACCAGGACGTGGCCGGCGGTATCACGGTCAATGGCAAGGTCATCGTACAGCGCCCTCTCGATGATGCCCTTGCCCACCAAGCCCCCCGGGCTTTCGCAAGCATGCAAGTTGATGCCCCCCAGTAATGGGGCATCCCCAGAAATTTCTTTAACCAAGGCGCGGGCAGCGCTGGTAGTGGAAGGCATCTGGAAACCGGCCTGCCTCCAAGTTGCAGGCCCACTTTGAACGGGGGCAGTGAAGACAGGATCGGGGCTCGAGCCTCGGCAGCGGACATCCCGGGCAGGAGGAGGGGTTGGGCTTTTCTTCCTCTTCCCCTTCGCCTTGGCATCCTTGGCAGCGGGCACCACGGAGATGTTGGCATCTGGCTGCTGGGCGGCATTATCAACAACAGTCATGGCGACCTCTTTTGGCACGGTCTCTTTTCGGAGGGGGATGACAACTTTCTGTGCCGGCACTTTTTTGGTCGGGATTGTAGCCCTGCCCAAGCCCGGTGTTTTCTTCGCAGGTGGGAAAAACGACACCTTGGGAAGAGCTACGGGCTCATTGGCTTTCAGGTCGGCTGCTCGCTGGTCAGCATGTTTCTTCCTCAGCCTCAGCACCGCCAAGTTCTTCATTCCTGAAACAAGACAAAACAAAACGGGATTAGCAAGAGCACGAATAAAAGATGACCAAAACAGAGAGAACATATGGATAGCTAGCAGGCAACCATCCCGGTCTTCATAAACTAGCCGACAATCTGCACCCGACCCTAGTCTCTAGCACTCAACGCATTCGCGCTTGAACATCTTCCCGTGACAATCATCCCAGTATGGATGAAGGCTCTCAGGAACATGGATCAAGAGGGGCTCCACCTCGGGGACCTCTGTCTGCATCACTCCGGCCAAACACAAGTAGCGTGGATTACAAACCAACTCTTTCTAGTCAAGAAGAAATTGCTGGGCGACGCGTTTCTCATTTTCCTCTATCATACCTACGGCGGCTTTCAACGCAGCCAACTGGGCTGTCTCCCCCGAGCTGAAATCTTGTTTGGAAGCCTTGGGGATTTTGATTTCGCTGGTCGCCGTGGGGGCGAACGGTCAGCCGACCCGGGACTCGATAAACAGGACCCTCCTATCCCAAGACTCCACCTTCCCAGGGACATCAGACAGCAGCCTCAAAAAGTTGGAGTTGGCCCTCACTCCAATTCTCCCGCCTGTGCTCGGGGCATAGATAAACAACTTTCGGAGCAGGTACATGTCCGGTTCAAACCCCAGCAGGCGACTCGCGACCGTGAAGGCCGTGTTCAACATCAGGTCGCAGGGAACGACCTTGGTCTCATATAAGAAATCCACCAAAAAGGGCTCTAGCGGAAGGCGTAGTCCAACCCTGAAGAAATCAGCGAAAAACAAAAACTCGTTCCCCTGCTCGCGGGAAAGCTTGACACCAGTGGGCACGTCCATCTTGCTTGCCCGATAGTAGGCGGAGTCGATACCAAGAGACGTGAGCCACGCAGTTACCTTGTCTGCCGTATCCAGTGTGGTCCAGTGAGCACCGTACCAATTCTCGTCTACATTCACATACCATTCGGGCACTTCCTCTTCCTCTTCTTCCTCCTCAACTACTTCATCAAATGTGACCTCCACTTGAGAGCCACCGACCATTGCATAACATCGAGCAATGGGAGCGTCGTTTTGGTCATCCACTTCATTCACATGGGGAGTCTCCATCTGGGTACGGCATGTCCTCTTCAGGCGCCGGGCAAGAGTCATGTTATCTGCCTCCTCATCTTCTGAAGCCTCTTCGGCCATCTCCCCTTGCTTGGCCCTTACTTGTTCGACCGAACCTCCAATATTGGCTTCTGGCTGTTCGAGGCCCTGCCCGACAGCAAAGCCCCCAGTGACACTCTCCTCTCCAGAATCTTCTTCGCTGGAGGAATCCACTAAATCAACTATTGGGGCAGGTACACGCCTCGGGACTGTAGGCCCGGCCACGGATCTTGCTCCTTCGTCGGACTCACAGCCAATAGGAGGGGTTTTCTCACGGTTTAAGGAGTCGTTCTTCCCACCGTAGCTGAAGGCCTCGTGGTCATTTTCGGAGATATCAGACATCTACAAAGAGATCGAGGAAGAGAGGTATCAGTCTTCTGCCCGGGTAACTGATAAAATAAAAAAGGGAAAGAAACCCTAAGTCTAGGTCCACCAAAGGGGCCATGCCCACCTAGCGAGCAGGACCACATGGTCTATTCCTCGATCTCTACCTAAGGGCGGTCCTACCCTCTTAAACCCTAACAGAAACATGTAAAGATGAAAGGAGAAATCAGAAAACCCTCAATGAACCCATAAAAAACCAAAAGCAGAGTAGGAGAAAGGGGGTCAGAAAACTTACCGTTGATTCTGGTGTGGAGCGTCTTCTGTGAGCAATCGGAGAGGGAAAACCTTTCTAAAGTGAAGCTTGAGGCACCGAAAGGAGATGAACGGCTGGGAACGATGGATAGCACAGCAGCAGAAGCACCAGGGGTTTTGAAAAACTTTCTCTCTGAAAATCTTAGGGTTCGTAAAGGAAGAAAGGGGAGAGGGGTCTGCCTTTTATAGGCTGGGGCCATACGGTTTTGGGGGGAAAAGGGCGGAGCCCGAAATGACCCCTAGAAGCTGGCGGCCCATCATCACAATTAAATGCGTCGCTTTGTGCTTCGTGCCCCATCAAGTCACCTCTGCTTCTGACGGCTCACGCGCCTCTGTCTCCACTCGCCCGGTACGCCCTCATCAACAAGCTTCTTTGACACACTCCAGATGTATTCCACTAAGTTTCCAGTGCCTTCCACACACATGACTCCTGAAGTCTTCGCTACCTTCTGAAAATTCACAAGTGTTGAAGCCCGCGCGAGTATCCAACCTGAACGCTCCCCGCTCCGAGCATGAATGCTCGCTAGACAAGGAGCTAGGGGCCACTGATATGCCCGGCCCAAACCCGGTCACGAGCAAGGCACGAGCTATCGTCACGTGCCGATCACGAGCACAATGAATTATGGGGCCCACAACCCTAGTGAGCAAAGTAATGGAAGCATCATGTAAAACCCTAGAATATTACTTGCTTGTGTTATGCTTGAGTTCATACATTCATATTCATCATAAGTATGTTAACTTAGCTCATTCGTATGTTTAAAATCAATAGCATGTTCGTTGACATCCATTTCTATGCTCGAGTATATCTTTTCTTCATGACATGCCTTGGGACTTTGCTTGTTTATATATGATGAAGGTATATGGATAAGTGTTAGACATCATTCATAACATCATTATCATGCTTTAGATGTTGATTGAATGATTGTTGCATTGACGGTTTGGTTGCTAGTTTTCTTCTAGTTTTAACCTTCTTCGTTTGACTTTTCGGTTGTCGTTCGGGAGCGTTCTACTTGAGTTCTAAACCATCTTTGAGTGAGGTTTGAACCTTGGATGCCTTGGTTATAGATTTGAGTCTTTTAAGGTTGAATTTTAGACCCTTTCGTGCATTGGAGGACTTGAGGATGCATGTGGGAGAGACCTAGGCCAAGCAAGGAAGTAAAATTGGAGAAGCATGGAATTCTAGCACAAAGCGCTCGCATGGAGCACCAACCATGCGACCGCATGGGTCTGAGATCCCTGTTACGGGATTTTGACTTGTTTCCAACAATTGCCTATCCTAACCCTACCCAAACCCAACCTAACCCAATCCTAAACCATCCTAACTATCTTAGGTTATGTCCTAAACATCTAATTGAGTTTTAGAGGGGATTAATTGGGGTTAATCAAAGGGAAACAACTACATCAATCTAAAACCTAACCCACTTACTTTCTAACCTTAGTGAAGCCCTAACACCTCATTTCACCTCTCATATTCAGCCTACCTTTCTGAAAAACGTGGGAGAGCCTCTTGAGAGCTAAAGAGAGGAGTCTTCTAGGATTTCTTGCGAGCCCATCCTTGGATGCCATAGCTAGAGAGCAACATTGCCCAATCCAAGCCATAGATTTGAAGAGGTGGTTGAGGAGAATCTTTCCCACCGATTGGAATTTCGTATTGGTAGCTTGAAGTGATGAATCTAGGTAAGTTGCTACATCTCTTCCTCTTTGTTTTTGGCCCCATTGACCCTAGGGAAAACAATCTTTGTACTATGTGAGGTCAATGGGTGCATTCTAGGGCTTTTTAGAGATGTTATGAACCCTAAATGTTTAAATGTTGATTTTGGTTGGATGAACTTGCTTGAGACCATGATTAGTATGATATTCATGTGTAGTATAGTATATTAATACATTCTATGTGATTTATTCAAGTTTTGGAGAGCATGATTGGTGAAGTGACCTAAATGGGTTTATGCATAAAATGCGATTTTTGCTTTATGTTGCCTAATTAAGTGTTTTGTTGGGATTATGTAGGTTTAATGAACTTGGGAATATGGTCATTGATGATAGTTATGAACATAGGAGGGTATTGTAGCCCATGGCTTCTATGCCCTAATATTTGGAAAGTGTAGATTGGACTCAACGGAGTCAACCTTTGGGTTAGTATAAATTTAAGGAACTAGAATCTTAAGTCCTACGGAATTTGGGGTAGATTTGATGGAGGTTAAGCCTCCAAGAATTTTTGAAGTGTATGAAGGACACTTGATTATGAGAGCTAATATTATTCTCTAATGTGAATTTATGCTAGTTGTGAATGAAATGCATGACTAGTTTGATGGTAGAGTATGTGCCTACTTGTTTTTGAGCATATGAGTATATATTACTTGTGCTTGGGTTTGAGTCCAGCTGGAGTCGGTTTGTTGAGTCTTTGGCGGACGATGCATCGTCTTCACGAATTGTGAGATTCGTGATCGCGATGGATCACCGTGCTGGGTTGCACACACCCCTCTATCGATGGCCACGATGGGGAAGGAGTTGATCTTAGTTGTAGTAATACGCATGACTTTGATAACTATGAAACTCGAGCGGGGATTGTCTCGGGGACGTCGATATCCACGAAAGGGATATCGAGGACACATAAAGGTTTGCACGTGTTTTTGCAGGAGCGACACGACGGAAAGAAATGTCCCTTTATATGAATTGACTCACAAGTACTTATGTGAATAATGTGCTATGTGAATATGATATGTGATGATTGTATTTTATACGTAGTTATTGAGTATTATTCCGGCTTAAATTATGCTATTTCTCGGGGTTTTTATTGTCTAATATATGTTTTAGTGTTATTTTATAGTTTCAGGGACTTTTGGAATAATTGTGCAAAATATATGCATTTTATGCTGAATTAAAGAACTTCAGGGACCAAAGTGCAAAAGTTGAAAACTTGAAGTGCAAAAAGCTGAAAATCAGCAATTATCTCCCAAAATCAGCCGCCCACCTTGGTGATATAATTGCCTTGGGAAACGTGAAGTCCTAATTGTATTCTTTAGTGTTGTAATTATATTGTATCTCATTTTCATTCTTGTTGTAGGATCAATTAGGCATAAATAGATCCCTTTAGTTAGAAAAAAAAATGAGGAGAGAAGTTCTGTATTATTTTTCTTTGTCTATAAAGAAAGATTCTTCAAGAATGGTTCAAGATTTTGTACTTTCAATTATGAAGAATTAACTGCACAATCTAGGAATTTGAGGTAACTTGTATCGAATCTATTGCTTTATATTATATTTTTATTCATTCAATTCTTATTGATTATGGTGTTTATCAACCTCTTTATTATCTCACTTTGAACAAATGAATGTAATCGCAAGTGATAAAGGCCTAGAGGTGCGGATAACTGCATGACCAAAATGCATATGTCGTACACTGGCTCACCATCATGATAAATTGAATCTATCGATGCACGAGAGTGATAAGTTAGGGTCAGGTTCATATATATGACCTAAGTGACAGTTAGGATCCATATGTTCTTGTGCCTAGGATATAGAATGGATGAATTATTTGGAGATGGAGATTGAACGGTAATTTGACAAGCTATATCTATCTTTCGTGAACGAACCCAAGGTATTGAATGATATTTTATTTAAATGAACAATGGGGTAGATACAAGTTAATCCTAATTCCTAGGCGATTTACAAATCTTTGATTTATCTCATATTTATATGCTTTGTTAGTTACATTATTTTATTGCTTTCTAGTTAATTTAATTTATAAAAACCAAAAACCCTATTAGTTATTAATTGTTTTATTTTAATAAATTAGTTAAATTTACTTTAATCAAATCTAAATCTCTGTAGTTCGACCCTTGCTTCCCAAACTATTCTACAATAGTCTTGTCCACTTGCAAGAAAATAAATTTAAAATAAGACACGATCAAGTTTTTTGCGCCGTTGCCAGGGATTTGTTATTTTGATTTAGTTAATTTAGCTTTTCTTTTATTATTTTCGTTTTTATTAAAAAAAATTCATAAAAAAATTAATTCCGAAATTAAAAAATAAATAAATAAATAAATAAATAAAAATATATATATATATATATATATATATATATATATATATATATATATATATATATATATATAATCTTTAAAAAAATGGCGTACAATAATTATCATTGAGGTATGGAAAATTACGCACCTATGAGAGCCACAAATAAATATGCCTACCAAAATGCTAGAATAAATCAATCATCTTTTCCACCCTATCATAATAACTATAATGAGTCACCCTATTATAATCCGCTCTTTTATAATGAACCTCCTCCTTATTCGTCCTATTATAATGAGTCTCCTTCTTATTGTAATCAATCATCTTTCTCCTCGCATAATTATTATAATGAACCACCTTCTTATTGTCATCAACCCTCTTTTTCTTCGCCCAGTGATCCCAGTGTGTCCGAAGATATTACATCTATGGAAGCTCTAATTAAAACTCGCAAAACCCAAAATGCAATCTAGAAAGCTTCAATTGTTAATGAACCTTATTCTTATTCACCTTACCTTAAAAAACAAGAACTAGAACAAAACTCTAAGTTTTGGCAAAATTCGAAAAGAAGGTTAGATGAGCTAAAGAAACAATATCAAGTAAATGACCCAACACTTTTAGATGAAGAAGTTTCAAAATCAGATGGAGCTAGCAAAGCTCAAGTTGTTATAATCAAATATTTGTTAGAAGAAGTAGAAAATTTAAGGAATCGACTTGCAAAAGTTAACGAAGAAGGAGAAGAGGTAAGTAATCCTATTCAACCGTCTGATATTCATGATAAAGTAGATAATTCTGATAAATAAGTTGAAAAAGATAAAAGTGAAAATAATCAAGAAAAATATGAAAAAGTATAACTAGAAATGCGAGAGAAGGAGTTGATTCCTAAAAATGATGATATACTCATGGAAGTTTCTAAGTGGGAATATAATATAGAAAGGGGTAAAGAAAACACAAATATTGAGGAAAAAAATTGAAAGTAGTAGAGGAGCCGATTAAAAAAGATGATGAGTTGATTTTAGAATACCAAGATTTTTCACAAAATAACGTACCACCTCATTGTTCTCAAGAACCCAAAACAATTTCGGAGATTTTCACTGTAATTTATTCTCCAATTGATTCTCCGCTAGACACTTATGTAGAGTTAGAGACACCTTCTTCATATTTTCTTGAAGAGAATCAAGAACCTATTTTAGAGATGCATGAGCAATGTTATGATGAAAAAGTGGTGGAAATTCCGGATAGGATTACATTGGAAGATTTAGGTGTGAAACTTCCCGTCCACAAATCAATTAAATGACCATCGTATAAAGAAAATTTCGCCAAGGAAGTGTTTGGCTTCAATGGACTAAAATTAAGACACTACAAGAGTGGTGGATTTTATGGACAAAAAATGTGTGCATTCCTAAGTGATCCGGCGATGCCTTCTTAGCGAAAAGGAAGGATTTAAGTCAAGCTAACGACTATAACTTAGAACAATTTCTAACCCTTATCTCTTTGTATTTATGTTGTTGCTCTTTGAGTCACTCGTTAGAGTCTCCCTGAGTTTGTGGGTTTATAGGAGAGTGTTAATAGTGTCACTCTCACAAAAAGATTTTTAAAAAAGTATTTATATGCATTAATTTTATTTTTAGTTTTTATAGATTTTTTTTGTTTTAGTTTAAACAGGTTAAATGCTACTTCCAATGATTTAATTTACGGGTTCAACTGAAATTAATAAAGCAATTTACGACTGATTCAAAAAATAATAAAAGTTCAGGGGCTTAAGTGAAATTACCTTGCAACCGCAACGCCAATTTCCCTTGCATCCGCAAGCAGTGCAGAAACTGCTTTAATTTGTGAAGTAAAGAGGCTTGCGGCCGCATGCCCAAAAATCGTTGCGATTGCAAGGGAGGCAGAAAGGTTGGGTAGGAAGGGAGTACACAATTAAAAAAACAAAAAATAATAAAAGAAAAAGAAAACAAAAGGAAAGAAAAGGCGGCTGCTGCAGGGACATCTACTCCATCCCCAACTCTCTCTCTCCCTGTCCAGTTGCTCTCCCCAAAAAATCGAAGACATAACAATGGAAGCTTTCCCTTCAGCCGGCGTCACCTCCACGACATCCTCTCCCACCATCTCCGGCGAATTTCTCATTTCTTTCATAATTTTCGGCGTCCACCTTCCTGTCATCCCGCCGTCACCGTCTTCATCCACCAAACCTCCCGTCTCCATTGCCATCTTCTTCAGCCACTCCCGGCCTTCATCCTCCATGGCGGCCACCCATCCTCTTCCATTGCTCCGTCCATCACCAACCCCCAGTTCAGGTAAGGATCTCTCTCTCTCTCTCACCCCATCTCCTTCACCCAAACCTTCCACGAACCCAGCCGGCGTCCTCCCGCTCCTCTGTTCAAACACCCAACCGCCATACCTCCAATCCATCATCACCTCCATCCCGTCTTCCTTCATCTATGCCTTCGCTCAAATCTGTTCAAACCCAGCCGGCTTCAAATCTGCCATCTTCATCTGACGCCCACCATAGCCACCGGCGAAGCCCCTTCATCTATGCCTCCATCTCCTTTCAGCCGCCATCTTCGCCAAATCCACCAAGCCCACCATCTCCACACCCGGTTTCTGTCACCACCAAACCTCCAATCTCTTTCCCCCAAACCCGACTCATTCTCTCTCTCCACTCCGTTCTAATAAACCCAGCCATATATCAACTGCTCCAACAGCCACACCCAGCTTCAACCGTCGGCTTTAGCTCTGGTAAAGGCAGTGCTGTGAATGGTCAGATTCTGCAAAATTTGAATCTAAAAGCTTGAATTTGCAAACCCCATCCTATCTCAAGTAAGTATGTTCCAATTTTGGTTAAATTATTCGTTGCAATTTGCGAAAATTGTGTGGGAAATCTGTTGCATGTATTTAACTCATGTTATATTTCGCTTGAGATATGAATCTTTTGTTGAGTTTGTCAATGTTGGGTAACTGATGATAATTAATGTTGACTAAAGCATGCATGTTATTCAAAAATCGAGTCCATCACTTTGCTTATTATTGTTCAACTCTGTTATAGTATTGATTCTTAGTAATAACGAAATCTGGAAAGCATGGTTGTAGAAATTTGTTTATGGTATGCTCTGGTTATACCTATATAACTGGGTGATTTTGTGAAAAGTGATTTATGGTGGTGAGTTGATTTATACTCATAGTTAATAGCACTAAAATGAAATTTTGACTAAGTAATAGTAGCTTTGATGGATAGTAAATTCTTGCTGATTTTCAAAACAAAAATCTGAAATGACAGTTTCTACAAGAGAAACTGTAGTACTTCCCCCGTTCCTAATTTATTGTCCTGGTTGACCTGGCGCACCGTTTAAAAAAACCTATTTGACTGGATTATTAATATTGGTTTAATGTGTAGTTTTCTTTAAAGTCTATGTGTATTTGGTCTATAATTAAAGTATGATGAAAAAGTAGGGGTAAAGTGATAAAAGTGATGTTCTAAAAAGGTAAGTTTCAAAGTGGACAATTATTTTAAGACGGACCAAAAAGGAAAAGAGGACGATAATTTAGGGACGGAGAGAGTACTATTTTTGGGAATCTGTTTGCTCAATTTAGTAATAGCCTTTTAATGTTTGCTTGCAATTTGCATGGTACAACTAATTATGGATTTATTAATGATTGGGATTAATGATTATTCTAATTTGGGTAAATTGAACTTTTATTGAAATACTGTTCAACTTTTTGAGCATAAATTCTTTGCATATTTGAAAAGTTTAAGTTGGGCAATTGTGATGTTGGGTGTTCCATTATGTTTGGAGATTTAATTCTCGCTACTTAATGGGTTGTTTGCATTGTTTATTTTTAATGTTGGATTTCGGTTGTTGTTATGCCCAGTGTTCTAAAAATCGCCCTAGGCGGCCGCCTAGGCGCCGTCTAGGCGCTAGGCGCCAGCCGTCCGCCGCGATTAACGACAAATCGGATCAAAAGTCTCCGGAGAACAAAATCGCCGACTAGACGCCTTAATCGTCGACTAGTCGCTCTAAGGTTCTAGGCGCCGACTAAGAATTGTCAAACAAAAAAGAGGATCAAAGTTTAATTCCTTTAAAGCAAAAGAGGGAGAGAAGAACAGGTGGGTCTTGATCTTTCGATCTGGCCAGTTTGACCGATAGCGGAGAACACAATCCAGACGAAATAGGACGAGAAGTCTTCGGTCCTTTTCCTCATTCACTTGTACGCATGTAACAACAACAAAGAGGTCGATTTGAGAACGTTTACAGAGAATATGGGGAAGCTTGGCTTGCAGACCAGATGGGGATTTTTAAGAGAGAGAGAGAGAGAGGCACGAGAGTTAAGGCTTTGACGAAAAGGTTTTTCACTTTTCCTCCTTTTTGGAATTTGGAGTTAGGCAGTACTGGTCTTTCACTTTTTCTCATTTTTTAAATTTGGAGTTACAAAGTTTAGGCTAGACGTAGGCTTGTAGCCTATAAGTGAGTAGCTTTTGACTTTTTTTTTTCTTAATTAGTTTTCTAACCTAATGAATTTGTATATCCCTCCCTTCAAATTTAGAAAAGATGTACAATCAAAAGCAATTGATGGAAAAGTATATAGTATATCATTATTAATAATTAATTTAATTATTTTTTTCTTATTATGTGTGTTAAATCAAATATGACAATAATTTTAGGATGAAAGAAGTATCTATATTAAGAAAAAATTATCAAAATAAGGATAATTATGTCTTAACTCTAGGCCCCGCCTAGGCCCCGACTAGTCCCCGACTAGTCCCCTAGGCGCTAGGCGTCAGTTTGACGCCTAGTGCCTGCCTAGCGATTTTTAGAACATTGGTTATGCCCGTAATGGTCATAGTAGCTTGGGCCTATTGCCATGATTGTTGATTTTTCTTTACTCCTTTGTCCAATATTTGACTCACATTGAGGACAATGCGAAATTTAAGTTTGGGGGTGGGAATTACCTTGTGCCTAAATGATATTTTTTTTGAGAGCCTGGTTATCTGTTTTAGATTTTTATTTTCTTTTTGTTAGTTTTTGTAGTTAGTTTATTTTAGTAAAAAAAACAAAAAAAATACTCCCTCCGTCCCTAAATAATTGTCCTGTTTGACCCGGCGCACAGTTTCCATTAATGTTCATGTATATGTGGCCCATAATTAAAGTAGAGTGAAAAAGTAAGGGTAAAGTGGTAAAAGTGATGTTCTAAAAAGGTAAGTTTCAAAGTGGACAATTATTTTGAGACGGACGAAAAAGGAAAGTGAGACGATAATTTAGGGACGGAGGGAGTAGAAAATTTCAAAAAAAAATCGAGTCTTTAATTTTGGTGTGGTTACTTCCGCCAATGATGACATGTTTGTTAATAGCGATGCATGTATACTTGTCTACGAGCCTTAGCTTGGTTTAGTTGATGGAACTTTATATCTCCAAAATTTTTGAGCACAAAAATACCATGACTTGATTTATTAAAGAATTTGGATATTTTTATTGAGTTTATAGTGCACATTTCATTCCTTTGGACCTTGCTAATTTTTGTGGTCATGAACATTTTAAACAGCCGTCATTACATGATTGTTGCATTATATTTGCGACTTAGGGTTGATTACATGCTAAGTTAGATTTGTTAAACTTCTTTTGCTAATATATCTCAAGCACACTTTCGAACCGTGAGTGCATTTAAGTCTTAATTTTCCCAACCTCTTTTCTAGCGAATGCTTATGTGAAATATTTGTGGAGCTCGTTTTTAAAACTTCGAGTTGGGGAATGATTTGAAACTTTGTTGAATTTCTGTGAAAACGAAGTATGAGCATTGTGACAGTTAGGATATGATTTAGGTCATCTTTGGAACGTTTGAGTCTTTTTATCTCATCATCCCTATTTTATATTAATCCCTAGTGTCCCCTTTGAGTTTTATTAAAAAGAATGGCATGTGCTAAGCACACATCGACCCCCATTCGGCATCGTTTCTCTTACCCACATTAACTTAACCCTTAAGCCTATACACTTTTGCCTACCCTTTGAGAGAGTAGGATTGAGTTGGGAATGCTGTCTACATGGTGATTGATGCAGTTCAAAAATAGCACCAATGAGTTCTTATATTGAAAAAAAAAATTATATAACAAAAATAAATATATATATATATATATATATATATATATATGTTTAAAAAAAAGAATGAAAAGGGTGCGAAAATCAAAATTGCATATGCCCTTCAAAAGAAAAAAAAAAGAATAGAAGAAAAAAGAAAGAAAACAAAGAAAATGATCATTGGGAAGAAAATCTTTATGATGGTATGATACCTTCTACAACCCAAAAGTCCAAGTTTGGGGGTTGTTGAAGGAAAGTGAGTGATTTATATGGGAAAAGAGGAAATAATCTTACTCTCTCACTTTGTAATTTCTTATCTTTTTATTGTTACCCCTCACCTTGGCCTTACATTACAAGCTTAATAAAGTCCTATTGATCTAGTTGCCACATTTGTTTGTGTTAGTTGACATGGTTTGGAAGCATAGTTGATTTGACCCTTGTTTTGAATTATATACACATCTTCATGTAGCTCACACTATTTGCATAATCTCAGCTACTATAAGTAATTGAGACTTGAGAGCTTTGTATTTCATACATAGTTAGTGCATGTGATGGATGTATAAGCACTTGAATTTTAGCACGATCTCTCTTCGTGTTGTTAACCGGGTATTGATGGTATGTACATGTTTTGTGATGCACACGTTTTTATTTTAAATATTTCGGGAATGAATGTTGTGCTTATCTTGATAAAACTTTCTAAGTTTGGAGATAGTCAATTAATGGTTTTCACACACACACACACACGGAGATGTACAAGTGAGATTGATGATGATTGAGTGAAAGCCTAGACTTGTGGTTATGTGTTGTTATTTATCATTCTTTGAGGCATTATATGGTATCATGTCGATATTTTGACTTGTGAAAGAAATATATATATATATATATATATATATATATATATATATATATATATATATATATATATATATATTAATTGCTTTAATTTAGTTTAGTGTTTTATTTTACTCGAGGACGGGCAAAAGTTTAAGTTTGGGGGTATTTGATGACTGTATTTTATACGCAGTTATTGGGTATTATTTCGGCTTAAATTATGATATTTCTCGGGGTTTTTGTTGTCTAATATATGTTTTAGTGTTATTTTATAGTTTCAGATACTTTTGGAATAATTGTGCAAAATATAGGCATTTTATGCTGAATTAAAGAACTTCAGGGACCAAAGTGCAAAACCTGGAAACTTGAAGTGCAAAAAGCTGAAAATCAGCAATTATCTCCCAAAATCAGCCGCCCACCTTGGTGATATAATTGCCTTGGGAAACGTGAAATCCTAATTGTATTCTTTAGGGCCCGTTTGGTAGCCATACTAGGATAAGCGTTATTATTAATCCTGGTACTATTAGCGACCTCACTATTATACACCAGGATTAATAATCTTGTTTCAAATAATAACATGCTGTTTGGTAGCCTCAGGATTAGATGTTCTAATCATATCCTGATGTTTGGTAGCACTAGGATATGAGTTAGTATTATTAATTTTTTCCAACAATAACCCTTATACGATCATCAAACGTATTCATAAATTGAATATTTTTCAGGGTTCATGATATTGATGTATTTCTTCGAGACATATCTTGATTTGCAGCAACATGCTGCCCTTAAACTACCCACCCTCTCGAAAACTTTGGAAGGGGTAATCAGTCAAGAAAAGTTTGAAAAGGCCCGAGCCTATACTCTTGATAAAAGGTTTGCTATTGCCTTTCTCCTTATGCCTATTTATGTGGGCTAGTCATCCAGTTTTCAGTTATATCTACTCTAACTGCTGATGTGATGTTCTTCTTCTGTTTATTGTTTTTGTTTTTCACTCTCAGCCACTTCCATTTTATTCATGAATTTGTAACAATACTGATGGACTCTGCAATTCTATTCTGTGGGATACTACCCTGGTTTTGGAAGGTGAGTGGCTTGTGCATGGAAGGAATAGAGCTTGCAAGGGAAATCCAAGGAGGGCAGCCGTGATACAAAAGAAGGTGGGTGCATCAATCCTTGAGGCTCAAGGATTCAATTAGTTAGGACTTTTCTAAAGCTGCTGTAATTAAAGTCCTACAAGGACTATTAGGTTAGGATTTCCTTTATTACTTTCCTAGTTAAGTTATGATTTCTTTCACGTTAACATAGTTAAAGTTAGGGTTTATTTTTGTACCCTATATAAGGAAGCACTTTGAATGAAATAAAGCAGATTTTTACATAAAAGAAAAACCCAAAGAACACGGCTTGTGAGTCTGAAATCCATCCCTTATTCCTTGTTTTCGTGTGAGTAATTGTTCTAAACCTAAAGGGAGTTGTTGGACTGATTTGTTTGTCCTTTGAATTTTTGGCCAAAGAAGAAGTTTGGGCAGATTATTCGTGACAAGTAGAGTTGTTTTAGAGTCTTCAGGATAGTTTGTGGTTGTTTATAATTATCTTGGACAGCTTGTGTTTTCGGCAGTTGCACACGCATCAGTACTTGAAGGGTCATTTGATCAATTTACAAAGTTAATTTACATTTGGGAACTCTTTTCCATATACAGAATTGTTGGATTGATTGAAGGGTCTAAATAAAAACAATAATACGCGAGCAGGGCGAAAAGAGTTACATGCTTTCGTATAACAATAGAGGTAAGAATTGAAGGTACTAATGCTAAAACTGTTGACAGGTAGTTTATATGAATAAGCATACGTATCTGTTTCTTGGGTTGAGGTGTCTGCCTACCACCAAGAGAAGCAAACCCCAAGAAGAAATATTCACTGCTTCCGATCACTTTTTCAGCTGCCGGTGTCTATTGCTTCCTAGCAATCATAGTCATCAATCTTTCTTTTTTTTTATATGATAACTACATTCACTCGTCCAAATCATCCAACCAATAGTAATTAATTAAACTTTACAAAGCTCACATAACTTGAGAAACCAGGATCCAGCTATGTGTTTACAGTGTTGGTTAAATTATCAGCTGTATTGAACTTAAGATTACATGAGTTCACTGCCTAAACAAATACACCACCTAGCAGCACAACTCTTCTAAAACTATAATCTCCCACTGGCAATTAAATCAATCTCAAGCATTCCTGGTGTATATACTTATCCAGTCAAATCAGAAACATCCTCGACTAGATTTTTGTTGTCAAAGAAGTATAAGGGGTGATCTGTCAGGTGTGCAGATAATTAGCAGCCATCATAAGTTCGAGGGTCAGTTCAGGTTCAATGTGGAACTCAGTCTCCTTTCCACTGGCGTATTGAAGAGACCAGTAGAAGTATTGGCAAATCTTCTCTAATATGACTGTGTTTATCTCAGGAAACGTCAATTGATATAACTGAAGTGCTTATAGGTCTTATACGGAGTAAATTCGGCAAGATGGTTGGAATTGGGGGTGGGGACTGGGGAGGAAGAAGACGTTGAAATCCCTGTGAGACACGGATGGGCTCCTATGGGCTCGTTTCTATTAGACAAAAAAAAATCACAATACAAACTGCCCTGGTTAGCAAACTCAAATCCTTACAATCCGCTGCATCAATTCCAAAAGAGAGAGAAAGAGATTTAAGAACAAAACAAGATTAAAAGATGAACTCTAATATGCTAATCCGAATGGAATGAGATTTATCCAACGACAGAGAAGTAGAAGAAGATAGAGAGGATGAAATTACTAACCCAATCGAGATTCCCACCAACAATGGTCGTGTAGCAGCCGTCCTTCGCGCCGAAGAACGATGAAGACGGGTTCCTTCACGCCGGAGAACAATGAAGACTTGGGTTTATTGCGCCGTCTGTAGTATATATGCGTGGGGATTTTTTGGGTATAAAAAAATAGTGTCGCGTCTTTTCTAATCAGGTCTATAATAATACCTCCCCACATCCAGGATAAATAAGAAGGAAAAAATCTGCTTATTTGGACCACTCCTCTTCTTAAGCCTAATGCTTAAAAACAAACCAAACAGCCTTCTTAAGTATTATTAATCCAATCCGACCTCTTATCTGGCTACCAAACGGGCACTTAGTGTTGTAATTATATTGTATCTCCTTTTCCTTCTTGTTGTAAGATTAATTAGGTATAAATAGATCCCTTTAGTTAGAAAAAAAAGGAGGGAAGTTCTGTATTATTTTTCTTTGTCTATAAAGAAAGATTCTTCAAGAATGGTTCAAGGTTTTGTACTTTCAATTATGAATAATTAACTCCATAATCTAGGAATTTGAAGTAAATCTATTGCTTTATATTATATTTTTATTCATTCAATTCTTGTTGATTATGGTGTTTATTAACCCATTTATTATCTCGCTTTGAACAAATGAATGTAATCGCAAGTGATAAAGGCCTAGAGGTGCGGATAACTGCATGTCCAAAATGTATATGTCGTACACTGGCTCACCATCACGATAAATTGAACCTATCGATGCACGAGAGTGATAAGTTAGGGTTAGGTTCATATATATGACATAAGTGACAGTTAGGATCCATATGTTCTTGTGCCTAGGAGATAGAATGAATGAATTATTTGGAGATGGAGACTGAACGGTAATTTGACAGGCTATATCTATCTTTCGTGAACGAATTCAAGGTATTGAATGATACTTTATTTAAATGAACAATGGAGTAGATACAAGTGAATCCTAATTCCTAGGCGATTTACAAATCTTTAATTTATCTCATATTTATATGCTTTGTTAGTTAAATTATTTTATTGCTTTCTAGTTAATTTAATTTATAAAAATCAAAAACCCCATTAGTTATTAATTGCTTTATTTTAATAGATTAATTAAATTTTTACTTTAATCAAATCTAAATCTCTGTGGTTCGACCCTTGCTTCCCAAGTTATTCTACAATAGTTTTGTCCACTTGCAAGGAAATAAATTTAAAATAAAACACGATCAATATGATATGATGATTGAGATGGTTTAACAAATTGTTATACTTTATGGATAACATGACATTTAAGGTTGTTAAGCATAAATGCCTTGATATAAATATTGTTGGAATGTTATATTATGCCAATAACATAAATTATTATTGTTAAGCATGAATGTCTTGACATGATTATTAATGAAATGTTATACTATGATGATAACATGATTTATTATTGTTGAGCATGATGCTATGACAGGAAGTTATGTTTAGTAACTTACTAAGTCATTATGACTTACTCCTATTTGTTGATTATTTTTCCCTAGATCCGAGTCGTGCTAGCGGATCAAAGTGATTGCCGAGTTGCGTTGGTGAAGTTTTTGGCAAGGTTGCTATCTATTAGTTTAGTACATTTTCTTTTGGCAAGGACGTTAGGAAAAGTGAAGTTATGTAAACTTCATGTTGGTTAGCAAGTCTATTTGTGAATGTGATATTTATACTTATGTTGGATAACTCTTATTCTTTTGGTAGCCAACTTGTGTTAGTCGCGCTTGGTGAATGTTGGTGATTATATCTTAGTTATGTTGTATTGATGGTTAATATATCATGTTTGTTCTCCCGCATGTTTTTAGTTGTTTAGTATGTTAGACTAGAGTTCTAAACTTAGTGTAATGTTGGGTTCCAGCTGTAACGTCGCCGATGACTTGGTTTATAAATTGCTATGTATCTATATTGCATGACATGGTGTTTTATTGTGCATGTCCAATGTTACGTCACACGCTTCGAATTTTTGGACCGAGAGATTTACTATCTCTTTGGTTGTATTTAGTTTGAGCTTGTTAGCTCGGGCGCCACTGTGTAATTATGTTTCGCTTCCGCATGTGTTGAATTTGTTGGCGTGTTGCCGTTATGACCTTATCCATTATTTGTTATTTGCATGTTGTTACTTGTTTCCCGACGGCACGACCTTGGGATCTTGTCTTGGGATCCGGGTCAGGTCGTCACACATCAAGGAGCGAGCAGTATAACTCCCGTCCAAACCTGGCCGGGCATAGGCCTTGCCTGTCCGACCAAGGGCCATGCCCGGGAACCACTATCACATCGAGCAAGTGATCAGATTCGTCCCACCCAAACCTGGTCGAGTATCGGCCTTGCTTGCCCGACCGGGGGCCACCCCTTGGATTTATGCTAAGTTCAGAAACAGTGCACATTGAACAGCCGGGCAGAGCCCTTTTCACCCGGGTACATATCAAGCAGGAAGCACCGGAGGCTTGCTCTCTAAGACAAGTCAAATGCTTCCATATTTGAGAATGACACTTACCTTATTTGCTCCAACATCTACGCGGCCAGCCGCCTATCATGCTTAAAATCAAGGGATTCTCTCCTTGATTGGTTAGGTAACTATGGAAACTGAATCCTAGACGGATTCAACCACATTGGAGGCCTATAAATACCTCTCCATAAGTCATTAACAAGGTACATACACTTTCTTGAGCCTTGACACTCTGTCAAATTGCTTTCAGACCTACACACGATACTTACTCTCATGCCGGAGGGGTTTCGCGAGGCCCTGCCTTGCACTTCCACTCAGGTTTTCTTGTATTCTTAGCAAGGTTCAAGGAAGCCGATCCAAGCCCAAATATCCTACACAACACACGGACGGCCCAAGCTGTGATTTTGCCACATCAGAATCAATAAATATAGGTAGAATTAGAAAAAAAAAATTCCTTGAAAATTACAAAGTGTCATCTATTTTGAAACAAAAAAAACTCTCTCAAAACGTCATATATTTTTATATTTTGCCATTTTAAAAGAATTTTTTTCCTTTTTTTTCTAATTCTACTCATATTTATTGACTCCGTAACTCGTATTTGGCTCTTTGGACAAAAATATCAAGACAGCTCATTATTGTTTGGATATAGGTAGTTTAGTCTTTACAATATGTTTTTTAAATCTGTGTGAAAGCCCCAAAGCCTCATCAATACGTATATAGTACATTACATGACTCTGGAATTCAAAAATCCTAATAGCATGTATTCCCTCCATTTTAGGCTTAGAGTTCATTATTTAATTTTGATACGTTTACTTGAAAAATCAACTTTCAAAAACTAAGGGATAAAACTGTCATTTTATTATTAATGTGTTACTAAAAGTGTCAATTTAAAAAAAAACATTTACTTTCATACGATGACTCTTTTTTCAGAACAGAAAAAGCAATTATAAAAGAATTAAAATTAATAATTAATTAATAAGCTATAAGTTATAAATATTAACTATAACCTAGGGCAAATGGAAGACATCAAGAAAAAAATGTAAAATTGTAAAATAAAATAATAATAATTTAATCATAGGTAGAGTTTTTTGGGATTTTGGGGCCCAAAAAATTGGGGTTTTTTGGTGGGCCTAAGGCCATGGCCTCATTGGGCTTATGGTAAGGCCGACCCTGTCTTAACAGATTAGGTAGTGGAAGCAACGTCGATGTTAGTTTAGTTCGACCTGCTGGGGAATCAGGAAATAAAGCAATGACCCACGGTGGTACCGCCAAACCAACTAAACAAGGGACAAACACCAGCTAAGCACAATGACATCCATCGAACAAACGAGCTAAACAAGCTCAATAATATGATGGAGTCCGAGTTATCAAACTCTACGTTAAAACACAACCAAATAGATAATAAATCTCTCGGCCTAAAATTTTAACCACGTGTCGCAACAATGCACACGCACAACAAAACCACATACTAAACAAACTGGAATATAATACTCAGGTCATCGGCGACAATACATGCCGGAACCCAACAACTACATCCGCGAGTCTATAACTCAGGAACATAGCAACAACATCAACGGCCACAACATACCGAATAAACCACAACCAAACAACACGAGCTAACAACATACTCGGGAAAGAAACTGGAATAATACTTCTAATATAAACACTATGACATGACATAATTTGTTGGCTTCAAAGGAATACAACTAACAACACCCAAATATAATTCTACTCGAGCGTAAAATCTACATAACTTTACATATACAATCGTCTTCACTTGAATAGAACTATAAATAAAATAACGAAAATAAGACTTCGCGAGTTACTACTCGTGGGAGTCAGCTGCTACCAAAGCCCTACTTGATCTCTACATGATCAACCGAACTAACTGCGCATGACTATAACTACGATCTACTCAACCTCTACGAGAGCTATCGATCACACTGCACACTAAAGAAACAAAAGTATGGAGTGAGTCATAATAACCCAGTAAGTTACTACAACTAACAATATAGCATGATAATATATATTCAGTTATAAATAATCATGGCAATCTGTCAACAAGATAAATTTCATAAACAAGTACCACATAATAATAGGTACGTAAACCAAAATACCATAAATCCACATAGCATGGTGATGATCATGACATAAGTGCTCACAAATGAACCACATGAACCAGGATGTGCTCCTCTGATCTGTATCCGTCGTATTGCTCCTACAATACACGTGAAAACAAAATCATGCCCTTAACTCACAAGTGCCCTCGATACCCATCAAGTGGTATCAACATCCCCGAGTCCCACTCGAGTTCAATAGCTTACCAAAATCGTAGATATTTTTACAACAATGGGGCTACATCCCCATTGCTGCCAACAAAGGAGGGTATGTGCAATAACTTGTCTCCGATACGACGACCCATAACGATCACGAACTTTAACATTTGTAAAGGCGATGCGTCGTCCCAACATCAATAAACCGATCAACAAATATGTCAGCTGGACATCCAATGTAATGCATATGTAGATCTATGATTCTACCTTATTTTTACTAAACACATAATGGAAGGTAATCATTCAACATCTCAAAACTACATATTTAGTTTTGAATCTCAAATCATAAATGCACATATTTGCAAGTATTTCCAAATACAACTTGACCACATATTTAGTCCAAGTATTTAAACATTAGGGTACACAAAAATCCCCAAATTTCAAACCTATCTAGACTATTAACTAGTCTAACTCACATTCACAAAATGAGACTACATATTTAGTCTATCATAAGAACGCAACAATGTCCTCCAAAATTCTTAATTCACAAACAAGTAAAGACTACTAGGTTACCCTATTTACATCACTACTAGAAAATTGCTTTTAGGTGATGGTTGGTTGCGATGACTTTTGAAACCATCACCTAATCTTCTTTTTCGCGATTTATTTTTTCCATCGCTTTTTCGCAATCGCCTTATGTACATACGATTGCTTAACAATCGCTAGGTCCATCGCCTTTTAATATTTGAGGGAAATTAGCCAAATAAAATAGGCCCCGTGAAAAATAGAAAGATAATGTGATGGTTTTCGTAAATACGCGATTGCATTTGTAGTCGCAAAATTTGACTAATGCCGAGCGATGGTTTTGCCATCGAATTCATAAATAATAAAATAAAAATAAAAAATAAAAAATAAAAAAAATGTTTTTTCGTGATTGTTGGTTGTGATAGCTTTTGAAGTCATCACTTAATCTTCTTTTTTGCGATTGCCTTTTCCATTGTTTTTTCTTCAATCGCCTTAAGTTTATGTGATTGCTTTACAGTCGCTAGTGTCATCGCCTTTGAATTGGTTGCGATGACTTTTGAAATCATCGCTTAATATTCTTTTTAGCGATTGTTTTTTTCATCGTTTTTTTGCAATGACGTTATGTTTATATGATTGCTTTACAATCGCTAGTACCATCACCAGACACTATAAAGAATTCAACATCAAATTTATTTTTATTATAATCCTTTAAAACATAAACAATCGCAAATGCATCTAATGGACGTGTAGTGGTTAATGCGAAATTACTAATTATTTATTATAAAATTAAATCATGTGCACTCCCTATTTTAGGCAATTTTTTGAAATTTTCTGTAGAGAATCTGTCCAAGGGAATGTTCTGAAGATTTTTTGATATATTGTACTTGTACATGCATGTTAGTCAAGTCAACTCTCTGTAAATTTCTATAAAATTCCAAGGTCAGTAACTACTTTAATCGAGCTATGAATCATTGCGTTAGTGGAACTATTATCAGAAAATCTCGGAGGTAATTTGAATATGATGTTAACATGAATATATTCGAATTGATGCACTCACACTACCCAAGGATATGATGCAACTGCTTATCAGAAAGCAATCATGTTCTCAACAGATACTGATATGGTAATGGGGCCCATCAATTAAAATGAGAATCATATCAAAGGTAAAATGATCACTACAAAAAAAACTTTGGATTAGCAAGGACAATTTTCCTTGGAAATATAAATCAATGGTAATTCCAGAGGAATTTACCTTGGAATTTGAAAACCAGTAGCTTGAATATGGTTTTTCACCATAACAAATAACATTGACGTGTCTATAATATATTCAAGCCCGCTATAGGGATAACTTGACTAAATACATGAAATTTGTTTTGCAGGCAATTTGAATATTCTTCACGGGTACCAATATGAGCTTTGAAAGAGTAATAGACACACACAATATAAACCATGCATTATCGAAAACTAAAAAAAATAAGCAAAATAAAATAAACCTAAATAAAAAAATAGAACTAAGAATTGTGAAAATACAGGTTTTGCTTGCGAGATCGAGTTGTTCTGTCTGTTGCATGAACTGAAGGAGGTTTCCACTTCTGCTTTCTAAGACTTGAGATTTCCAGATTAAGAGCTTCAATATGAGAGTCATTATTGAGTGGGTCTTCATCTTCAAAAGATTGTAGAATAACAAATTTATCAGGGGAAATAATATTCAAAGTATCTTCTTGTTGCATATTTTCTTGGAAGTGTTCATCAAACAACTCACTTATATCCGACATAGAGTTAGTAACACCATTATATTTAGGCTGCCCAACATTAGTATTGTTTTCTTTAGCTAAGGAGTTAAATGTTGAATCTCGAATAGGGGATTTTCCCGATTGAAGGGGTTGAGATGGAGAAGATTATGGCATTATAGCTTGTTTACTTGGAGAAGGATTGAATGGGAGGGAATTTGGACTCAATTGAGTATGACTATTGGGGGGAGAAGATACGTAAGATGGGGGCTGAGGACTTTTGGTAAGATCAAATTGACGATTTCAAGCAAAAGCGTTGTGCTCATGCATGAGACCATCGGGGTGTTAGAGGTGCTAGTAGAGAGAATATCTGCCATAGCCGGCAACTTGATATGACACTATTACATAAGTAAAGAAGATCTAGTCGAACGATAGTTGAATCGCTCAAATTGGTATCCTAGTTAGATAAATATGAACTCTAATTTCATATTATCATATCTGACATGAGATGCAAAAGAACGACGAATGTCATGTTGGCCAGTCAACGGGCAAATGTCATGTCAACTTGATATTTACTTTTACTAACATATACTATTGTTTTTAATTAATGATATTATTTGATCGATTGTATTTTTGAAATATTAAAAAATAATAATGGTATGTTATATTACTTGATTGAATGTTTTAAGCAATTTAAATATTCACATAAAGTTGAAAAGATAAATTTAATTTATTAATTTATTTGTAAAAAAATAAATCTTAGAAACACTAGTAATTAATTTTTGAAAAAAAAATTAGTTTGTAATATTGATACCTATTTTTTAATTTTTTTTATGGAAATATAAAGCAATCAGTGAAATCCCTCTTTCTCAAAACCCTCTTTCTCAAGACTCTGTTCGTCTCTCCCTCCCCCGCACACAACGGCGCCGGCGTCAACCTGTCAGGTAACTCTCTCTCTTTTGTCTCTCGTGCTCACTCTTGATTTCAAAATTCTTGATTGTTGATATGAATGATACTAGAGAAATAGGAAGGATTAATTTCCCTAAGTTTCCCTTGCAAGGTTTGTGTACTATTTTTGCATTCCATGAAATTGATCACAGTATGTCTCTAATCCTTCAACACTTAAGCTATAATTTCAATTCTTATTTGAGATTCAGTTAGGGCTTTATAATTTCAATTCTTAGGCTTTTCCGCCACTAATAGAGCCTCTTTCCCCGTGCCCGGATAAAAAAATAGTCTTATGCGACCCAGCTCTAGTAAACTCTTCTGGTGAGCTTGAACCTTGAGAATTCTTTGCTCCTAGCTCCTGCCCCGGATAGTGAACATCTTTTAGCTGCTAGCACAACTCTAACAAAAATAACTCCAAGAGTTTCTATAAAAAAATAATTCAAGTTTGGCAGACTTGGAAACAGGTAAAACAAATATGGGAAGAAAGACCCTCATCATAATATTGGTTGGTTATTGGATTTGGAATAGAGAAATTGACTTGGAAAAAGTTGGAATTCCCGTGGGGGGTGAACACTACAAGGGATGCAAAGTGGTAAAAGATGCCCATACTCGGCTCCAATAAGTAGGAACGGTGCTACCTAGTAAGCAAACCAAAGATTAGCTTGACTTCCATATTCGGCTATTGTAGATATAGGATTACAATACAAATGATAGTGAGACTGAAAGATACTTTAAGGGTCATGGATGGTTCCCCTGAAAACAGCTCTCTTGTTTTCGAAATTGCAAGATTAGCAGCTGGAAGTATTAGTCTGGCTGCTCTCAAGATGTCTTCTTCTTTTAGTATTACTTTCGCTATTCCTGTCATTTATGAGGTGAAAGAACCTTAGATTAAAATTTCACAGAAGAATATCGGACTGAAATTCCCAAAATAAACCCTGAAATGATTATAACTACCTTTGACTAGTTGAATTTGAGAAGAATGAAAGACCCAAAAATAGTAGTCCCAATTGAGATATCAGCGAAAAAATGCTGCAAACAAGTGACAAGTTGTCAGAGATATTTAAGTAGCTACATTAAAGGAATTGAGAGAGAAAAGAGAAACTTACCTATAGTTAATCCCTTTAGCAAAACAAGAAGATAGGAAACGACGGAGGAACCCCCATCAATCTCTCTTCGATTGCTCTCCCTCTCTCTCTCTCCCAATCTATCTCTACCTCTGTCCCTCCTTCTCTCTCTCAGAACGATCTTCATCTCTCTCCCCGGAGCTCATCTGGTGCGAGATCCAGTCAGAAGGGGTTGTTGTCCTGGCCAACAGGAGAGCTGACACAATGGAGCATGATGAGACAGGATGCCAACCCCCTCCAGAAGGTCCAATTCTGTGCATTAACAACTGCGGTTTCTTTGGAAGTGCAGCTACCATGAATATGTGCTCAAAGTGCCACAAGGACTTGATGATGAAAGAACAACAGGCTAAACTTGCTGCCTCATCCATTGAGAATATTGTTAATGGATCAACTAGTGCCAGTGAGAAGGAACCTGTTGTTGCAGCCACATTGAATCTGCAGGTTGATGTAGTGCAAGAAAAGGCGATCTCTCTACCACCTCCACCGCAAGCTTCTAGCTCTGAAGAGGGCATTGAAATAAAGCCCAAGCAGGGTCCCAGTCGTTGCAGCAGTTGCAGAAAACGTGTAGGCTTAACTGGGTTCAAATGTCGATGGGTGATCTTTTCTGTGGATCACATCGTTACTCAGACAAGCATGATTGCTCCTTTGAATACCGCACCACTGCTAGGGATGCTATTGCCAAGGCTAACCCTGTTGTGAAGGCAGAAAAGCTTGAGAAAATCTAGAATAAATGCAGTAAGTTCCATGTGCAAATTGTGTTGCTTCTCTCCAATGGACTTCTTCCAAGTTGGCTAGCCGCATATCTCATCAGATGTCCTGTTACATCAGAAGCGTATTTCCAGGGAAACGTGGATTGGACATCTCTGCAAGTTGAACTCTATAGATCTCGAGATGGATGAGAATGTGTGTGCTGGCCCTGCAGTGTCTTTAAGTCTTTCTATTTGCTGGTTTGGTGGATGTTAAGTCTTTGTTTTACTGGTTTGGTGGACATTCGTTGGGTCCTTTTTTCTAAGGTGTCGTTGTGGTTTTATGGGAATTTCAGCCTGGTAGTAAATTGTGGGATTCGTAGGCTCGGTTTCATATTTTGTAAAATATGGTTTCCAACTTCTTTATGTTACATTACATTACCTAAAAAAAAAAAAAGATAGGAAACAAAGGGAGCCCAAACCAAACCAAAGGCTTGATTTTGCAACATCATTCCACATAATCAGATCGTTTATCAGCAATAGGGAAAAGGAGGAAATCAATAAGCAGATGATCACCTTGGCAAAGTTGCCTAATTTGATTAGTTTTTTGAAGTAAAAAAAATTAAGTAACTAATTATGAGAACAAAACAAATAGAGTCAAGTTGTAGATATACATTCTTCACCATAGCAGCTTGTTCTACTATAGGATACATCGTGATGTTAGCTCACTTGAAACTCTTAATCAGTAATGTTTACAAATGGTGCAAGATGATGCCATCTCTTGCTCTAATCGTCAGTCAGGTAGGTTAATCTTGTTTCTACCAACATAAGCCTCAACTACAGTCATTTGTGACAGAAAATAAAATTCAGGGAAAAAGAAAACAATGTCATCAAAAGTTTAAAGCAGTACTACCAGTGAAAAAAGTACCCCATAGACTTTCAATTTAGATAGAACCTAAGGGTGTAGAAGATCTAACTTGATTCAGTGTCAAGGTTCCAGTTTTATCACTGCAGATTGTAGTTGCAGACCCCATAGTTTCACAAGCTGAAAGCCTGCGTACCTGCAGACTAGTTGTTGTTAACAACTTCATACATGATCCAGAGTTACAAAATCTGGGTTTAAAAAAATTAAGAAACAAAGGGAAAATTGACACGTGCCAGGGCCTTGTCTGCCATCATTTTCTTCATTGAGTAGGCTAGGCTGCGATGAGTTTACGACAAAATTTAATAAGAGAACTAGACAGAAGAAACAAGAATGAAGATGGAAGTAATGCCTGCAATAATACCAGATGTACTCCATCATACTTACGTCAATGTTACATCCAAAGGAAGCCCTTCAGGTACTGCAACAACGACAATTGTGACCTGAATAGTTCAGCAGTTAAGATAAACAGAATACTGATTCTAGGAACACACACACACAAACAGCAACTTACTGCCGCTGTAAAAAAATTTATGACGCCATCTACTGTTTTGCTAATGCTGGCCTCTTGAACAATACATTCCTTGTTGACAATTTTTTAGCAACTGTGAGAGAGAAACATAATTTAAAACGGATTCATCTTGAAGATGTACAGAATCTGCATATGATGATTACACACCTCAAAATTCAGCCTGCCGTCAGTAGATGATCTAATATTGGATGAACCTCATTTTGTTTACCCTTCAGATTTGAAGTTTGCAAGATCAGATTTGTGTTGTGTTCTTAGGCATCGTGATTTTTCTTGAATGATTAGAAGTGAAAAAAAAAGTGAACATCTGCCTTTCTTTATTGACCGTGCATTCACACCCAAATCAAATTTGTCTTTATCAGTTCTGCAATTTAGCTCTATTCTTTTTTTTTTTGGGAAGAATTCTAGCAAATCTGGAATCCAGTAACTTATAGATAATTTTATTGCAAAGGCTTATGGGACGAAGATTCTTGAAAGTCTGGGGATGATCAATTTTTGGAATAGTAGCCAGGAGAGTGCTTGACCAAGACTGTGGGAGAGAGAATCCAGTAAAAAAATCCAGAATAGCAGTGTGCAAGTCATCTTTAATAATCTCCCAACAGTAAGAAAAAAAATGACCCGTGAATCCATCCAGACCAGCAGCACTATCACCATTAAGAGACAAAACAGTTGTAAAACTCTCTTCAATTGTAGGAGGGGCGATTAAATCTGAGCTTGACGATCTGCGGCGTCACACTTAGCATACACACAGGATATAAGAGCAGGGCAGCCCAAGAAAAATGCTGAAAACGAATAGTAATCTGCTCTACAGAATCCTGAATTATAGAGCACGAAAAAATAGACTTAGAAAAAACCCAAATTGTACTAGTAGAGTTGGAGAAATAGTACTGAAATTTGAGACGACGAGTAATGAAATCCACTCTATCCTGTGAAAGCATAGGTAAAGAAGTATTATTAATGTTCTGAGCTAAAGAAGTAGTTTCCAGAAAATGGACATCCTGTGATGCAATGACATCCTGTGATGCACTTAATTCATCCCTGCCTTCTGAATCATTGGGTAATACTTTTTGAAGCTCCTCTAATTTATTGCCAATCATAGCCTGAGAATCCTCTTGAGAAGTCATAATGTTTTCTTGAGTCATCAATTTCGGGCTTGAAAAAACCTTATTATCCAAAGGGATTTCTATCTAAATTGAAAGTCTATGAAAAAGGTCATCACCAGATCTGCTGTGAAGTTGCACACCAGCTAATAGTCATCACATAGAGAGGAATTCATCGTAATTGGGAAGTGGTCATGACTAGATTTATGCATAAGGTTGGGAAATCAGGACACCAAATTTCTCATACTTGATAAGAATTGCCAATGGGTGGTGAACTGATCTCTAACATGATGTTCTCCGAATTCCTAAATAATCTCATTTTCTTTTGCCGAGAAGACCTTGATCCTTATATGTTGTATTACTTTAGGCCTCGTATTGAGTATAAAGATGCATGCGTACCAATTTGAAAAAGGTCAACTTACCTAACCGATTTCATATTGAACCTGGCTCCTTGTATTAGCTTATGTAAAAAAAATTACTTTTTTGGTTGGAAATTCCTGAAGTGTGTCAATAGGTAGTTTATGAACAACATATAACTTGTCTACTCCCCCATAATGTTATTGAATAGCAGAGGCAGCCTAAGGATGCAAGATTAAGTAAATTCCCAGCATGATAGTTAAAGATGATTGTTGCAGACCTATTAAAGTCCATTAAAATCCAATTAGCTTGATTGCTTGTTAATTCTTATAAACCGTGCTAATACATTTACCCTGACTGTGAACATGCTAATACATTTACCCTGAATATACATGTCCTATAGGCCATTGAAGGAGTGCCGAAGATCAGACCTGGACACAATCCTGGAACATGGATGTTGGAGGTTACTTCATCTACAGAAGAAACAGTCTAGGTGTAGATTTTGCTGAAGTGTACCGACAATCAAATCTATTTAAGTATGCACTACTTCAATTAAACATTGTCGAGATGATTTTGCTTTTATACTTTTCCACTTCATCCTTTCTTAAAATAGACTATCGTTTATGTTGCAGACGTAACAGAGATTTGGTTGAAAGGCTAAAAAAGCCAAGATATGATTCAAAAGATCTAAATTTCCCAACCAAGTACTCCCAGTCATACTTTGATCAGATTGTAACTTGTCTTTTGAAGCAATAACTCTCTTATTGGCGAAACCCTCATTATACTACAGTTTGCTTTTTCTATACCATCATCATTTCACTGATGCTTGGAACAATATGCTGGAGATTTGGCTTGAAAAGGTCTCAATTCAATGCTATTTATGTGCAAATCTCTTAAGCTTTACTCGCTTGCTATGAGTGAGAAACATTAGTATATCGTTTACCAATACTGTCTTTGTGAATGAAGAAAAGTAGTATTAGAGATATGCCTAGAATATGCATCATAATGTTGTGGTCAAGTCATGGTTTTCGCTCTTGGCCCCATATAAAGTGTATTGCTTTCTTTATTTTGGGTTTGGCCAATGTCGTTGTCTCAATATTTTTCATCATGTGTGGATAAACAACCAATCAGTTAAGCGTTACGTTGAAGTGAACTTCAAATCTTAATTTATTTTCATGATTCATTTCACAATAGCTGTAGTTCCTTTTTCTTGTTTTAGTTTTACGACATCTCCCAACTTTAAAAGCAGCAGTCTCTTTCTGGAACACTTGCTCAACTTTAATTACATCTGCTTGCTTGCTTTTAAATAGTGCTTTGTTTTGGAATATCATGAATACTTTTGAGTCTTTCTAATTGTCTTGGAAATCGGGTAGACAAAACTTCCATCTTGAGACTGAACAATCTTCGGTGTTTCTTAATCTTTTCTCTAATATATTTTTTTCTTTCTTTTAATAATCTGCAGTAGCTAGTTTTGTTCTGATATCAAGTCTCAGCTAGAGAATAACTTTATAAATCTCTTCAGGCTGAGGTTGGACCAGTTGCATTCCTTTTATCATCAACTATATATAAAATTCTGCCTGATATAGCTTCTAAAACATGGTTAAATCTTTAGTTGACTTTAATTAATCTTGCCCAGGTACTAATGGGGAAGAAGTGGAGAATAAAACCATTGCCTTGGTACCCTGTGAATCTTGCTGGATCCAGTTTTCTCGAGAGGTAAATAATTGAGTAAACAGGCATATGTAGTTATGCTGAATTCAAACTTGAGCTTCAAATTTTAAGGGTGATATTAATTGAAGTTTTAGTGATATAGAGAAGTTTGAAGGCTGGTATTCTAATAAGCTAGTCGATTGTCGAGTTGCATTCTTGACTAATAAGCTATAATGTGGTCATAACACCCCCCTCCACCCAATTACCCACACGCACACACAATGCAGAAGTTTTCTTTAAGTTTCTAATGCTTGAACTAAAGGTTGTAGGAGAAGAAGCTTTTTGTAGAGAATGCTCATATCATCGTCAAGTAGCTTAACGAGCTCATCTCCTACCCCATATGATGGTACGTAATATTTGTTATTGTTGAATCTATGTTTTTTATCCTATTTTATATTCTAAAAGCGTTTGATAAAACCCATGATGAATGTCCAAGGGCTACAAGCACATTTTTGTTCAAAATTCGTGGCTATAGATCGATGTGAAGGCAAAAGCATCGGTCATAAGTTAGATTAGTTTGTTTTCCCTCCATGTGCATAGATAGTGTAATTGAGCTTTAACTCCAATGCCATAAGGTATGAATTTTGTCGTACAAACTTTTCATAACTTGATGCATATTATGTTGTGTCATGAATCTTTTTAGGTTTGTCTTGTAAACTCTTATCTTATGCTTCTTGTCATATCCTTTTCTCCTTTGTATTATAGTTCATGAAATATTGTGCAGAATCTTGAATCATTTGTTGGTGCTGGCGTTTGTGACATGGAAGTCATATGATCCGTCTCAAGGAAGTAGTTCCCCCATTCACACAACTCCCTTCCAGTGTTATATCATCAGCAACATAACATTAGTAGCTCAATTCTTTAGCCAAACCACTATTTCGAGCGGGTTTACAACTTTCTCAAGTGAATCACTCAAGTGAACTTGATGGGTCTTCTCATTCTCAACTGAATCGCTCAAATGAACCGATGGGTCTTATTATTCTCTGTTGAACCGAATGGTCCTTCGTCATCTCGTGGTTGTGATGATTTTGACACTGAAGATAATGGTGATAACGATGCTGAATCCGAGTCTAATGATGATTGATTTTTCTGAGTTATTTTCTCTTGATTAAATCATGTACTAGTTGATGCGTAAAGTTGGATTTTAA
>CM028384.1:77286650-77357203 GCA_013146195.2 Codonopsis lanceolata | reverse complement strand
GTGTTAGAGGTGCCGTGGAGAGAATATCTCGCCAGCCGCAACTTGATATGACACTATTACATAAGTAAAGAAGATCTAGTTGAACGATAGTTGAATCGCTCAAATTGGTATTCTAGTTAGATAAATATGAACTCTAATTTCATATTATCATATCTGACATGAGACGCAAAAGAACGACGAAGGTCATGTTGGCCAGCCAACGGGCAAAGGTCATGTCAACTTGATATTTACTTTTACTAACATATACTCCCTCCGTCCCTAAATTATCGTCCTCCTTTCTTTTTTTCGTCCGTCAAAATTTGTCCATTTTGAAACTTACCTTTTTAGAACATCACTTTTACCACTTTACCCTTACTTTTCCACTCTACTTTAATTATGAGCCACATATAATGGACATAAAGGAAACTACACATAAACTTTAAATAATCAAGATCTTTTTTAACCGGGTCACCAGCACGCATTATTTAGGGACGGAGGAATATTTTTAATTAATGAATTTGATATTATTTTGAAAATTAAAAATAATAATGGTATGTTATATTACTTGATTGAATATTTTAAGCAATTTAAATATTCACATAAAGTTGAAAAGATAAATTTAATTTATTAATTTATTTGTAAAAAAATAAATCTTAGAAACACTAGTAATTAATTTTTGAAAAAAAAAATTAGTTTGTAATATTGATACCTATTTTTAATTTTTTTATGGAAATATAAAGCAATCAGTGAAATCCCTCTTTCTCAAAACCCTCTTTCTCAAGACTCTGTTCGTCTCTCCCTCCCCCGCACACAACGGCGCCGGCGTCAACCTGTCAGGTAACTCTCTCTCTTTTGTCTCTCGTGCTCACTCTTGATTTCAAAATTCTTGATTGTTGATATGAATGATACTAGAGAAATAGGAAGGATTAATTTCCCTAAGTTTCCCTTGCAAGGTTTGTGTACTATTTTTGTATTCCATGAAATTGATCACAGTATGTCTCTAATCCTTCAATACTTAAGCTATAATTTCAATTCTTATTTGAGATTCAGTTAGAGCTTTATAATTTCAATTCTTAGGCTTTTCCGCCACTAATAGAGCCTCTTTCCCCGTGCCCGGATAAAAAAATAGTCTTATGCGACCCAGCTCTAGTAAACTCTTCTGGTGAGCTTGAACCTTGAGAATTCTTTGCTCCTAGCTCCTGCCCCGGATAGTGAACATCTTTTAGCTGCTAGCACAACTCTAACAAAAATAACTCCAAGAGTTTCTATAAAAAAAATAATTCAAGTTTGGCAGACTTGGAAACAGGTAAAACAAATATGGGAAGAAAGACCCTCATCATAATATTGGTTGGTTATTGGATTTGGAATAGAGAAATTGACTTGGAAAAAGTTGGAATTCCCGTGGGGGGTGAACACTACAAGGGATGCAAAGTGGTAAAAGATGCCCATACTCGGCTCAAATAAGTAGGAACGGTGCTACCTAGTAAGCAAACCAAAGATTAGCTTGACTTCCATATTCGGCTATTGTAGATATAGGATTACAATACAAATGATAGTGAGACTGAAAGATACTTTAAGGGTCATGGATGGTTCCCCAAAACAGCTCTCTTGTTTTGAAATTGCAAGATTAGCAGCTGGAAGTATTAGTCTGGCTGCTCTCAAGATGTCTTCTTCTTTTAGTATTACTTTCGCTATTCCTGTCATTTATGAGGTGAAAGAACCTTAGATTAAAATTTCACAGAAGAATATCGGACTGAAATTCCCAAAATAAACCCTGAAATGATTATAACTACCTTTGACTAGTTGAATTTGAGAAGAATGAAAGACCCAAAAATAGTAGTCCCAATTGAGATATCAGCGAAAAAATGCTGCAAACAAGTGACAAGTTGTTAGAGATATTTAAGTAGCTACATTAAAGGAATTGAGAGAGAAAAGAGAAACTTACCTATAGTTAATCCCTTTAGCAAAACAAGAAGATAGGAAACGACGGAGGAACCCCCATCAATCTCTCTTCGATTGCTCTCCCTCTCTCTCTCTCTCCCAATCTATCTCTACCTCTGTCCCTCCTTCTCTCTCTCAGAACGATCTTCATCTCTCTCCCCGGAGCTCATCTGGTGCGAGATCCAGTCAGAAGGGGTTGTTGTCCTGGCCAACAGGAGAGCTGACACAATGGAGCATGATGAGACAGGATGCCAACCCCCTCTAGAAGGTCCAATTCTGTGCATTAACAACTGCGGTTTCTTTGGAAGTGCAGCTACCATGAATATGTGCTCAAAGTGCCACAAGGACTTGATGATGAAAGAACAACAGGCTAAACTTGCTGCCTCATCCATTGAGAATATTGTTAATGGATCAACTAGTGCCAGTGAGAAGGAACCTGTTGTTGCAGCCACATTGAATCTGCAGCTTGATGTAGTGCAAGAAAAGGCGATCTCTCTACCACCTCCACCGCAAGCTTCTAGCTCTGAAGAGGGCATTGAAATAAAGCCCAAGCAGGGTCCCAGTCGTTGCAGCAGTTGCAGAAAACGTGTAGGCTTAACTGGGTTCAAATGTCGATGTGGTGATCTTTTCTGTGGATCACATCGTTACTCAGACAAGCATGATTGCCCCTTTGATTACCGCACCACTGCTAGGGATGCTATTGCCAAGGCTAACCCTATTGTGAAGGCAGAAAAGATTGAGAAAATCTAGAATAAATGCAGTAAGTTCCATGTGCAAATTGTGTTGCTTCTCTCCAATGGACTTCTTCCAAGTTGGCTAGCCGCATATCTCATCAGATGTCCTGTTACATCAGAAGCGTATTTCCAGGGAAACGTGGATTGGACATCTCTGCAAGTTGAACTCTATAGATCTCGAGATGGATGAGAATGTGTGTGCTGGCCCTGCAGTGTCTTTAAGTCTTTCTATTTGCTGGTTTGGTGGATGTTAAGTCTTTGTTTTACTGGTTTGGTGGACATTCGTTGGGTCCTTTTTTCTAAGGTGTCGTTGTGGTTTTATGGGAATTTCAGCCTGGTAGTAAATTGTGGGATTCGTAGGCTCGGTTTCATATTTTGTAAAATATGGTTTCCAACTTCTTTATGTTACATTACATTACCTAAAAAAAAAAAAAGATAGGAAACAAAGGGAGCCCAAACCAAACCAAAGGCTTGATTTTGCAACATCATTCCACATAATCAGATCGTTTATCAGCAATAGGGAAAAGGAGGAAATCAATAAGCAGATGATCACCTTGGCAAAGTTGCCTAATTTGATTAGTTTTTTGAAGTAAAAAAAATTAAGTAACTAATTATGAGAACAAAACAAATAGAGTCAAGTTGTAGATATACATTCTTCACCATAGCAGCTTGTTCTACTATAAGATACATCGTGATGTTAGCTCACTTGAAACTCTTAATCAGTAATGTTTACAAATGGTGCAAGATGATGCCATCTCTTGCTCTAATCGTCAGTCAGGTAGGTTAATCTTGTTTCTACCAACATAAGCCTCAACTACAGTCATTTGTGACAGAAAATAAAATTCAGGGAAAAAGAAAACAATGTCATCAAAAGTTTAAAGCATTACTACCAGTGAAAAAAGTACCCCATAGACTTTCAATTTAGATAGAACCTAAGGGTGTAGAAGATCTAACTTGATTCAGTGTCAAGGTTCCAGTTTTATCACTGCAGATTGTAGTTGCAGACCCCATAGTTTCACAAGCTGAAAGCCTGCGTACCTGCAGACTAGTTGTTGTTAACAACTTCATACATGATCCAGAGTTACAAAATCTGGGTTTAAAAAAATTAAGAAACAAAGGGAAAATTGACACGTGCCAGGGCCTTGTCTGCCATCATTTTCTTCATTGAGTAGGCTAGGCTGCGATGAGTTTACGACAAAATTTAATAAGAGAACTAGACAGAAGAAACAAGAATGAAGATGGAAGTAATGCCTGCAATAATACCAGATGTACTCCATCATACTTACGTCAATGTTACATCCAAAGGAAGCCCTTCAGGTACTGCAACAACGACAATTGTGACCTGAATAGTTCAGCAGTTAAGATAAACAGAATACTGATTCTAGGAACACACACACACAAACAGCAACTTACTGCCGCTGTAAAAAAATTTATGACGCCATCTACTGTTTTGCTAATGCTGGCCTCTTGAACAATACATTCCTTGTTGACAATTTTTTAGCAACTGTGAGAGAAACATAATTTAAAACGGATTCATCTTGAAGATGTACAGAATCTGCATATGATGATTACACACCTCAAAATTCAGCCTGCCGTCAGTAGATGATCTAATATTGGATGAACCTCATTTTGTTTACCCTTCAGATTTGAAGTTTGCAAGATCAGATTTGTGTTGTGTTCTTAGGCATCGTGATTTTTCTTGAATGATTAGAAGTGAAAAAAAAAGTGAACATCTGCCTTTCTTTATTGACCGTGCATTCACACCCAAATCAAATTTGTCTTTATCAGTTCTGCAATTTAGCTCTATTCTTTTTTTTTTTGGGAAGAATTCTAGCAAATCTGGAATCCAGTAACTTAGAGATAATTTTATTGCAAAGGCTTATGGGACGAAGATTCTTGAAAGTCTGGGGATGATCAATTTTTGGAATAGTAGCCAGGAGAGTGCTTGACCAAGACTGTGGGAGAGAGAATCCAGTAAAAAAATCCAGAATAGCAGTGTGCAAGTCATCTTTAATAATCTCCCAACAGTAAGAGAAAAAATGACCCGTGAATCCATCCAGACCAGCAGCACTATCACCATTAAGAGACAAAACAGTTGTAAAACTCTCTTCAATTGTAGGAGGGGCGATTAAATCTGAGCTTGACGATCTGCGGCGTCACACTTAGCATACACACAGGATATAAGAGCAGGGCAGCCCAAGAAAAATGCTGAAAACGAATAGTAATCTGCTCTACAGAATCCTGAATTATAGAGCACGAAAAAATAGACTTAGAAAAAACCCAAATAGTACTAGTAGAGTTGGAGAAATAGTACTGAAATTTGAGACGACGAGTAATGAAATCCACTCTATCCTGTGAAAGCATAGGTAAAGAAGTATTATTAATGTTCTGAGCTAAAGAAGTAGTTTCCAGAAAATGGACATCCTGTGATGCAATGACATTGTGATGCACTTCATCCCTGCCTTCTGAATCATTGGGTAATACTTTTTGAAGCTCCTCTAATTTATTGCCAATCATAGCCTGAGAATCCTCTTGAGAAGTCATAATGTTTTCTTGAGTCATCAATTTCGGGCTTGAAAAAACCTTATTATCCAAAGGGATTTCTATCTAAATTGAAAGTCTATGAAAAAGGTCATCACCAGATCTGCTGTGAAGTTGCACACCAGCTAATAGTCATCACATAGAGAGGAATTCATCGTTATTGGGAAGTGGGCATGACTAGATTTATGCATAAGGTTGGGAAATCAGGACACCAAATTTCTCGTACTTGATAAGAATAGCCAATGGGTGGTGAACTGATCTCTAACATGATGTTCTCCGAATTCCTAAATAATCTCATTTTCTTTTGCCGAGAAGACCTTGATCCTTATATGTTGTATTACTTTAGGCCTCGTATTGAGTATAAAGATGCATGCGTACCAATTTGAAAAAGGTCAACTTACCTAACCGATTTCATATTGAACCTGGCTCCTTGTATTAGCTTATGTAAAAAAAATTACTTTTTTGGTTGGAAATTCCTGAAGTGTGTCAATAGGTAGTTTATGAACAACATATAACTTGTCTACTCCCCCATAATGTTATTGAATAGCAGAGGCAGCCTAAGGATGCAAGATGAAGTAAATTCCCAGCATGATAGTTAAAGATGATTGTTGCAGACCTATTAAAGTCCATTAAAATCCAATTAGCTTGATTGCTTGTTAATTCTTATAAACCGTGCTAATACATTTACCCTGACTGTGAACATGCTAATACATTTACCCTGAATATACATGTCCTGTAGGCCATTGAAGGAGTGCCGAAGATCAGACCTGGACACAATCCTGCAACATGGATGTTGGAGGTTACTTCATCTACAGAAGAAACAGTCTAGGTGTAGATTTTGCTGAAGTGTACCGACAATCAAATCTATTTAAGTATGCACTGCTTCAATTAAACATTGTCAGATGATTTTGCTTTTATACTTTTTCCACTTCATCCTTTCTTAAAATAGACTATCATTTATGTTGCAGACGTAACAGAGATTTGGTTGAAAGGCTAAAAAAGCCAAGATATGATTCAAAAGATCTAAATTTCCCAACCAAGTACTCCCAGTCATACTTTGATCAGATTGTAACTTGTCTTTTGAAGCAATAACTCTCTTATTGGCGAAACCCTCATTATACTGCAGTTTGCTTTTTCTATACCATCATCATTTCACTGATGCTTGGAACAATATGCTGGAGATTTGGCTTGAAAAGGTCTCAATTCAATGCTATTTATGTGCAAATCTCTTAAGCTTTACTCGCTTGCTATGAGTGAGAAACATTAGTATATCTTTTACCAATACTGTCTTTGTGAATGAAGAAAAGTAGTATTAGAGATATGCCTAGAATATGCATCATAATGTTGTGGTCAAGTCATGGTTTTCGCTCTTGGCCCCATATAAAGTGTATTGCTTTCTTTATTTTGGGTTTGGCCAATGTCGTTGTCTCAATATTTTTCATCATGTGTGGATAAACAACCAATCAGTTAACTGTTACGTTGAAGTGAACTTCAAATCTTAATTTATTTTCATGATTCATTTCACAATAACTGTAGTTCCTTTTTCTTGTTTTAGTTTTACGACATCTCCCAACTTTCAAAGGCAGCAGTCTCTTTCTGGAACACTTGCTCAACTTTAATTACATCTGCTTGCTTGCGTTTTAAATAGTGCTTTCTGTTTTGGAATATCATGCATACTTTTGGAGTCTTTCTAATTGTGCTGGAAATCAGGTAGACAAAACTTCCATCTTGAGACTCGAACAATCTTTCAGTGTTTCTTAATCTTTTTCTCTAATATATTTTTTCTTTCTTTTAATAATCTGCAGTAGCTAGTTTTGTTCTGATATCAAGTCTCAGCTAGAGAATAACTTTATAAATCTCTTCAGGCTGAGGTTGGACCAGTTGCATTCCTTTTATCATCAACTATATATAAAATTCTGCTTCTGATATAGCTTCTAAAACATGGTTAAATCTTTAGTTGACTTTAATTAATCTTGCCCAGGGTACTAATGGGGAAGAAGTGGAGGGAATAAAACCATTGCCTTGGTACCCTGTGAATCTTGCCTGGCAGTCCAGTTTTTCTCGAGAGGTAAATAATTGAGTAAACAGGCATATGTAGTTATGCTGAATTCAAACTTGAGCTTCAAATTTTAAGGGTGATATTAATTGAAGTTTTAGTGATATAGAGAAGTTTGAAGGCTGGTATTCTAATAAGCTAGTCCCGATTGTCGAGTTGCATTTACTGACTAATAAGCTATAATGTGGTCATAACACCCCACCCCTCCACCCAATTACCCACACGCGCACACACAAAATGCAGAAGTTTTCTTTAGTTTCTAATGCTGAACTAAAGGTTGTAGGAGAAGAAGCTGTTGTAGAGAATGCTCATATCATCGTCAAGTAGCTTAACGAGCTCATCTCCTACCCCCATATGATGGTACGTAATATTTGTTATTGTTGAATCTATGTTTTTTTATCCTATTTTATATTCTAAAACGTTTTGATAAAACCCATGATGAATGTCCAAGGGCTACAAGCACATTTTTGTTCAAAATTCGTGGCTATAGATCGATGTGAAGGCAAAAGCATCGGTCATAAGTTAGATTAGTTTGTTTTCCCTCCATGTGCATAGATAGTGTAATTGAGCTTTAACTCCAATGCCATAAGGTATGAATTTTGTCGTACAAACTTTTCATAACTTGATCTGCATATTATGTTGTGTCATGAATCTTTTTAGGTTTGTCTTGTAAACTCTTATCTTATGCTTCTTGTCATATCCTTTTCTCCTTTGTATTATAGTTCATGAAATATTGTGCAGAATCTTGAATCATTTGTTGGTGCTGGCGTTTGTGACATGGAAGTCATATGATCCGTCTCAAGGAAGTAGTTCCCCCATTCACACAACTCCCTTCCAGTGTTATATCATCAGCAACATAACATTAGTAGCTCAATTCTTTAGCCAAACCACTATTCGAGCAGGTTTACAACTTTCTCAAGTGAATCACTCAAGTGAACCTGATGGGTCTTCTCATTCTCAACTGAATCGCTCAAATGAACCTGATGGGTCTTATTATTCTCTGTTGAACCGAATGGTCCTTCGTCATCTCGTGTTTGTGATGATTTTGACACTGAAGATAATGGTGATAACGATGATGAATCCGAGTCTAATGATGATTGATTTATCTGAGTTATTTTCTCTTGATTAAATCATGTACTAGTTGATGCGTAAAGTTGGATTTTAAGCAAACTTTGTTTTAGATTATTAAGGGTAGTTACGAGTACTTTGATGTTGACTTATTGAACAACATATTTTGTTAGATGAGGTTATATGACATAATTTTTTAATATGAAATATTATGAGTCGCTTGATTTGAAATATTTTGTATGTTTTTGGTATATAAATGTGGTACAAATTTATGAAAATGATTGATATCGAGCTAGGTAGGGAAAAAATCAATTGTGTTAAAGTGATGGTGAATGCTATCACATTTTATAGGGTATTAGATTCCAAAAGCCATTGCTTAATAGGAGCTAATGCGATAGCATTAACAATCACGTATAAGGAATGATGTGATGTCACATATAGCAATAAAGCGATGGTTAATGCAATCGCGTACTTCAATATAAAGCGATGACCAAAGTAATCACATATTCAGAGATAAAGCAATGGAAAAAACAATTACGCATGCCACAATAAAACGATTATAAAAGCAATCGCGCATGCGAAGATTAAGCGATGATCAATGCAATCGTGTAACCTCATATAAAAGGATGGTTAAAGCAATCGTGTATTCCTAAATAATGTGATGGCCAAAGCAATCACTTATGACTCACTATAGAGATGGTTAAAACAATCGCGTATTCCAAGATAACGTGATAGAAATACCAATCGCCTAACGTCCTCTAAAGTGATTGAATAAACCATTGTCTATTGTGAAGATGATTGCTTTAGCAATCACTTATTTAGTACTAAGGTGATGATTTAACAATCGTCTTTTTATAGATTATGCGATGACTTTGTATTTTTATGAATTAAAAAAATAAATATTATTTTTCATGTTTGGTGATTGTTTATGCCATCACCTAAAATCTATGAGATAATGCAACAACTTTTACCATCACTTAAAGTTTCAGCGACAAGGCTTTATGCGATGAAATCGGTGATTGTTTTGGCCATCGCATATAGACTAAGGCGATGGTTTTTTAGTATTGGCGATTGCTTTCGGCCATCACGTAAAAGCAATTTTCTAGTAGTGCATTCATAACATGAGGCTATATAATTAGTCTCCAATCATAACCATATTGGGACTTTCCATCTAGTCCAATAATCATACATTGAGGTCCTTAAGGATGCCCAACTCATAAACAAATGTAGACTACTACGTTAGTCCAGAATCACCCATATTAAAAAGGCTACATACTTAGACTTCAAACACCACCACACATTAGCTCATAATCATCGCGTACTAGACATTACACTCAAAGTCACGCTCAAAGCATAAGAAAGACTATCACATATTCCCATAGTCGCACACACACGCGAGTACCCATAGGTGAACTTGTTGGTCCCAAATAGGCTCAATCTAGGATAGAAGAGGGGGATTGAATAGCCTAGTTATACTTTTAAAAATACTTTAAAATCTTTTCGAAGTGTTTTCTCCTTTTGAAAACAACTAACTCTTAAGAAAAGTTAGGGCAGCGGAATAAAGGGAGATCAAACAGCTAGGAAGGCTGCTACTAGCAATAAGGTTCAACAGCAAACTTAAACAGTTAAGAACAGTAGCTGAAGCAGTTCAAACAAGGTAAGTAGAGACAGTTCAATCGAGATCCTGTTTTGTAATTTACTGTTTATGCATTCTTATTTTCTTTTGCATTTTAAACCCTGTAACTTGACATCCGTTAGTCCTTTAACAGGTTTTGATATTTTATAGCATGTCATATAACAGGGGTGCAAAATTGGGGTGTCTACACTATCCCTGGTCAACCTTTACCAAATATCAACGCCCCATCTCTCTCCCCGACTAGCTCCCATTCTTCACCTTCATCCAACTCGACGCCTTCACCCATCTCGTCTCCCTTTCAGTCCAGTGCCCCAAACCCAGCCCCCCTTCGCAACCACTCTATGCGTCTTCGTCCCAACCCCAAGCCATCCACAAAATATCCCCCTAAAACCTTCACTGCTCTGCATTCATTATCGAACCAACATGCTTCTCCACTGCAAACAAAATCGAGCAATGGCGTCATGCAATGACGGAAGAACTAAATACACTCATTCGCAATGGTACGTGGATCTTGGTGCCATGGACACACTCAATAAATCTCGTTGGTTGCAAATGGGTGTATCGAGTGAAATGTCGTACCGACGGCACCTTAGACTGTTACAAAGCACGACTCATTGCCAAAGGTTTTCATTAACAACCCAAAATCGATTACTCTGAGACATTCAGCCCCGTGGTCAGCCGACCACCATCCAAATTGTCCTCTTTGTTGCCATCTCCCATGGTTGGCCCATTCGCCAACTTGACGTCAATAACACATTCTTACATGGGTTTCTCGATGAGATTGTCGACATAACTCAACCTCCCGGGTTTGTCGATCCCTCTAAACCGGATCACGTGTGTCTCCTTTATCGCTCACTATATGGCATTAAACAGGCACCTCATGCATGGTTTCAGTGCCTAACCTCTTTTCTTGCTACCCTTGGGTTTGTTTCCTCCAAAACCGATCCCTCTCTTTTTGTCCTTTCTCACAATGGTCTTCTAGTCTATGTTCTAGCGTATGCAGATGATATTGTTGTTACCAGTAACTCCCAGTCTCACATTCAGTCTCTTATTGAGTCATTAGCTCACGAGTTTTCCCTAAAGGACTTGGGTCTTCTTCATTTCTTTCTTGGGATTCAGGTTCACAAATACTCGTCTGGTCTATTCTTTTCACAACATCAATTCGCTATCGATCTTCTCACTCGCACCTCCAAACATCATGGGAAACTCTTTTCTGATCCGAAAAAATTTCACCAGACCGTTAACGCTCGTCAATACCTCACCCTCACTCGCCTCGACTTAGCTTACCCGGTTAACAAAGTTTGTCAGTTCATGCATGCTCCGATGGATTCTCATTGGATCTCCGTCAAACGCATCCTCTGGTACCTTAAACACTATCTTGACTGTGATCTTCTTCTCACCAGAAAGGCCTCTTCTTAGTTACAAGCCTTCTCGGACGCTGATTGGGCTGGATGTGTTAATGATCACAAATCTACCGGTGGGTTTGCCATCTTCCTTGGTGCCAATCTGATATCTTGGTCATCCCGCAAACAACGCACAGTTGCTCATTCCTCCACCGAATTTGAGTACAAGGCTCTTGTCGATGCCGCTGCTGAGCTTACTTGGTTACGATCCCTTCTGCATGAACTCAAGGTTCCTACATCTTCATCCCCTATCCTTTGGTGTGATAACCTTAATGCTATGTATCTCTTGGCCAATCCAGTTTTTCATGCTCGCACAAAGCATGTTGAGATCGATTCCACTTTGTTTGGGAACAAGTTGCTCGTCGCGAACTTGCGGTTCAATTCATCTCCACAAAGGCTCAGCTCGTCGACATTATGACTAAGCCACTGTCTTCTTCTCGTTTCAAGTTTCTAAGAGACAAGATGTATGTGCTCCACAGACCACCCTCATCTTGCGAGGGAATATTAACCCATGTGCACAAAGCATGTCCATCTCGGCTAACCAACAAGACTGAGAAGCCCACATCATCATCTGTAGTTATCACTTAAAGATCTCTCTTATCTCTATCTCCTCTAATAGTTATCTCATGTACACATGCATATATAAATAGCATAACTCATACCAATGTAAAGTGAATGGGATTATAATATTATTGTATTGGTTAAGCATTTTAGTTCATTTCTAATTAATCCTAATCCTGCATTTCGTTTGATATCAATGTTTGCTTCTGAGATGTAAGAAAACAACTCTTTTGTATTTAAATTTCCTATGTTCTGTTTCCATTTCTTTTGGTGGCCGTTTTCTATAACTCAGTTGTTCTATGCAGATTTTCCGACAAGGTGTATTGGGAACATCGTCCAAGCCAAGAAATTTTTCCCACTAAAGGTGCTGACATGATATTGATACAGCTTCTGCTTAAATTCTTTTAAACTGCTAAACATTGTAGCTTAAGAAACTATTTTTTTAATCATTCGGTATTGAAGTTTATCGCTGATTCATTGATACGATCTTCTCGGAAGGCTTCATTGAAGAGCGATTTACTCACGCGGCGGAAGCTAGGGATCGAAGGATGTTTGCGGGGGATGACACCTCGACCCAACAATTAGCACGACAGGAACCTTGGCATGTACAGCCGCAACCCGCAATCGTAGCAACTGAAGAACCTAAGTATAGTGATAGACGCCACAATTGATATGAATAAATCAATTGATAAGTCAAAGATGAACACACAAGCTTCACACCTGTATACTCTCAATAGTTCAAGAAGAACCAATAAGTTTTGATAAAACTCACAAAATAACAATCTAAAAAAAAACTGTCCTTTAATGAAAGAAAAACCCCTATTTATACCTAAACTAGGCTGAAAAGTCGTACTAAAGAATTAGGGTAAAGTTTGGACGCAACCCTAATTTACAAAGCAGTAAAAACGGCAGTTCGGGGCAAGCCCCTTGACACCTTGCGTCCGCAAGGTCGGCCCCAAAATCAACACACCTTGCGGTCGCAAGCCTTTGATGACCTTGCGTCCGCAAGCTCGGCAGAAAGTTGGCTTGTGAATTGATACACCTTGCGGTCGCAAGCCTGTGATGACCTTGCGTCCCGCAAGCCTTCCAGATGTCTCCGAATGCTTGAATTCGTCCCTTCCGACTTGGATCACGCTCGCAGCCTTCCTTTGACCCCTTTGTGGCCTTCTCTTCATGGGTCATTGCTCGTTTCCATTCCATCTGTCTCACGAACCATGCCATTGACTTCTTCATGGATTTTCTTGGCTCGAGCTCTCGTGACCGGTCCAATGGTTGTCGGCATCGGTGTTGAGTTGTTGTTGTCGGGGATGTCCTCATCATTCCCTCCCTCTTGAAAAGGATTTGTCCTCAAATCACCTACATCATACGGACGCAAATCAGCAACATTAAAAGTAGCACTAACATTATACTTACCTGGAAGATCCAATTTGTAAGCATTGTCATTGATTCGTTCCAGCACTTGGAATGGTCCATCGCCTCTTGGCATCAACTTGGACTTCCGTTGTTGGGGAAATCTTTCTTTCCGCATATGCAACCAAACCAAATCACCTGGTTCAAACATCAATCTAACAAATACCCTTCGTAACTTGATGAGACCATGATAATCACTAACAAAGTGCAGTCCTAACACAAATAACAATATGGTAGGCATGTAAGATAAGGCTTTATCAATTCCCTTACACTTTACCTTCCAACAAGCAATTTCACAATGCTCTAAGGTCTTACCTTCCAATGAATTCATATATATTCCATGCAATCCATAGATCTTGTGATAGAATTGTGTAACATGGAAAATATCATCCATTTCGCGATATGCACCAACATAATTCATCAATGAAATATCATGTACTCTCACAATTATAGCATTCTTATACTGATGAATTTCAGACATACCATACAAGCTTACCAACTTAAGACCTAACAAAGCATCAAGGGAAACGTCAAAAATTCCATGGTATGTTTCAAAATGACTTATATTCGGATTTACAATCATTTTATCATGCATAAAACTCTTAACAGGATGGACTCTAGTATTATTCCATGCACAATTATGAATTTTCTGTCCAACTTGCAATTTAAACATTCTAATAAGATCAAGTGGCTCAACAAGTTTTCGGATGAATAATGTACCCACATGGTCAATCAAATTATCAACAGCAATATCTCCAAAAGGTTCTAGTTCGTTACAGAAGTCATGGTAACCAACATGCATCAACTCATTATTCTTTTCTCTGCTCAACTGAGTGTCATAGGAAGAAGTAAGATCGTACCTTGATGAAAGTGTAGGAATTACAACATTCTCCTTACCCGGTTGATATCCCCATTTGAATCTCACAACTTCCTTGCTTAGTTTAGGAAGCATCCCATAACAAACCTGTGGAAGAGAGTTAACAATACTTGGGAACATGATGTCAACTTGCCTTTGAAGCTCTTTTGTTTCCTCGGGATTACTTCTATACGCTGGTCGATTAGGGATCGATGCGTCAGGTACAAAATCAATCTGATGTTCAATACCTCTAACTGGAGGTAACCCACTTGGAATCTCTTCGGAAAACACGTCCTCATAAATCTGTATGACATGAGATATACAACTAGGCAAAGCATTAAGTAAATCATCGTTAGTATTCAAATTTGCCTCTCGATACATAAGTACGATCATAGGCCTGTTAAGAAACATTGCCTTTTTTACCTCACTTGCCCTAGCATAGAAACTCTTATCTTTTCTCTCTTCGTTTTTCCTCTCATTTCTCTCTTTTATATTTTTATTGCTCACTTGGCTCTCCTTTTGCCTGGCTATCTCTCTACTAACTCTCATGTTTTCAGCCAGCCCCTCGCTCTTGTTTTCTCTCAATCTCTCCTTTTGTTCGGCTTCTTTTATCTCTATGTTCTTTTCCTCACAAGCCGCACTCTTTTGTATACTAAGCTGATCTCCATACACTTGCTTTGGAGAAAGTGGTGCAAGTATAAAGTGTTTGTCGTTAAAAACAAATGAGTACTTGTTTGTGTACCCATCATGGTGAACTCTCCTATCAACTTGCCAAGGCCTCCCTAGCAACATATGACTCGCCTGCATAGGCACCACATCACATAACACCTCATCCTCATATCTCCCAATCTTAAATTGCACCATCACTTGCTTATTCACCTTCACCTCTCCACTATCATTCAACCATTGCAATTTATATGGTTTCGGATGTCGAATCAAAGGTATCTCCAATTTCGTAACCATGGTAGTACTAGCCACATTAGTGCAACTACCCCCATCTATGATCACTCCACAATTTCTACCCTTCACCTGACAATGAGTATGAAATATGTTCTCCCTTTGCAAAGTCTCATCCTCCTCTCTAACTTGGACATTCATTACCCTCCTAGTCACCAAACTCACCCTATCTACTATCTCCTCCTCAACCTCCTCAACCTCCTCTAAAGGTGGTATTTGTGAACACGCATCCTTTTCATCCTCAGATGAAAACTCTCCATTCTCCCTCATAACCATCACCTTCTTGTTCACACACTCATTGGCAAAGTGCCCCATACCTTGACACTTGTAACATCGAATGTCTCTCGTCTTGGTTCTAGTGTGTTCGGGTTTTGAAGTAGAAGTAGGTGTAGATGTCGTAACCTTTGGTGTTTCAAACCTAGACTTCACAACAGTTTCATCTTCCCTTTGACTTTCATAATTAGACTTCCAATTAGAGTTAGGGAAAACCCGTGCATTACCCCTCCTCTTGTGTTGTTGCTCCACTTTAATGGATTTTTGAACTAATTCATTAATGTCAACATACGACTGCAACTCCACTACATTGGCAATCTCCTTATTCAACCCCATTAGAAAACGTGCCATGGTCGCCTCACTATCCTCCTCTATGTGTGCCCTATTCATAGCAACCTCCATCTCCTTGTAGTACTCCTCTACACTCTTAGTACCTTGCCTCAAGGTTTGTAGTCGTTGGTGTAGGTCCCTATAATAATGAGATGGTATGTACCGTTTCCTCATCAATCTTTTCATCTCCTCCCAAGTCTCAACTTGAGGTTCCCTATATCTCGCTCTTTCCACCCTCATTTGTTCCCACCAAACCGCAGCATAGTCGAAAAACTCAATGGCGGCTAGTTTGACTTTCTTCAAGTCAGTATAGTTATGGCACCCAAATATTCTCTCCATCTTCATCTCCCACTCGAGGTATAAGTCTGGATCATTTTTACCCGTGAAAGTAGGCACCTTCAATTTTATCCCATACATATTATCATCTTTTCTATTTCCTCCCCATCTATTCCTGTCTCTCCTATCATTTGAGTCCCAATTTTCTCCTTCAAACTCTTCCTCTAGATTACGTTTAGGTTTGACTGGACTTTGACTCTTACTCGCATTACCTATCACATCAAGTTTTTCATTAAACTCCTCACTCATCTTACCCATCACCTCATGCATCTCATCCTTTTGCTCCCTCATCATCTTTTCCATTTTAGCCATCATTGCTTCCATGAATAATTTATTATCATTTGCCATTTTTTTAAAAAAATCCTCACAAAACTCCCTTACGTGTATCTCTCCACTCGTGTATCACACCAAAGATTTTAATCACTCAAATCAAAACTTTAAGATTCTAAAAGAACTATCAAGTATTAACAAGTGCAAATCAAGTGGCAGTTCAACACAAGACTCAACAATTGATAACGTATAGAGAATCAATTTAAGAGTAAGAAATTTGAAGAAACGAAGACGCACAACGTTTAGAATCTTTTGATCAGAAAATTCAATTTGCAAAACTGTACGGATGAACAGTACTCTGTGAACAGTGACGATGAACAGTGTCGATGAACAGTAATTTCGATTTTTTTTTTTTTGTATCTCAATCTAACCTTCAATTCGGTCACTGGTAAGGTATTCTTTCCATGTCTCCCAAAATTTTTTGTCAGGAGATTTGTACTTTTTTTTTTTTTTTTTTCAGGGACTGCCGAATTTAACAGGCAGCAACAATAACAATAATTTTTTTTTTTTTTAGTTTATAACCCTAGAAAGATGTTAGGGTTTGAAAAGAACAAATAAAACACAAATATGAAGAACAAACGTAGGATTGATGATCCTAGTTCGAAGGAAGAAGAGAAAGAAACAGATAACTAATTAAGAACAATTTAAAACAGGATAGATTATGGACGAACCTTTGCTCTGATACCAAAATGATACGATCTTCTCGGAAGGCTTCGTTGAAGAGCGATTTACTCACGCGACGGAAGCTAGGGATCGAAGGATGTTTGCGGGGGATGACACCTCGACCCAACAATTAGCACGACAGGAACCTTGGCATGTACAGCCGCAACCCGCAATCGTAGCAACTGAAGAACCTAAGTATAGTGATAGATGCCACAATTGATATGAATGAATCAATTGATAAGTCAAAGAAGAACACACAAGCTTCACACCTGTATACTCTCAATAGTTCAAGAAGAACCAATAAGTTTTGATAAAACTCACAAAATAACAATCTCAAAAAAACTGTCCTTTAATGAAAGAAAAACCCCTATTTATACCTAAACTAGGCTGAAAAGTCGTACTAAAGAATTAGGGTAAAGTTTGGGCGCAACCCTAATTTACAAAGCAGTAAAAACGGCAGTTCGGGGCAAGCCCCTTGACATCTTGCGTCCGCAAGGTCGGCAGAAAGTCGGCCCCAAAATCAACACACCTTGCGGTCGCAAGCCTTTGATGACCTTGCGTCCGCAAGCTCGGCAGAAAGTTGGCTTGTGAATTGATACACCTTGCGGTCGCAAGCCTGTGATGACCTTGCGTCCGCAAGCCTTCCAGGATGTCTGCTCGAATGCTTGAGTTCGTCCTTCTGACTTGGATCACGTTCAGCAGCTTCCTTTGACCCCTTTGTGGCCTTCTCTTCATGGGTCATTGCTCGTTCTTCCATCTCCATTGTCTCACGAACCATGCCATTGACTTCTTCATGGATTTTCTTGGCTCGAGCTCTCGTGACCGGTCCAATGGTTGTTGGCATCGGTGTTGAGTTGTTGTTGTCGGGGATGTCCTCATCATTCATGTAGCAGTTTTCACCTATTATCAATGAGAGATTAGTTTATTTATGGGTGCCTTTATTGGTTGGTAAGGTTTGGGATTAAAGAGGAGCAGCTATGGTATCACTTGCCCCTTTTTGATTTAGCCACAAAAGGAATTGAATATCTGGAAATGTGTATATTCTTTGATAAAGTACAATATCATTGACTTTGGTTCTTTACTAAATTTAAGATGAATTTTTGGCAAAATGACATGTCACTAAGCAGAAAGTGTGACATGTCCCCTCTCCCTCCTCAAAAGGCTGTCGAGAGACAAGGCTCACTTACGTTTTTTATTTATACTCAAGACTGTTGTGTACTATTTAATGATTAGTAAGATGTCTGCTATCCCATACGGGTCTCCGTGCCATAGTCACGGACACAAAGGCTAGTAAACCATACTCCTATCCTATAAATGGACATTGAAGAGAGAACAATTTAATATTTTTTGTTTTCTGCCTACTAGTGGGTTTTCGGTTTTCCTTTATATAGATGTAGATGATCGACGGATGCCCTGTTTGAAAAAAAGGGTTCTAGCTTCGAACCCTTCCTGTTGTGACAGTGCAAGGTATTAGAACAAATAAAGTTTAAAACAGATTACTAAACAAACAGGAAAGAAAAGAACAGAATAAAGAAAAATAAACAGGAAGAGAAGAATAATTGACCCAGAAAACGTGAGTCTCCCTTTTCAATTTATCATTGCTTTATACAGATTAATTTTAAAAGAAAGGAAATCAATCAGTAATCAATCAGTCTATTTAACTAAGGAAAGGGAGACTTTTCTATACAAGGAATTATTCAATCAGTCTATTTACCATGGGAGATTTTTCTATACAGGGAATTATAAGCTAATTACGGGACAGCCTTGCTTGCCGTATTTACCACACGGTTTGAATTTGAATTGCTTCTATCACCCCCTCTCAAGCCAAGTGGAACATGAGTGAGCTGCAGCTTGGAAGATAAGAGTTGAAGACGAGGACGAGCCAATGCTTTAGTGAACAAATCAGCAACTTGATCATGAGTTGGCACATACGAGATATGAAGAAACCCGCGACTTTGTAGTTCACGGACGAAGTGATAATCAATCTCAATGTGACGAGTTCGTGCGTGAAAGACGGGGTTACGAGACATGTGAATAGCAGACATGTTGTCACAATGTAACACTGGTGGCTGGAGATAAATTCCCAATTCCCGATACAAGAATGAAAACCAACGAAGTTCAGAAGCTGTGGAGGCCAACGCTCGATACTCAGCTTCGCTACTTGATCGAGATACTGTCGTTTGTTTCTTAGCAGACCATGAGACCAGATTAGGACCGATAAAAATACAAGCACCGGTTGTGGATCTTCTATCATCGAGGTCCCCTGCCCAATCAGCATCGGCAAAAGCTTGGAGAGATAAATTTGGGGATTTCTGAAAGGATAATCCCAAATCAACAGTACCTTTAATGAAGCGGAGGATGCGCTTCACAGCTTGAAGATGACCAGTGAAAGGAGCATGCATATATTGACAGACTTGATTTACCGAGAAGGCGATGTCGGGACGTGTAAGGGTAAGATATTGGAGTCCCCCGACCATGCTTCGATAGACAGAGGCATCCGGAAGAGGATCCCCTAATGTAGCCGAGAGATGTGACCCAGCAAGTAACGGAGAGGAAGCAGGTTTACAATTATGCATCTGAAATTTGTGTAGCGCATCGAAACGCACGAGCCTGACTGAGAGTGAGAGAGTGATCTGTTCGGGTGGCCTCAATACCAAGAAAAAATCCTAGTGACCCAAGGTGTCGACTTTCAAACTTGGAACATATGTTGGCAACAACTTGTCCAACCTCGATGGATGATGAGCCAGTCACAATTATATCATCTACATAAACTAGTATAGCAACCGTAGAGGATGTTGTGTGACTGATGAAGAGAGAGTTATCTGACTTACTGTTGAAGAAGCCCAAAGTGAGGAGAAAGTCATGGAGACGTTGGAACCATGCACGAGGGGATTGCTTTAGACCGTAGATGGCTTTGTGAAGTTTACACACATGAGACGGATGTTGTTGATCCGTAAACCCAGGCGGCTGAGACATATACACCTCCTCTTGGAGAATGCCATTCAAGAAGGCATTTCTAACATCTAATTGCTGAATATCCCATGAGCGAGACTGAGCAATAGCCAAAACAGACCGAATAGTTGGTGGTTTAACCACCGGACTAAAGGTCTCGTCAAAATCGACGCCCGCTTGTTGAGTGTACCCTTGAGCGACCAAACGAGCTTTATGTCTTTCTATCTCACCATTAGCTCGTCGCTTGATTTTAAAAACCCATCGGCTACCAACGACGTTCATTTGGGGAGTACGAGGGACTAAGGACCATGTGACATTTTTGTGAAGTGCACCCAGTTCTTCGGACATAGCCTGTTACCATTGCGGGAGAACCACAGCCTGCTTGAAAGAGCGTGGTTCGAACTCTGGAGAGGTACTGGAAACAGCCATCAAGGCACTAGGAAGAGGGTATTTGTACACAAGATCATTCACACTTTTAAACTTCCGTGGCGGGGTGGAAAGAGGGCTATCTGTGTCAGGTGAACGAAGAGAGCAGGGTACAGGACTATGGGCAAATATAGGAGGAGAGCTGGGACGGGTTTGGTTTGGGGATAAAGATATAGTGTGTGGAGGGTCAATCCGAGGGGAAGATGGAGTGATCTCAATAGTTGGCTGAAGAGGCTGACCAATCGAATGCGAAGGACCTGTTTGGGGAGGGTGTATAGATGTTAAGGGGCTTGTTTCGGATGGAGTGGGTTTGGGAATTTGTGGTGTATCAGCGGATGACTGAGATGGGCCAGGAAGAGGTTGTTCCGAAACAGGAGCAGACTGGCTTGGGCCAGGATACTGATGACTCGAGTCATGAGAAAATGGGAAGGCTGGAGATGGATGGCATGGGCCAGGAAGATGCTGGTCCGAACCAGGGACAGGCTGACTTGTGCCAGGGGGCTGGTGACTCGAACCATGAGAAAAAGGAAAATTTGTTTCATCAAATAAAACATTTCTCGAAACATATACTCGACCCGTATTGTTGTCTAGACACCGATACCCTTTCCGCATATTATCATATCCCAAAAAAACACAAGGTTGGGATTTTGGCATTAATTTATGGGAATTGTACGGGACTAAATGTGGAAAACACAAACATCCAAAAGTTTTTAAAAAACGATAATCAGGCACTTCCTTAAGCAACTTTTGATGTGGTGAAACATAGTTTAGTTGTTTCATCGGAAGGCGATTAATGAGAAACACAGCAGTGGAAAAAGCTTCGAACCAAAACTTTTGGGGAACTTTTGACTGAGCCAACAGACACAAACCTGTTTCGACTATGTGACGGTGTTTTCTTTCCACAACTCCGTTTTGTTGGGGTGTGTAGGGGCAAGTGAGTTGGTGTCGAATCCCATGTTGGACAAGAAAGTTAGCAAATTGCCGATTAACAAATTCCCCACCCCCATCTGTTTGAATGGTTTTAATTGTATGAATAGCAGATATTTTACGGGACAGTTGATTTTCGATTTGAGTTTTAAAAGTAGAGAAAACAGATAAAACTTCATGTTTGTGTTTAAGAGGGAACAACCAAACAAATCGAGAATAATCATCTACTATCGAAAGATAAAATCGAAAACCACTAATAGAAATTATGGGAGAAGGACCCCATACATCCAAATGTAACATATCTAATGGTTGACGAGAATGAAAATTGCGTAAATTAAAAGGAAGTTGACTCGATTTGCCGAGAGGGCATACATGACACATAGTATGAGACTTAGCAGGACCGCTAAGCGGAATACTAACTTTATTGACTAAATGCTCGAGAATAGGAGATGATGGGTGACCAAGACGAGCATGCCATGTTGAAGATGTAGCACGTTCACCAATCAATGCGAGAGGACTTGTGGTGGAGGAAGGAGTGAAGGCCAAATGATACAAGCCGCCCGAGCTATGCCCAGAAAGAATGGTCAGTTTTGTCCTGTTGTCCTTCACACGGAAACCAAAAGCGTCAAGTTCAAAAAAACAATTGTTATCTAAAGAAAAACGATTTATAGACAACAAGGATTTATGAACAGAAGGAACACATAGAACATTGTTTAAGTGAAACTGACGACCACAATGAAAGAAATTAGAAGACCCGAGATGGGTAATGGGCATACCACCCCCATTAGCTATAGTGACGGAATCCTTACCCGTATATGGAGTATGTTGAGACATGCCATCGGTGGACGACGTCATATGATTGGTTGCACCTGAGTCTAGCACATAGGAAACCGGGACCATGGGAGACTGAACCGAAGTAGACATAGGGTATGGATTGGGAGTCATATGTGAGTAACTAGACTGAGTAGGCTGCTGGAATGAAGGAGCGTGAAACTGAGCGGTGTAGGCACTATTTCCACGATGATTACACGTAGGAGCTGTATGACCCGGACGTTGGCAGATTTGACAAATAATGTTCGTGTCCGAGCTTAAGAAAGGATTAGGAGGGAAGTATGGGGTTGTGTGAGGTTGAGAGAAAGGGAAGGATGGTTGAGGGATAGGAAGAAGGCCACGCCCTCCTCTGCCAGAATTGTTTTTCCACCATTTCTTACCGCGACCGCGTTCGAAATGACCACCCCCTCTTTGGTTCGAAAACTGAGGAACGAAATTAGTATTGGATGGGGTTATGGAGGACTGCATAGGAGGTTGCGAGGTGATGATGTTTTGGGAGGCTGGTGAGGGAGTATGACTGGCAGCAAGAGCGATGGTGGTGTGATTGGTATTGCTCGAGTATTTTTGTTGCAAAGTCTCTTCTTGGATAAGAAGATCTTGAAGGTCCTCGATGGAAGTAGTGTTTTGGGAATTCTGGACAGTGACAAACTCTTTATAGGATGATCCTAAGCCACCTAGAATACGACGCTTTAAGGTTTGAAGAGATATGGGATCTCCAGCTTTGGTGAGAGAGTTAGCTAAGGTCTTGGCTCGAAGGATATAAGCTTTAATGGTCATGTCGGAGGTATGGTGGAGATCATGAAAATCATCCTGAAGTTTTTGAAGGTGGATAAGGGAGGTAACACCAAACTCTTTCCCTAACAAGATCCAAGCTTCAAGAGATGTTTTGCAAGGAATAACATACGGATGAACATCAGCCGTCACCGTAGCCTTAATCCAACCTAAGACTAGACTAGAAGCTTGCATAAAGTATTCATATGCGGGGTTGATGGTAGACTGATTTTCAAGATGTTTAAGAGGAGGAGGGTTATCTTCAATGGTGAAGATAAGCTTATGCATATGGAGAACAGAAGTGAACAGAGAACACCAATTAGGATAGTTATCGGTGTTGAGATGGCAATGAGCCATGAAAGACTGAATGTTAAAAAATATAGGAAGAGAGGTAGGTGAAAAAGTTGCAGACATGTCGGTGTTGGTTTGATCTACTACTTCGGAATTTTTTGAAACATTTACAGAGTCTCCCATGGTCTCGCTTAGCTCTGATACCATATTAGAACAAATAAAGTTTAAAACAGATTACTAAACAAACAGGAAAGAAAAGAACAGAATAAAGAAAAGAAAACAGGAAGAGAAGAATAATTGACCCAGAAAACGTGAGTCTCCCTTTTCAATTTATCATTGCTTTATACAGATTAATTTTAAAAGAAAGGAAATCAATCAGTAATCAATCAGTCTATTTAACTAAGGAAAGGGAGACTTTTCTATACAAGGAATTATTCAATCAGTCTATTTACCATGGGAGATTTTTCTATACAGGGAATTATAAGCTAATTACGGGACAGCCTTGCTTGCCGTATTTACCACACGGTTTGAATTTGAATTGCTTCTATCACAAGGCACCCATTTGTAACGGGCAACATAGGCGGTAGTTCAATAACAAAAATTCAGATGTCCCTTTTTGAATTTTGGTCTTGTCGAGCTTCTATTGCCAGAGCCAGAGCTTCCCTTGCCGTAAACTCATTGTCACTTAGCCACTCAGGTGATATTTAAATGCCCACATATTTTTGCATGCTGGGAGACCATGTAACAACCAAAAAACAGAGAAGGGAAAGAGCTGTTCCGACTACCGCGTGACTATACCATTCTTTCTCGTTCTCTTGTTTTCTTCCATCATTCAGACATTTCTCTCCTCAAGAGTCAAGATGGTATTTTCATTGTTGGTAGCCAAAAGATGCTACCAACACAGTGGAATGACGAAAACGGTGGCTATTAAATCTCATTTATAACCAATCCATCATTAAAATCATCGCCTCTCCCCCCCGCCCCCCACGTCTCTCTCTCTCTTATATATATCTAAACAAGCAATTCTCTTAAATCCATGGTGTTTATGATCAATTTTTTCTTGGAATGCTATAAACTTCTAAAGATTAATTTGACGGCCTCTCTAGTCCAATTGTATGCTTTCTTTTATTGTAGTTGACGAGTTGGATTATATTTGAATCATTGTGATTGATAGATGGCGTTGGAGATGAGTAGTGGTTTTGGTTAGTGACCTTGTGTCAGACTATCAGTATGAGGCATAGTTTTTCAGATTAGAGGCGTTGATGATAGTGAACAAGGAAGATGGAAGCGGGGCAGTAGGGTCGTGTAGGCCGCCTCAACCGGTAGTGTCAGTGTGAGGAGTTAAAGTGTTGCGAGTGTGGGAATTTAAATTGAGAAATAAGATATCAGGACAAGTTAGAAAGAATTGTGTGAAGGGAGTCGATACACAAATTAGGTGCAGGAAGAATGGACAAGGATCCTTCTTGTGAGCTTTCGATAGAACTCAAGACTACTTGCTAAGAGGAATCAACATGTGGCCCAAAATGAGCTGCCTAACTGGACTTTGACCATGTGTGTGTGTGCCTCTATAGACTTTAAATTCCTTCAATTTATGGCTTACTCTTCTTTGTTGTCTTGGATTTATAGTACTCTCATTCAATCTAGGTTCACAGCAGAGTGTCATTTATCTTGCATTCTAACTTTTTTATTTTTCAAATGAATCCCACATTGGGTTTTTCATGTTGTTTCTTTAAGTTCTTTTGGGATTCGTTGTATGAGGAGACCATAAATAGGATCTTTATAGTACAGCTAGTTATTATTGTCACATACATTAGGCAAGAAATAAAGAGAGGGAAAAATAGGAAGAGATAATCGAGGCCAGATTCTCACCTATCTGAATTTCATTTGGGTTATCAATATTTAAATGTTGGTTCTGAACTGTTAGTACTGCTCCGGATGGGTGTCTTGCATAGCCATGTCAGAACTCAGAACATAGAACATAGAACACAGAACAGATTACACAAAAATTGGTTTGATGATTCTTCTACTATGATATAAAGGGGATGGGTGTCTTGCATAGCCATGTCAGAACTCAGAACATAGAACATAGAACACAGAACACAGAACAGATTACACAAAAATTGGTTTGATGATTCTTCTACTATGATATAAAGGGGAATTCAGTATTTAGTAGAGTATTGAAAAACTTATTCTGATTTTCTTTTTTCATGTTTTCTGTATTGGTTTGATGATTCTTCTACTATGATATAAAGGGGAATTCAGTATTTAGTAGAGTACCGAAAAACTTATTCTGATTTTCTTTTTTCATGTTTTCTGTGTTCATTTTCTGAGTTCGGTTCTTTCCAAGACTAGTTTAAAACACTCTAGCTGGATAGGTATCCATTCTATTTATGACGTAACTATCCTTTATTTTCTTGGTTTTCTTCCATGTGTTTTCTTGTTTTTAACCCTTCAACGAAATTATGATTGTAATATTTTTCAAGATGGAATCTCGATGCAAAGCCTCCACTTCAGGAAATAGAAAGGCTTATGAAGTATATTGGACACAAGTATAAAAGACGAATCCTTTATTTTCTTAGTTTTCTTCCATGTGTTTTCTTGTTTTTGACCCCTTCAACGAAGTTATTTTGTAGTAATATTTTTCAAGATAGAATCTCGATGCAAAGCCTCCACTTCAGGAAATAGAAAGGCTTATGAAGTATATTGGACATAAGTATAAAAGATGAACATGAACACTTTTGTCAAATTTTCCTTACAAAGGTTGCATATATGTTATCTGTGGGATATTCACATGACAAAGCAACTTTCAAAACTGTTGCAAGCTCACTGATCTTGGACTTCCCCCTTCATCTAGGGATAACAAACAAGTTTTGGAACTCAAGTAAGCCTTTTGATATGATGGTTTCATATTGAGACTGATGCAATAAGCAGAGAAGCACTTCTTCCATTTGAGTTCAAGGGTCCCTTGTCTTCCTTTAATGCGTACCATTACAGAGTCCCTTTGGTAAAATTATGCATATGAATTTAATGTTATTCTAACTTGACCCTTGTATCCCCAAAGAATAAGTTAGAATACAAGAGGTTTATGTTATACTGATCACTCTCGGAGTAATAACAAGACTAGACTAATCATATAACTCTCTTTACCAAATTATTTACTAATTTTCTGTGAACTTTGTATTTTTTTTCCTGGATACTAGATCACGAGACACCACAAGTGGAGGGAGATACTTGGAATGATCTTGCATTGGGAACTCAAAGTCTGATTTCAGGCAGAAGGGTTTGTTTTCTATTATCTTGGAGTTTATGTAAATGCTTATGATCACATTTCTAGCCTCTATTATCTTCATGCCAGTTTTAGAAATCGGACATGATTATGTGGTTGATTGCCACATTTCAGTTTGTCCTGTCTAAGAGCTGCAACAAACAATTAGCAGCGGCCATGACTACGGCAATTTAAACACCTTGCTAGATGAGCGAAGTTTGTTTTGCATTTCTATGAAGCTGTATATGTCACCTGAACATTATTGCGATAACAGCAACTCATTGGTGATAATCACCAAGCAAAAGCAGCATTCTTACCAGTAGCCGAACTGAGATTTCATTAGCATAATATGTGCATTGATCCACCTAACAGATTATAAGAAATTAATCAAATGAAGTAAATAAACAAAATGAAATCTTTTTAGAATTTCCTTTTTATCTTGTCGCAAAAATGGGGTAACTGTCCAAGGGCATTGGTGTACAGCTTCGGACTCAAAGGGAGGAGTAAATAACACAAGCAACATAGTTCGCTATTGAAAGTAAAGTTGGCATATTGGAGTAATATGTAGCTTGTTAGTATACCCTCCGTTTGATCTGTTTAAAAGAATAGTGGAGTATATGCATAGAAGAGTGGGAATATATAGCATACTAGGGAATCAAGATACTTGTACTTGGAAGTTAGAATATATGAAAACAAAGTGAATACTGGTAATAAAGCTTCCAGTCTTCTCTAATGAACACAGAAATTAGACATTTTTGGAAGAATGGGAACTTGAGAGGTGATATCGTAAAGGTCGTGGCTGACTTTGATCGAGATATTTTACTTCCTTGCTAGGCAATTCCCTTTCAATGGCTTTCTCTTTTCCTTTTGCGAACCTCTCCTCTAATGGTCTTTTGAGCTCCTTTTGTTGGTTAGGTTGATCTGATCAAGATTTTTCAATGTTTGTATGAATTATATTAGTACTTGTTTGAGTCTCGATCTTAAGAATGTAAAAGGATGCTAGTAAACTATGATTGAAATCATTACCTTGGTTATTTTCTGGGGTTATTGCCTGTTGATGTTTCCTAATCACTCTCTCCAAACCATTCACATCGAAAATTTGAACATTGAAACATGCATTTCCCTCGTACGTAAATAATAATAACTCTTCGTTCCCTAAAGAGTGTTCTCGAGCAAACTCGGGCCAGCCATTTTTCAGAAAAATGTTGCCTGCATCTCTAATTACTCTGACATAATGACTTTCACCGCAATAGTCCTTGAGGAGAGCTCTACCAGACATATCTTTGAGGATATGCTTGTTGAAGGCGGGTGGTATACCCTGAAAATTTGAAGAACAATGATAACTAAACTATGATCTTGTAGAAACAAAGCAAGAGTATGTCTGATTTATTTACAGTGGAAGAATAAGAGCAATAGAAATACCATACGATCGGTGGAGTGATGACCGGTGGAAATGATCTTGTAGAAACAAGGCTGGTTGTCTATGGCCATGACCTTATCCTTGTCCTCAAATCTGAAGAAAAATCTGTGCAAGGGAAGTTAGGGATGAACTGTGATTTCATACCAACCCTCAACCCCCTCCTTTAATGTTCAGAGTTCAGAGTTCAGAGGTGCATTATTTTCTTATACAAACAAGGGAACACCCACCCGAATCCCAAATAAGTAAGTTACCAGTTTTGGAAACTTTCTAAAGCCAGAAACCTAAAGCCAGAAACCTCAAGTCAAGTGCATTGAATTGATAGACTTGGCTTGGTGCTTCACTGCTTTCCCCCCATAAAGCTACCAGTGATGGGCTTTGTACATGATCTGAAGTTGGTGATGAGCTTTGTACATGTCCATGAACTTTGTAAAATGCCACAAAAAATACAACAATGGGGAACCCAATAAGGTACGGACACACACAGAGGCCATCCTTCTTCCCACACCATAGCATTTAACTTGAAGAACCAAACTAACATGGAAATGGAAAAAGCCAAGTTAAGTTTGATCGACTCAAGGATCAATAGGCTCGAAATTGGTGAATAATTAGGTGAGTTGAGCAGAGTCAAGTCTAGATCATCTATGCCAAAATAGCACTTGTATTTAAAGTTAAAACCAACAGTAACACAATGAATAACACAAGCCATCAATGGAAACACGGAAAATCAATAGTTGTAGTCTTCAACACATCTATACATATATAAAAGGAGATGAGCAAATAATGAAAATATCCCGCCGAAAGTGACTTTCTAAATTTAGAAACATTTATAATTTGTATATTTGTCATATTTTTTTGGAAATTGAAATGAAAATCAATTAATAAAGTTGACAACAACTCTTTAAATTCAAATAACTTTACAAATATCTTTATTGCATTTAATGTAAACAAATTGTATAACATTTAATATAGTTCAATATGAATTACGAAATGACAAAAATAAAATATCAAAATAATATCAAATATTGAATAATTTATTTTATATCAGATTTCACATTTCGTTTTTTTAATTTAATATTTTTTTTACATTTGTAATTGGCATATTGGCTTCTAAATCTTCACCGCTGTAATATAAACTCCCAAAAATAAGATTAAATGATGAAACGGTCGATTCAATATAAATTATTTGCTACCATTATTAATAATAGTCTTGACAAATAATTACAATGTAGTATTATTCAAATCAGTTTGAAACCATAAATCAAAGTAACATAGTTACTTCCCATCACTGATGAATTAATTAATGGTTTACTAAAGAAATATTTTTGTAAACGTCCAAAATAATGATAATATTTTTTTTGTTTAGTAAGAAACGAATTACATTAACATTAACATGCTTACTAAATAATGTATTGTCCAACATGGAATATTATCATTACCTCATGTAACTTTAATATTTTAACTAACTTTATTTAAAAATTATTCATCGATGTAATAAGAAATATGAAAGATGAATGTCAGATAAATTTGTTAATAGACAAAGACAAGTTAGTAAAAGAACACATGCATTAAATTAATGTTTCTCCAAGGAGTATATAAAATGATTGTCAACCATAGTTATTTGCAACCATATGAAGTGTATAAACTAAATGCAATAAATATTTTGAAACAAATCATTTTGTTTAGATATTTTAAAGCTTAATTTATGAGTAATATGAGTAGTTTTATGAAAAGTTTAATTCTTCTTCATTCTTATGAATTTTAGATTCTTATAGTTATAAAATTGTAAAAATTTTCGAACCAGTTTGTTGTTCGAGGTGCTTAGATATTTTCATTATTTAAAAAAATGGTTTCTATATTTTATAACAAGTTTATATATAAATAATATCAATAAATTATATAACAACCAGATTTCAAATAATTTACTCCATACAACATTAATATAAACATACATAATTATGACATATTATGAAATTTACAGAAAATTTCATATAAACTAGTAAATAGAAAAGATAAATTAGTAACCGAGTATGTACAATAAATTTACTCTTAACATTTACTTGCCACCGATAATGGTAATAGTCCAGAAAAATAATTATTGTATAAAGTATCAGCATATGCACTACTCCTATTGCCATTCAAATATTTTGTGTTTAACCGTCTAATACTTATAAAAGTTCAAACAATTTTATATGTGAAATCTATATATCGGACATAGGCTAAGGTTAGATTGAATAAATAATTGACAAATTTATAAGAAAATAAATATATATCTGACCCAAGGGGTGAGAGAGATGACAAAACTAGGACACTTATCTATCAAAAAATAGATAAATAAATAAATAAATAAATAAATATATATATATATATATATATATATATATATATATATATTATGAGATTTTTTCTACTCTATTTTAATCAAATCTAAAGCTAAAAAATAAAATTCTTAATATATTTGTCTAGCCTACATGTTTCAAAATTCATGTCTAATATATGCACACAAAAAAAACCTAAATTAACAAATAAAAATCTTAGTATATTTGTCCAGCCTACAAGTTTAAAAATTCAGGTCTAATATTTGTAAAAAAACCTTAACCTATTAAAGTTAGTTTACAAAAGATATATATTTATTCAACTTAATTGTGTAATAGGCCAAGGTTAATTTGAACTTTAATTTTACAAATATTTATCAAAATATACAGATCTAGAATGTTTTTCTCCATTTTCATCAGATCTGAAGTCAAAAAGTGCATAATTGATGTTTATTTTTCCCATTTTTGTCAAAATTAAATTTATAAAACAAATGTCCAACATAAAAAGTTGGGATCAGATTTTTTTTATCCATTTTGAAAAACAAATTGGAAAAAAAAAAATCATATGCTTAAAAAATTTCTCAGATATGATAGATCTAAGTTTCTATTTTTATAAATTGTTTTTTAAAGTAAAGATACATATTAATATGTACTTGTATATATTTAATTAACTATAAGATCTGTACATTTTCCATACTTAGTTAAATTAAATTCTCAATTTTTTTAATAATAATCGAAATTCAAATTTGTATCATACAAATTTTTCTCAAAATTTTATTTAAAAAAATAAAAAGGAAATCTAATAAACCTAATTGTGAAATGGTTTGAATGTATTTAATATTAGGGCTTATTGGGGGGGTGATGTGGCTACATATTCCGAAAAAGGGAAGGGGACTTAACGAAATATCAACTATCTGTTATAGGACTTTTTCCAAGGCACACTAAGAATCTAGACTCAATAACTTTTGTTATTGAATAGTTGTATAAAAATTATGTTGCATAATATGTTATTCATAACATTTTAATGTTGGAGGTTCTGTTTAGAGTCTATTATTTCGACTTCAATTCCTTTTTTTGTTAGATATAACAAAAAATTTGATATTTGACTATTTTATATATATATATATATATATATATATATATATATATATATATATATATATATATATATATATATATGTATATATAACATAAACATTTGTGTTTTTTTAAGGTTATTTGAAAATTACCAATCCAACATTTTAATGTAATTTTTTGTGATGCTTTTATTTGGTAGCAAGAAAGATTATCTCGTTGTTTTAATATTAGCAATTCAAAGTACATTTATGTCGTATGCAAAGATAAATACAACTTCATGCTTTAAAACCATCCCTTCTAGAATTAAAAGTAATAATCATATGTTTTCAATGATAAATATTATATATAAAATAGTATTCCAAAATTATAATATTTTTTTCAAATATATGTGATTTTCTAGCTTTAATTTTAGTGTCATTTTTTTTTAATTTTGTTCACATTAAAGTTCTTAATTGTATATTATATTCAATTTTATTTAAGTATATGATATTCTATAGATATATTTAATTTTATTTAAGTATACAATATTCTATTGATATATTAAGTTTTATTTAAGTATATGATATTCTATTGATATATTCAGTTTTATTTAAGTATATGATATTCTAATATTCCATTTGGAGATAAGACAATTGTGTTTGGTGGAGATTTGTGACAGATATTGCATGTGATTCCAAAAGAAAGTAAACAAGATGTAGTTCATCCCACTATTAATTCATTGTATTTCTGGGGAGATTAACATCTATTGAGGTTAACAATGAATATGAGATACAAAGTATTAGTCCAACAAGAGTTCCGAATAATTGAATTTTTTGTCGATTGAATTGCGAAGATTTGTGATGGTAAAATTGGTGAACCAAATGATAATTGTGCTTATGTTGATGTTCTCAATCAATGGTTACTTAAGGAATTCAACGATACAATCGCTCCAATTGTACAAAGCACATATCCTTCATTTGGAAGCAGTCCTGATGATTCATAGTTTTTGAAAAAGAGAGCTATTCTACATACGACTCTTGATGTGGTTAATTCAATAAATGATTACGTTGTATTGAAGAACAATTCAAAGGGAAGATTGTTTTTTAGCTCAGATTTTTCGTGTCATTTTGATAGAAACGTTGATTTGATCTTTTGAACGATATAGATATTTCTAAAGTTTTAAATGAAATTTCATGTTTTGGAATCCTAAATCATGAGTTGAATTTGAAGGTTGGAACTTCATTAATGTTTCCTCGTAACATTGACCATTTCCTTGGGTTATATATTAGCACACGATTAATTATTACAAGGCTAACAAACTATGTTTTAGAATTTTAGAATGTCGAGTTCTTTTAAATGGTCATTTTGGTGGTACTATTTTATTTCAAAAATATCACTGAAACCATCTGATCATAGAATTCGGTCCAAATTTCAAAAAAATGCAGTTTACGCTGATGGTATTTTACGAAATGTATATAAATAAAAGTGTCCAACGTCAAACTTCTTTTGAAAAACCCTATTTTTAGTCATGATTAGTATGTCGTTTTTTCTAGAGTTACTAATCGTACATCTTAAGGGTCTTTGATATTTTTAAGGGTCCTAAGGGTCTTTGAATTTTTTATGTGATAGTAATAGTTGTAATAATCGTACATTTTCAACGAAAAATATTATATATAAAGAAGTATTTTAAATTTTATAATAACTTTTTTAAAAATTTATGTTATTTTCTTTGATTTTATTGTTTATCAATTTTTATTTATTTTGTTTATATTAAACTTTTGAATTGTATATTATTCAACTTTGATTGAGTATATGATTTTATATCCAAGTACAAATTGTGCAACGCATGGGTGCATCACTAGTTAAACTAATTACGTAAGTCTTTAACATCAAAACATCAAAATATGGTGCTTAAAAAATAGTATCCTTGGAATTGGAACTAATTACTAAAATGTCTCACCTGAGGCGGAGTCGCAGCCTTCGCCTCCATAAAGGTTCTTAGGTGTTTTTGGGGAACTAAGAGATCCATCACGGCCTTCGAGATCTCAAGTTTTAGAAGATCTCTTTCCTCTGGACTAAAGACATGGCTCGGGAGATCACCCAAGTCAAACACAAGCCCTCGACATCAATTCCATGTTTCTTCATGAGTGTCAAAATAAGGTCCTGGTAAGCGTAAGCTCTGACGAGAGTTAAGCGCTCCGGATACATTAGCGTCGAGAGATAGACCGGGGCTGTCTTCAATCCTAGCTTTACTTGAATGTACTCAAAGGTACCATCGATTCCTTTGTCAAACACAAAGGTGGAAGCACCTGTCAATTCGAGAAATCCAACAACAGTGTTAGTCCTTTCCATAGGGTAAGGACAATCTGCGGATGGTCTCTAACCTTCTTGAAGGTATTTGAACAAAGTAGGGACGCCCTGCAAACGTATGTGCTCATTGTTCGGATTACAAGAAGAGAATTGTTAACCACACCCCAATATCCTCTCTCTACACCCCATGTACTGCGATATACAAAACTAAAATAAAAACCTAGGCCAAAATGGACCTAATATAAACATAGAGGTCCATATTCTCAATACTTGGCTAAGCATTCTTGCAAGAAAAGGGCTTTAACAAGGAATCAGGCTAAAATTTAGCCCAATAAATTTTTAAAATTGGGTCAACAATAAAATCCTAACCCAGACAAAAAAACCATTTAACATCAATTTTTTTGTTTTAAAAAGGAGTCGGTCCCATCAACCCCAATTTAGGGTTAGATGAATAGTGTTGCCCAAAATTTGGGGTGACACTTTTCACCAACCCAAATTGGAGAGAGGTTTGGGGGTTGGGTTGGAATGAATTTGGTGCAAGTTTGGACCCAATTTGGGTGCTTAGGGGTCCAATTGGAGTTGCCCTAAATAGCCATCAATCTCCAACAAACTCTTTGTCTCTCTCTCCCCTTATATTGACTTGCGTAAAAAATTAGTTACAGTCCCAAAAATCCCCTTCCACCTGTTTCACTCTCACTATACGAGTCGGTCGACGAAGCTCCCTCCGACTCCAACTCCGAAATAACCACCAGGCGACCCTCCTTCTAAATCTCTCGCATCCTTCTATTAAACCCCTTCCCCCATCTCTTCACCATTATTTCCACCATCAACCCCAATTTCTATGAACCCTAGTTTATTAGATCTCAAATTAAACCTTAACTTCGTACCCTAATTGAAAATAAAAACCATAATTGATGTGCACGTCGTTGACTTCTCATGTGCTCCTCTCTTCCGTGAATCTGCTTCAAAGGAACGTCTCTATTCTATTCTTCTTTTGTTCTTCTTCTGTTTTCCAGTTCAATTGCTTGGGGGGTGTTAGTTGGCACTTAGAGTTGTAGACCAACTAGCTGACGATTTCTTCTCCAGTGATTTTTTTATCCAATTTGGTGTTAATCGTGGTGTCCAGTCGACGCCTAACGATTAGACGGCGCCTAAGCGGCCGCCTAGAGCGTGTTTTAGAACATTGGTTTTCTATGATCTCGAACGTGGTTTCTCTGTGACGCCCCGACCCGGACCCCGAGGAGGGAACGCGGGTCATACCATCCAAATCAGGACAAGACAAGCATACAATTCATGCAAGGACTCAATTATTAAAACTGACGTGACGCAACATTATATACGCAAAGCAACTCGGCACCAAAAAGGCCGGATTTTTTAAAACTTTTCAAACCTGATATAATAGCTAAGGGACAAGTAAATCAATTCATCGGCGACTTTATGACCGGAACCCAACAACTATACAATTCATACTATGAACACCTCATCGGCTAAATGCCAGAGAAACAACGAAAGTAAATAAGAGCTAATGGGATGCTCAGCGGAAGTCTAAAGATAAGTGAGCCAACTGAATAAAATACAAGTTTTACATTATACTTTATAAGAACAAGCCTTGATACAAAAACTCCAAGTTTAATAATACTAGAGTTACAAGCATGATACAAATACCCAAGACAAGTCTAATTGACTTGCTTAACCCAACGTCCTTGCCAAGAAAGAAAGAGGAAACTATAATGACCTCTTCAAGTGAATTTGCAACACGGACAAGCTCGACCACGCACGCACTCAATGTTGCTTCCCTGCGAAGGACCCGGACGATTCGAATCTAAAGAGGTAAAAGGGAGGGGGTAAGTCATAAAGACTTTGTAAGCTAACAATTATGCATGTCATGGCATATGCAACATACATAGCAAGATATCATCATTAATATCAAGTCAATCAAAGCATTCATTCATATAAACACTTAGTTCACATATCCATGGTAGCACGTTGGTTTCACATAAGTGCTATAAAGTAAACCACATATAAAAATGATATGTTATAGAACCGGTGCCGCAACGTAGCTCCTGCAATACAAGGTGTTAACAGGAACGTGATGTCGAATGTACGTGATGGATACATCAACCATGAATAGTATTATTCCAAGCCCCCTAATGGTTACACAAGGTACTCTTCTCCAAAGTGATCAAGAGAGGAGGGTGCGTGTAGGATTCTGGTTCGGCAATTCATCACTATCACGAATCTCACGATTCGTAACGGTGATGTGTCGTCAACCAGGGAAGACAAGAACAAGTACGCCAGCTGGACTAATGTGGGGACAAGTAGATGTTTACCTATCATTCATGAACATGTAGGGGATCGAGTTCGACAAGAGCTTGGGAAGAGAGAGAAGAAATTTACAGAAATGGAGGGTTTAATGGCTGATCACTAAGGTAGGAGGCTTATATATGACATGCAAATGTGGGTGGAACTCCACATGTCACAAGGAGGATGAGTGGAAATCCACATGTCTAATGGAGGATGAATGTTATTAGGCTTAAGAAAACTTAATTAGGGTCTAATACAATGGATTAGGGTCATTAAGGATGGGGGTTCAATGGGTTAAATGTGTCACCAATTCAGATTTGAAGAAAAATCCCGAAATCTGGAAAACAAAATTTTCATTTGCGAAGTTACTGGACAGTCAATCTTGTAAAATCTACCATAAATAACTCACAACTCCAAATGAGTTTATTATTGATTATTCTTAAACTAGACGCATTAAACTATATTTTAACTTTTTAAATTACTCCGTTTGGACTTATATTCATCAAGATATGGTTACTACAAGTTCAAGTACAGAAGCTGAATTCTTGAAAACAGAATTATGGCACAGTCGTAAGTAAAGACCCAATTAAGGTACTTAGACACCTTGGAAAATTACCAAATTTTATAGGGAGTAACCCAACATATTTAGGTAAAACATACAAAATTTTTATAAAATTCTCTTTAGTAGATTGATACCAGAATTTTCCCGAAGTTTGCCCAAAACAGGGACTGAAACTATGAGGTTTCTAAATTATCGTTAAACACCCAATGATCAATGAAATGACCAAGAACCATAAATAAATGATACTAAGACTCATTAAGACTTAGTTAAGTGTTTAGGAAGCTAGGGTGATATATGAAGCAACCAAGACAAGACAAGAAAAGCATAGAAGACTTATAAGGCTACTATGAACTCAAACAAGCAATGTAAGCAAGGCAAGCATGATTTTGGTGTGTTGACCGTATAATGCACTATTTAGCATGATAAACATATCTCGATAGAAAGTCAAGCAAGTAAGATTTCAAGTCTAGCAAGTATGATTTCATGTCAAGCGAATGAGGATGTCAAGCATGTAAGGGTTCGGGTCTCCACATCCTCCCCCACTAAAAGGAATTTAGTCCCTAAATTCAAACTGGTCTCAATGAACAATGATGGATATTTCTCACGCATCTCAAGCTCGGTCTCACACGTAGCTTCCTCGATGACGTGATTCTTCCATAAAATTTTGACTAATGAAATCCGTTTAGGACGCAATCTTGCTCTTTCGTAACAAGGATCTTACTCGGTTTCTCAACATAAGACAAGTCAGGTTCAAAGGATATTAACTCATAAACAAGAACTTGTGATTCATCCTTCATATATTTACGAAGCATCTAGACATAGAAAACATCATGAATACCAGAAGTAGAATTTGATGATGTAACAGAATAAGCCGAAGATCCCACTTTCGCTAGAATCTCAAATGACCTAATGGATATGGGAGAAAGTTTCCCTTTCTTACCAAACTTCTTAGTACCCCTACATGGAGATACTTTCAAGATCACTAAGTTACAATACCTGATTGATAATTGTTGTTATAATTAAACTCTTCCAATGGTAAATGTGAATCTCAAGTTCCCTTGACATCAATGGCACAAGCACGTAACATGTCATCTAATATCAATACTAATCCCTCGGATTGACCATGTGACTGAGGATGAAAGGCAACAATGAAATTAAGTCTCGTACACATAGCCTCATGTAATAAATGTCAAAATCTCGAAGTAAATTTGGGATCTTTATCTGATAAAATGCTAACTGGCTCAAACTATAGGTTATCGTAATAGGTATGAAAAGTGACGATTTAGTCAATTCATCCATAACAAGAACTAGTCGTAACACTCCATCGATAGAAGGAATGCAAATTCTGCCTCAGTCAAGGTAATATCATTGTTCAAAGAAAATGCAGGAGTCTTATTCTCACAATCACTAGGCAATGCTAAGATATTCAATTCTTGAAAACTGTTTTCACATCTGTCACTCCAAATAAAAGTAGACTTCTTCTATTTAAATTAGTCAAAGAAGTAGTAATCTTTAAAAATCACTCAATGAATCTACGGAATTCGATAACAAATTAGGAGTCTTCCACTTAGAAACCGCTTCCAATCTCGATGGATCAAAGTAAATACCAGTACTAGAAACTACGTGCCCAAGAAAATAGACTTTTTCGAGTAAAAACGCATACTTGCTAAATTTAGCAAAAAGTTGCTTCTCACGCAAAACAAAAAGAACCACTCTCAAACGATTTGCATGTTCTTCTCATGGCTTTGAGTACACAAGAATATCATCATTGAAAACTACGACAAGGCAATCCAAATAATTATGAGATACTTGATTCTTTAAATCCATGAAACTGTAGGCGCGTTTGCCAACTCAAACGGCATCACAACGAACTTATAAAGGTCATGTCATGAAGGAAAAGTTGTCTTCGGAATATCTTCCTATCGAACTCATAACTGATGGTAACCACTACGCACGTGAAGCTTGAAATATACAACTGGTCCATGAAGTTGATCAAAGAGATCATCAATAAGCGGTAAGGATAATTATTCTTTATAATCACTTGGTTTAACTGGCAGCAGACAATGCATAACTGTAAAGTATCATATTTCTTATTTACAAATAACATTGGTGCATCCCACGGAGTTACACTCGGTCTAATAAACTCCCTATCAAGAAGTTCCTGCAACTCTTTCAACTCAGCTGGAGCCATTCTATAAGGTGTTCTAGAAATAGGCAAAGTTTCCTGGCAATATCTCAATGTAAAACTCTAACTCTCGGTCGGGAGGTAATGTATACTCAGTCGAAAAACATCCGAAAATTAATTAATTACCATAACATCATTAACATCTAGAACTTCTTATAATATAGAAGTAGGCATGCTAGTCTCAAGTACACAAGCGATATAACAAGTACAACCTTGCGTTAAAAGTTTTCTAGCCCGCAAAGTAGAAATAACATGTATATTATTCATGACATGATCACTAATAAACACAAACTCCGGTATACCGGGCATGTCAGATGTAACTATCTTATTATGGAAATCTCATAATTACACTTATAAGAATTTCATATACAAAATGCACATATTTGTACAAGTATAACAATGCACCATTTACTTGTTCTATTCCATTTTGGTAATGGATTCAGTCAATTTCAATCCTAATTATACCATTCTAGTACTCCGACGAAGACCTCTTGATAACCAAGTCAGGGATCCTTTGAAATGACTTCAAAAGCTTTTGTTGTATAGGATGCAGGGTGTTTGTGATTCAAATACAAGCATCCTCCAATTCGGTCTCAAATAAGTATTTATACATATATATAGGGTACAAACGCCATGTAATATAGTATTTTAACTCTACTATGCTAGCATAACAAGTATGGAATAAACATGTTATTATCATACATATACACATTCATGCAAGGTAAGGTGGTCTAATATTATTTAGCCCATTTCAAGGAATATACTAAGTAGTTTTCATTATCCAAGTTCAAGAAAATTCAAGTATGTTATTAATCACACTATTAACCACTTATCAATGGTAGACATGGAACAACACAATGTTAAGCATGAACAAAATCATGAACATTAACCTCTAACATAAGATTACTTACTAGTATATTCTTAATAATTATAAGTCTACCCGTATACGGTCGACAATCAAGCTAGTCAGTGGTAGACACAACACAATACCCAAAGCTAATACTTTCCTAATATATTAGGTTAACAACAAGGCAAGAACAAAGTTTCAAAATCAGTAGGCAGAATATGTTTACCCACAAATACACTACTAAACCTTTCACATGAAAAAAAAACGTACAAGTTGAGAACAATTTCGAGCATTCGGCACGTGATTAACTTTTGGCTTATCACAAATTTTAATAGACCATGAATGAAAATCTTTCATTATTTGGGATAATCTCCTTAACTAGAATTAATATCGGGAAGCAAGTACTCCAGTTTCCCCCAAGCAAACAAGACTAGAACACATGACCACGAACTACAATCGGTACAAGTCTTCATATAGCAATGATGAAATATTAATAAGTACTACGGGAGACTAAGCTATTCCGCTCTCAAAACACGTACAACGAATCTTGGCTCTAGTGAATTCCACGGTGATTACTCTTGGGACCGACAAACTGATTTCTATGATTTCAAGAAACGAAGCAGGGAAACAATGGATCTATAGTAGCGCAACACCTACTCTTGGTATAACTGTGCCTTGAAAGTAAAACGATAGAAAGGTAATATTGCTTGACACGAACACTGTACTCACGAGAATCTAGATTACAATGAACTTAGAACGCTAATTCCTATTCATTCACGAAGAATATGCCAATAAGGCACGAAACAGAACACTCAACGTCATGATTCACACAAGAACTAACCCAACTAGGCCATGGAACCTATTCTGGCCGATAGCTAACCAATAACGCTTTGATACCAACTGTGACGCCCCGACCCGGACCCCGAGGAGGGAACGCGGGTCGTGCTGTCCAAATAAGGACAAGACAAGCATACAATTCATGCAAGGACTCAATTATTAAAACTGGCATGACGCAACATTATATACGCAAAGCAACTCGGCACCAAAAAGGCCGGATTTTTTAAAACTTTTCAAACCTGATATAACAGCTAAGGGACAAGTAAATCAATTTATCGGCGACTTTACGACTGGAACCCAACAACTAAACAATTCATGCTATGAACACCTCATCGGCTAAATGCCAGAGAAACAACGAAAGTAAATAAGAGCTAATGGGATGCTCAGCGGAAGTCTAAAGATAAGTGAGCCAACTGAATAAAATACAAGTTTTACATTATACTTTATAAGAACAAGCGTTGATACAAAAACTCCAAGTTTAATAATACTAGAGCTACAAGAATGATACAAATACCCAAGACAAGTCTAATTGACTTGCTTAACCCAACGTCCTTGCCAAGAAAGAAATAGGAAAATATAATGACCTCTTCAAGTGAATTTGCAACACGGACAAGCTCGACCACGCACGCACTCAATATTGCTTCCCTGCGAAGGACTCGGACGATTCGGATCTAAAGCGGTAAAAAGGAGGGGGTAAGTCATAAAGACTTTGTAAGCTAACAATTATGCATGTCATGGCATATGCAACATACATTGCAAGATATCATCATTAATATCAAGTCAATCAAAGCATTCGTTCATATAAACATTTAGTTCATATATCCATGGTAGCACGTTGGTTTCACATAAGTGCTATAAAGTAAACCACATATAAAAAGGATATGTTATAGAACCAGTGCCGCAACATAGCTCTTGCAATACAAGGTGTTAATAGGAACGTGATGTTGGATGTACGTGATGGATACATCGACCATGAACAGTATTATTCCAAGCGCCCTAATGGTTACATAAGGTACTCTTCTCCAAAGTGATCAAGAGAGGAGGGTGCGTGCAGGATTCTGGTTCGGCAATTCATCACTATCACGAATCTCACGATTCGTAACGGTGATGTATCGTCAACCAGGGAAGACAAGAACAAGTACGCCAGCTGGACAAATGGGGGGACAAGTAGATGTTTACCTATCATTTATGAACATGTAGGGGATCGAGTTCGACAAGAGCGAACTGATCCAAGTCAAGTAGATGTTTACTCACTTATGAAATCAAGTAGGGATTGAGCTCGAAAGTATCGAACCCAACCAAGTCAAGTAGACATGTTATACTTTACGACTAATCATTACAAGCATGAATATGTATCCAAGAAAGAATCACAAAACTAGTATTCTAGTTACGTCGCAAGTATGAACATGAATTAAATCAAGAATATCGGAACTAGTATTCTAGTTACGCTACAAGTATGAAGATTAATTCATTAAAGAATCTCGGGCCTAGTATACTAGTTACCTTACTAGCATGACCATCAATTCAAGTAGATTACAATAGGAACTCAATTGAGTCTTGTAGGCATGTGACAAGCACGGTTATCAATTTAATTAAGAATCTGGAGAACTAGTATTCTAGTCAAACGAATTCTAAATGTCGTAGGGAGTGAATGTAGAGCCGGTATTGTTAAATAGTTCTCTAAATGCAACTCCGTTGAGTCTTTACTAAAATTCCAACCAAGTACAGATTGAATTCTATAAGCATTTCAATACTCTTTTCTATGTTATCGATTCTAATAGAACCCAATTACAAAGTCATACATGACTTTAGCCTATCAATACATCAATTCCACAATTTTGTGAAACCTTTACATGATTAATTCTTGAACCTTAACAATTGCAATAGATTCTCATCCAAGTAGAGATTGAATGCAATATGCATTGCAATACTCTTTTCTATGTTCTACCTTTCACTAGCACCAAAACACAAAGCCATTCATGACTTTATCCTATCGATAGTCCAATTCCAAATTTTGAAACCCTAGCTTGAACAATTCTTTAAAGTTGACAATTGCAACTAATTCCTTCACAAGAGTTGTTCCTAAGAACATTTAGAACAACATTCATACTTTACAAAAGTCCAAATTATTAACTTAACAAGGCAGCCCCAAAATTCACAGATTTTAAACTTGTTAAATTTCATGTTTCTAGTTTAGTAGAAGTCTTCCTAGACATGAATGAAAGCATAAACATGAAGGGGGCATACTATTTGAAGGATATATCTAATCATATATCATACAAGTTCGCTATCAAAACATTAATCACGAATTACCTTGTGCGAACTTGAACCTTGTGCGAAGCGGAAGAATTTCGCTTGAGCTACAATCTTCGTATGTCACGATCTACAAACCTGCGAGTCTCCCTCGTCGGATTGATATCACGGAGCACGGATATCAATACCGATTCACACCGCATATCCAAGCCTCTTGATGGTTAGGCTAGAGGGAGTATTTTGGTGAGATAGAATTAGGAGGAGAGAGAAGGGGGCGGCACCTTAGATGAAGACGTGTTCTTCAATCAATTGTATTAGGGTTTTATCCCTTTAGTTGCCCTATTTATATTATTACCAAGAAAACCTATTTCTTGTAGGTTAAGTCATTCCTAAACCCATTCGAACTAGGAAACCAATTAACCATTAATAATAATATAAATATATTCCATGTGGGCGGGATTAAATAATTGGGCCACAAGCCCAATTACTAACATCTCCCACTCGTACACATGGACTCACCTCTCTAACCACATCGTATCATCAAAACCCGTTAAACACTGCCTCTTCATACTGGAAGTGAAGCGTGCGACATGACGAGAAAGATAAAGGGTGGAGTGCTATATCAAATCACCATCTGACCAGCATAGAACGTCCTCGTTAGAAAGCAAAACTCGTCTATACCCCAGACCGTATATATACGTCAATTTAAGCATCCTCAATCCCTCAAGAGCGGTGCTTAAAACTCAATATGTTTGTGTATCAAGATCAATCTCTTGAACCGTATGTTCAATATGATCGCCATGGCATTGAAACACAAAAATAGAGATGCATATCATACTATCTTCCTTAGACATTCACATCAATCACTCTTGATTAACTGCTTTCCCAGCAATGCTCCGTAGGACTGTATGTGCATAGCCCGTTGGTCGGCATGCCAAAGTAGCATCATCAACGTCCAAGTTCATGATATAGTTCTAAGTCACATAGGGTATAATTGTGACTTAGATTTGATCACTAGAACTCACACAGTGATGAAGCAGGGATCATTCAATCACTTTCTTAAGTCGCATTATAGTCACATATAGTATGAAGTGTATGCTATGACGGAACTCCCACACGAAGTAGGCATGTCATGCTCAAACGTCATACGAACCTTAGTCTAGCCGCCTTTCTGGCGTCTAACTTGAGTACTTAAAAGCAGTCACTCTTCTAGTGTCTTTCTTCTAAGATCTCACATTCGGACTTTTCCTTGGGATATAAAGTCGACCTTATAAAAGGTCTCATCTTGGTCGTATGCCAAAGCGATAAATGTAATGTCATTTGCGTACCCCCCTTCGTAGGTACCAAAAAATTTACTATCTCAACTTGCTCGCCCACCTAGCGACAAAGTGAATGACCCGTGTGAGAGGGCCAATTCAATATCCACGACATCTTTTTAATCAAAATATATATGCTATGCAATTTCATATTGAAATATCCAATTAACATATAAAAGGAATAAAATGAAACTGCAATTTATTCAAACAATAATGAAAAATAATAATCAAATGTCAACATAAGTGTTCTCAGAATGAATGTCAAATCCTACGAAGCCCTAGACCCAACATGTGATCCTGAAAGATCTCTCTAGTTAGAGGCTTAGTCATAGGGTCAGCTAACATCCTTCCAGTAGGAATATATTCTAGAACAACTTTATTTTCTGCAACCATGTCTCTAGTGAAATGATACTTGATGTTGATGTGTTTCGTCTTCCCATGGTACTTGGGATCTTTAGTGTAACCTAAAGCAGCCATGCTATCACAAGCAATGACTACAGGTGTAAAACCCTGAAATGTTGCTTGCTTGTGTTATGCATGAACTCATACACTTATAATCATCATAAACATGTTCATTTAGCTCCCGTTTATGTTTAGAGTCAATAGCATGAGCGTTGACGTCGTTTGAGATGCACGTATGCATTTTTCTTTCGCGAGATGCTTTGAATCTCGGGTTTATGTTTTATGTGGTTAACACATGGATAATTGTTAGAAGGCATTCAAAACATCATTAACATGCCTTGGATATTGGTTAGATGTTGGTTGCATCGTCGGTTTGGTTGCTAGTTTGATTCTAGCGAAAATCCTTTTCAGTTTGACTTTTCCGGTCGTCGTTCGGGCGAGTTCTGCCTGAGTTCTTGGCCACATTTTGATGAGGTTTGAGACTTGATTCTTTTGGTTATTGTTTGGAGGATATTAAGGTTGAATTGTAGACCATTTTTGGCTTGGAAGGACTCGAGAATGCACGCGGGAGAGGCCGGGACCGGCGAGAAGCGAAAAACATGGAATGCTGGATTTCAGCATGAAGCGCTCGCATGGTCTTCACCCCATGCGACCGCATTGGTCCCTGAACCCAGATTACGGGATTTCCAATCCCTCTTCTTTCTGTTCGAAAGTTTGACCAATTAAACCTATTCTAAACCACACTTTAACCCAATTACTTAACCTAAACTAGTCCTAAACACCTATTAGAGTTATTAGGGGTTAATTAGTGGCTTGATTAGTGAATTAATCCCCCTTATATAAGAGAAATTCAGCCGCTCATTCTCACTTAGTTCGGCCAAGGCAGAATCGATTTCCACCTTTGCTCTTCGCAAGCACTTCAACCCAACCAAAGAGGAAGCTTGAGAAGGTGATTTCTAGGGAGATTGAAGGGCTTGAGCTTGGAAGCCATAGCTAGGTCTTCTTCTTCCCCATTCTACCAACAAGGTTGAAGAAAGAGTTGAGGAGAAGACAACCTCCAAGAATCCGAATTTTCAGCTTGTTAGGGCTAAGTTCTTGTAAGTTTCTACCTCTCTTCCTTTGATTTTTAGGCTCCATTGACCCTAGGGAAACAACCAATTGTGCTATTTGAGGTCAATGGAAGCCATTGTTAGGGTTTATAGAAGATGCATGAACCCTAGGTTTCAAATTCTTGTTAGAGATGGGTGAACCTATGTGAGACTTGTTTTATATGGAATTCATATGCCAATTAGTCTATTAAACTTTGCTATATGAATTGTTCATATGTATTGAGCTTGAATGACAAAGATACTTGGAAGGGGATTTTCCCCAAATTGTGTTTGGCTTGTTAAACATGATGGTAAGCCTAATTATTGTGTTATACATGTTTAGTGGAGTCTATTGAATTCGGTTATGTCGATTTTCCATGAGTATTGATGTTGGTTTGATTGAGATACTTGGAGGGTGCCTTGCCCTAATTTTGGTTTAACTTGCAATCTATTGATGGGAGCTTGAATAATATGTTTTATATGCTTAATAGAGTATATTAAACCATGTTGTAAATTTTAATCATGATTTGAAGGTTATGATTGGTATGATGACTTGGATGAAATTATGCACAAGATGGCTAATTTATTCTAAGTTGCATTGTTAATTAGTTTGTTGGGTTTATATGATTTTATTGAACATCGGGTTTATGGTTTTGGCGATAGTTATGAATATAGGGGGATGATGAAGCCTAAGCTTCTATTCCTTGAATTTTCGGAAAACTTAGATTGAACTCAACGGAGTTAACCTTTGGGTTAGTGTGAATCCTAGGAACTATAATCTTAAGTCCTACGGAATTTTGGGTAGAATTCATGGAGGTCGAGCCTCCAAGAAGTTTTGAAGTGTGTGAAGCACACTTGATTATGAGAGCTTATATGATTCTCGGTTGTGATGTTTATGCTAGTTGTGGATGAAATGCATGACTAGTTTGATGGTAGAGTGTTTACCTACTTGTTTTGAGCATATGAGTATATATTACTTGTGCTTGGGTTTTGAGTCCAGCTGGAGTCGGTTTGTTGAGTTTTGGTGGGACGATACATCGTCTTCACGAATTGTGGGATTCGTGATCGCGATGGATCGCCGTGCCGGGTTTGCACACACCCCTCCATCGATGGCCACGGTGGGGAAGTAGTTTATCTTAGTTGTAGTAATACACATGACTTTGATAACTATGGAACTCGAGCGGAGACTGTCTCGGGGACGTCGATATCTACGAGAGGGATATCGAGGGCACATAAAGGTTTTGCACGTGTTTTTGCAGGAGCGACACGCGCGGAAGAATTGGTAATGGTATCATATCCCGTTTATATGAATTGTTTCACAAGTGCTTATGTGAATAAAGTGCTTGGTGATTTGGATATGATATGATGGTTGTTTTGGTTTTATAAATGTTATACTTTATAGATAACATGTTGTTTAAGGTTGTTAAGCATGAATGCTTAAACATGAAAATTCATTTGAATGATGCATTAAGCCAAAAGCATGGATCATTGTTGTTAAGTTTATATGCCTTGACATGAATATTATGGGAAGGCTGTGTTATAACAATAACATGAATTAATGTGTTAAGCTAGTAGGCTTTAACATGAATATTATTCGAATGCGGTTTTATGCCAGAAGCATGAATTATTGTCGTTAAGCTTATATGCCTTGACATGTAAATTATTGGAAGGTTATGTTATACCGATAACATGAGTTATGATCGTTGAGCATAAAATGCCTTGATATGGATTTTAGTGAGATGTTATACTATAATGATAACATGTTCTATTAATGTTGAGCATGGATGCCATAACATGATTTATATAAGGTTATTTCATGACGATAGCATGATGTAATTTATGATTGAGTATTATGCCATGATAGGAAGTTACGGTTAGTAACTTACTAAGTCTTTGTGACTTACTTTTATTTGTTGGTTGTTTTCCCTAGATCCGAGCCGGCGTGCGGATCCAAGTAAATCAAGAAGATTGCGTTGACGAAGTATTATTTATGGCAAGGTTGCTACTTAGATAGTTTATCTGTTTTTGGTGAGGTCGTTGGGGAAGATGAAGTTATGTAAACTTCATGTTGGGGTAGCAACCTAAATGTGAATTGTGATATTTGTAATTATGTTGTTTAGCCTATTCCTTTGGTAGCCGACGAGTAGTAGTCGTGCTGGGTGTATATTTATGGTTATGATTCCATATGCTTACTTGTTGTTGGTACTTATCATTTCAGTACATGTATTATTGGTAGCCGACTTGTATTAGTCGCGCTTGGTAAAAATTTGGGTGAATTTGTTTAGCATGTTACATTGCTAGTTAAAGTATTATGTTTGTTCTCCGGCATGTATTTAGCCGTTGAGTTGTTAGACTAGAGTCTTAGACTTAGTGTAATGTTGGGTTCCGGCCGTAGCTTCGCCGATGACTTGGTTTTTATTGTGTTATATTGAATTGCATACCAGGGAGTTTGTTCTACGTGCCCAATGTTGCGGCACGCGAGTCGAATTTTTGGACCGAGAGATTAACTATCTCTTTGGTTGTTTTTAGTTTGAGCTTGTTAGCTCGGGCGCCACTGTTATATTATATTTTGCTTCCGCGTATGTTTTGAGTTGTCGGTGTATCGCCGTTATGGCCATACCCATTATTTGCTACTTGTTTGTTGTTATTTGCTTGCCGGCGGCACGACCTTGGGATTTCGTCTTGGGATCCGGGTCGGGTCGTCACAACAGGATGATCCACATGTGTCGTAACATCAAGATGTTGGAGAAAACTCCTCAACCACACAGCGTCTTAAACCGCAGCTGAGCAAGCCATATACTCTGACTCCATCGTAGATAGGGCGGTGCTAGTCTGTCGCTTGCTACTCCAAGAGATAGCTCCACCACCAAGGAGGAAAGCGTAGCCCGAAGTAGATTTATAACCATCTACATCTCCAGCCCAATCCGCGTCAGTGAAACCTTTCAAGCTCAAATCCCCACCTTGGTAACATAGGGTTAAATTTATGGTTCCCACTAAGTAACAGAGAACCCTCTTCACTACCATCCAGTGTTGAGGTCCAGGATTACTTTGGAATCGACTCAACATCCCTACTGCAAAGCATAGGTCAGACCGACTACACACCATAGCATACATCAAGCTTCCTACCGCATTTGCATATGGAGTCGTAGACATTCTCTTCTTCTCTTCTTCATTCTTAGGGCATTGGTTTGTACTAAGGACACATCCTTTTTCCATTGGAGTGACAACGGTTTTGAGTTACTCATGTCAAATCTTTCGATAACTTTCTTAATGTAAGTCTCTTGAGACAAACCGAGAAATCTTTTCGAAGGATCTCTAATGACTTTTACTCCAAGAACATAGCTTGCTTCCCCCAAGTCTGTCATATCGAAAAGCGCAGACAACCACTCTTTAGTGGCATTTATCATCTCCATATCATTTCCAGCTAGTAAGATGTCATCAACATATAATGACAAAATCAAGATCTTTTTCTTGGATCGTTTAACATACACACAGTGGTCTTCCTCAATCATCACAAAGCCAATTAAGGTTATCTCTTGATGAAAGCGAATGTACCACTGTCTAAATGATTGTTTGAGACCATAGATGGAACGTTTGAGTCGGCACACTTTGCGCTCTTGTCCCTTGACTTCAAAACCCTCTGGTTGAGTCATATAGATCTCTTCATCTAGTTCTCCATTGAGAAATGCAGTTTTAACATCCATTTGATAAAGTTCTAGATCCATGTGTGCTACTATCGCTAGGATTAGGCAAACAGAGGAAAATCTCACCACAGGGGAGAATGTCTCCTCATAGTCTAAACCTTCTCTTTGGGTAAAGCCTTTCGCCACAAGACGTGCCTTATATTTGTCAATTGATCCATCTGCCTTTCGCTTGACTTTGAAAACTCATTTGTTTCCAATAGTCTTGCGACCTTGCGTAAGATCAACTAACTCCCAAACCTGAATCTTTTTCATAGAGGAAATTTCATCTTCCATTGCAGTCATCCATTCACTGTTTGTAGGTAAAGAAAGGGCTTCTTTGAACGATGTAGGCTCACTAGAATTGAAAGAAGTAGTTAGGAAAGATTCCTCTTTGATCGCGAATCGACGATGAGGTATATTTCCACGTTTACTTCTTCGTTCTAGTATCGGACGCCCACTAGAATCCGTACTCCCACTCGGATGAAGATCACCTTGACTCTTATTGGCGACTTCCATAGGTTCAATCTCATGTTCTACCGTAGGATTAGGTAGAGACAATTCCCCACCTTCGCCAAAAGATGTCATATGTTCTTCTTCCATCTCAAAAAGTTCAAAGTCTTTCCTAACTTCACCTATCTGTGGGAAATCATTCTCAATGAAATCAACATTGCGCGACTCTGATTCAGTCATTCCTTCGTCAGGTTCTCCACCGTACATAACATAACCCTTTTAGGTATCTGAATACCTTATGAAAACACATTTGTTTCCTCTAGGGCCTAGTTTTGCAAACTTATTGGAAGTACTATGGACATAACCTACACAACCCCAAGGATGAAGATGCCTCAATTTAGGCTTCTCACCTTTCCAAAGTTCATAAGGGGTTGTGGGAACTGACTTAGAAGGCACTCGGTTAACTATGTAGGCGGCAGTCATTAGCGCATCCCCCCAAAACGAAATTGGGAGGTTGGCCTGTGCCATCATCAACCTAACCATTTCCAACAATGTTAGATTCCTTCGTTCTGCAACACCATTTTGTTGCGGAGTTCTAGGAATTGTCAACTATCGGTGTATTCCCTTTTTCTCACACAATTCTTTAAATTGATCAGATAAATATTCACGGCCCCGGTCAATTCTAAAAGTTTTTAAGCTTTTATCCTTTTGATTCTCAACCTCTACGTGAAAGCGCTCAAAACATTTGAGAGCTTCATCGCGGTAAGAAATAAGGTAAACATAACCATAGCGTGTATAGTCATCGATAAAAGTGAGAAAATAGGAAGGTCCATGACGTGCCTTAACATTCATTGGTCCGCAAATGTCTGAATGGACTAATTCTAATGGATGTGTGGCTCTTTTTGCCTTACCAAAAGGCTTTCGCCAAGTTTTTCCTGCCAAACAAGATTCACACAAGGGTAGGTTGACTTTGCTGAGAGACCCCAATAGGCCTTCTCTAGCCAATCTAGTCATCCTATCTTTTCCTATATGTCCAAGTCTTGCATGCCATAACTCAGAATTAGAATCATCATAAACCATGCATGAAGAAGAATTAGCAGAAGAATTATGGGAATCCAACAAATCTAATTTAAATAAATTATCTGACAAAGAACCATGTCCCAAAATCTCATCACCAAAAAAAATATCCAAGTGATCATTACTAAAATTAAAAGAATATCCATGTCCTATCAATTGTACTATTGATAGTAGATTATGTCGAATTCCAGGTGCATAAATAACTTCATGAAGAGTCAATGTGCGTCCACTCCGCAATTGAAGTTGGTATGAGCCAACTCCATTGACTTCAACAGACGAACTGTTTCCCATGAAAATTCTTCTTGTCCCCGCAGGAACTTTTCGATAATCTACAAATCCTTCTCGATCCCTCGTCACATGTTTGGTTGAGCCTGAGTCTACAATCCACACAGGGAGAGAATCAGCTAATAAAACATGAGAGCAAACACAACTTTGCATGGAGATAGGATTAAGTGATACCTTCTTTTGCTCAGGACAAGTCCGAGCAAAATGACCCAAGGCACCACAGTTGTAGCACTTCTGCTTAGCAATATTCTTTTTGCCTCTACGGTGTTTAGCAATCTTGTCACTTTTGGGGCCCAAATTCTGAGTCTTCTTGCCTTTAGCTTGTTTCTTGCGTTGCCCGTGTGGCTTACGCGGACCCTCAAGGGAAACAAGAGCAAGATCACGAGTCGCAGAACTTATCGTGCGATTCGCTTCATGACACTCAGCCTCAAGCTCAACATGGCGAGATACATCTGCAAAAGTCTTAATTGAGTCTATATGAGTCAAGATACGCCTCAAATCACTCCAAGAGTCAGGCAGTGAACGAATCATCGCTTAACTTGTTGTTCATCAGATAAAATAGAACCAGCAGCTTTATGATCTCGAATCATTCCGGACATCTCACGTAGTTGTTCAAGAATGTTTCATTTCTGGTTAATCTTATAGCTTTCAAACTTGTAAGTCAAAGTCCTTAACTTTGTAGCAGAAGTATTCCCATAAATGCGCTTAATTTGCTCCCACATTTGTTTAGCAGTCAGGCAATCCTCAAACTCGCCAATCAGATCATTATGCATGCTACTCAGCATAGTAAAGCGTGCACATCGATCTTTCTTTTTCCAATCAAGGAATTCCTGCATTTTCTGGCGATGCTGGGCGATGGTCAAGTTACCCATCTCTAGTTCTACCATCACAGTATCAAAGTTGTCCAGAACCTCTTGCTCGTTTAGCAAGTACGTGATTTTCCTTTGCCATACACTATAGTTTGAGCCATCTAATTTCTCACCCTTATTAAGGTTAGCGATTACATTCTGAGAAGCCATTTCACTACAGTTTATTGCACAAATAAGACATAAGCATATATTTATATTTTGATTCACTTTTGTTTTTAAAAAATCAATTACTAAATATAATCACATCATACACGTAAGGAGGGAAAATCCACGAGGCTCGTAATCACAACCAAAGTATGGACAACGTGAAAATATTCATAAATTGATGATTTAAACAAAAGAAATATGATAGAACAAATCCATCAAGCACATATGATGTACATAAATATTTTCACTACTGAAAATAAATTTATTGGGTCTCGTATAGTCCCAATCGCAATTTTAGAGCCCAAAACGACAATTAAATATGCTAAAAATGACTTAAAATAGCTTAAAATTCACAAAGAATTTTTAAAAATTCCAGAACAGTCCCAAACAGCCCTAAACAGTCACAGAATGACAAAACAACCCCTTGATATTATTTTTGTATTTTTAAAAAAATCAGAAAGCATGTTTTTATACACTGAAAAAGTAAAAACAAATATTTACAGGCTGAATTGATCAAAACAGAGGCCACCATTAGACTCAAACGGCCAAAACAAGTCCAGACACGCCGGCTGTTTGTCAATTGGAGCTCTGGAATGTCCGCACGCGCCCTCACGTGCCCCTGCGCGTGTGGGCTTCCTTCTGAGGCGGGCCGATTGGACCTAGGGGCGACGTGGCGGTGATGTGGCGACGGCGTCACGATGACGTCAGCAAGGAAGACTTTCAGAAGTGGGCCCCACTGATGACATGGTAGGTGATGTGGTGATGACGTGGTAGTCAACACGTTGACCGTTGACCGGTCAACAGTTGACTGGTCTTCTTGTGCGCCGTCTCCACGCACCTGGCCAACGATTGACGTCCACGCGCCGCCTTCCGGTGGTCCGATGATCTCACGGCAGGTGGCGTTGGACTCGTCTCATCGAGGGCTTCTCAGTGGTGTACTTTTTAACTCGAAAGGAGTGCCACAAAAGGCACGTACATCGAGGATGAGAGTGGGCTTCGTTTTTTGACTCGATTTTTAACCCAAAAAATCGATTCGCGAAGTGCCAACTTCGTGAGGCCATAAAACGTTCATTTTAAGTCCAAATTAAGCATATAATATGTCGTTGGAAAGCTCTCACGGAGTGCTACAAGTACAGTCCATAAAATCACGATTTTACAGAACTTAAACAGGTCATAACAGCACGCAATTTTTTGGAAAAAACAATTTTCAACAAAACTTGGGTTTGCGATATTTTGAAAAATACCCAACGGAATTCAACGAGAATTTAGTATGTTGTTCGCCTCGTCGTAGGGAACTCAGACATATAAATTTTTCTTGAAAATAAAAAAGTTTTACACATAAAATAATAAAACCCATTTGTTTCGTTATCGGGTAAAACTTTTAAACAAACCCAAAACAAAAGCATGTGATTCATGGCATAACAATACGAGCAATCAAGCATATAGGCTTTGATACCAATGAAGGATATATATAATCATATATCATACAAGTTTGCTATCAAAACATTAATCACGAATTACCTTGTGCGAACTTGAACCTTGTGCGAAGCGGAAGAATTTCGCTTGAGCTACGATCTTTGTATGTCACGATCTACAAACCTGCGAGTCTCCCTTGTCGGATTGATATCACGGAGCACAGATATGAATACTGATTCACACCACAAATCCAAGCCTCTTGATGGTTAGGCTAGAGGGAGTATTTTGGTGAGATAGAATTAGGAGGAGAGAGAAGGGGGCGGCACCTTAGATGAAGACGTGTTCTTCAATCAATTGTATTAGGGTTTTATCCCTTTAGTTGCCCTATTTTGATTATTACCAAGAAAACCTATTTCTTTTAGGTTAAGTCATTCATAAACCCATTCGGACTAGGAAACCAATTAACCATTAATAATAATGTAAATATATTCCATGTGAGCGGGATTAAATAATCGGGCCACAAGCCCAATTACTAACACTGTTTAATTGAGCAAACTAAATCTGGGAATTGAAATCTTACCTTAAGCCTAAGATTAATGGAATGAACAAAAACTAATCGGATAGAATCGTGCACCTCGTCGATAGCTTCATTTTGGTGGTCTCGAATTGGCAATCGGAGTTCGGGAGCTCAAGTTATGGAGGAAACACACACTAATCTCCCCTCACCATTCATACACAAGAGCTTGGGAAGAGAGAGAAGAAATTTATAGCAATGGAGGGTTTAATGGCTGATCACTAAGGTAGGAGGCTTATATATGACATGCAAATGTTGGTGGAACTCCACATATCACAAGGAGGATGAGTGGAAATACACATGTCAAATGGAGGATGAATGGGATTAGGCTTAAGAAAACTTAATTAGGGTCTAATACAATGGATTAGGGTCATTAAGGATGGGGGTTAAATGGGTTAAATGGGTCACCAATTCAGATTTGAAAAAAAATCCCGAAATCTGAAAAACATAATTTTCATTTGTGAAGTTACGGGACAGTCAATCTTGTAATATCGACAATAAATAGCTCACAACTCCAAATGAGGTTATTATTGATTTTTATTAAACTAGACTCATTAAAATATATTTTAACTTTTTAAATTACTCCATTTGGACTTATATTCATCAAGATATGGTTACTACAAGTTCAAGTACAGAAGCTGAATTCTTGAAAACAGAATTCTGGCACAGCCGTAAGTAAAGACCTAATTGAGGTACTTAGACACCTTGGAAAAATACCAAATTTTACATGGACTATCCTAACATATTCAGGTAAAACATACCAAATTTTTATAAAATTCTCTTAAGTAGATTGGTACCAGAATTTTCCCGAAGTTTTCCCAAAACAGGGACTGAAACTATGAGGTTTCTAACTTATCGTTAAGAACCCAATGATCAATGAAATGACAAAGAACCATAAATAAATGATACTAAGACTCATTAAGACTTAGTTAAGTGTTTAGGAAGCTAAGGTGATACACGAAGCAACCAAGACAAGACAAGAAAAACATAGAAGACTTATAAGGCTACTATGAACTCAAACAAGCAATGTAAGCAAGGCAAGCATGATTTTGGTGTGTTGAACATATAATGCACTTGTTGGTAATTGGGCTTGCGGCCTGATTATTTAGTCCCGCCCACATGGAAATAATATTTATATTATTTATTGGTTAATTAGAATCCTAATCCAAGTGGGTTTAGGATTACTTAACCTACAAGAAATAGGTTTCTTGTAATAATATAAATAGGGCAACAAAAGGGATAAATCCCTAACATACATATTGGAGAACACGCCTCCTAGAGTTGCCGTCCTCTTCCTCTCTCCTAAATCTATCTCACCAAAATACTCTCTCTAGCCTAACCATCAAGATGGCTTGGATTTGCGGTGTGAACCAGTATTGATATCCGTGCTCCGTGATATCAATCCGACGAGAGAGACTTGCAGGTCTGTGGATATTGGCATACGAAGATCGTAGCTCAAGTGTAATTCTTCCGCTGCGTACAAGGCTCCAGTTCGCATAAAGGTAATTCGTGATTACTGTTTTATTGGCGAACTTGTATGATATATGATATGATATATCCTTCATTGGTATCAGAGCCTTATTGCTTGATTGCTCGTATTGTTATGCCATGAATTGCACGCTCTTGTTTTTGGGTTTGTTTAAAAGTTTTACCCGATAACGTAACAAATGGGTTTTATTATTTTATGTGTAAAACCTTGAAATTTTTGAGAAAAATTTATATGTCTGAGTTCCCTACGACGAGGCGAACAACATACTAAATTCTCGTTGAATTCCGTTGGGTTTTTTTCAAAATATCGCAAACCCAAGTTTTGTTGAAAACAGATTTTTCCGAAACTTTGCGTGCTGATTCGACCTGTTTATGTTCTGTAAAATCGTGATTTTATGGATTGTACTTGTAGTACTCCGTGAGGGCTTTCCAACGACATATCATATGCTTAATTTGGACTTAAAATGAACGTTTTATGGCCTCGCGAAGTTGGCCCTTCGCGAATCGATTTTTAGGGTTAAAAATTTCGACCTAAAACGAACCCCACTCTTGGCCTCGATACACGTGCCATTTTGGGCACTCCTTTCAAGGTAAAAAGTACACCAATGGGAAGTACTTGATGAGTCGAGTCCAACGCCACCGGCCGCGCAGTCATCGGACCACCGGAAGGCGGCGCATGGACGTCACTCTCCGGCACGGCGCGTGGAGACGACTGGAGCCTGTCCAGTCAACCGTTGACTGATGACGTGGCTGCCACGTCACCTGCCACGTCATCAGTGGGGCCCACTTCCAGAAAAATCCTATGTGTTGACGTCATCGGTGACATCATCGTGCCCACGTCGGCACGTCGACCCTAATGCCCGATCGGCTTCTTGGGGAAGCCCACGCAGCGCAGGTGGCGCGTGAGGCGCGCAGGCTCGCAAGCGGCGCGCGGCTCTGTTTTGGCCGTCGAGTCAATGGTGGTCTGTTTTGATCAATTCGGCTGTAAATATTTGTTTTGATTTTCGGTGTGTAAAAGCGTTTTCGATTTTTAAAAATAACAAAAATAATTTCCGAGGGCTGTTTTGTCATTCATTTGTTTAGGGCTGTTTGGGACTGTTCTGGAATTTTTTAAAATTCTTTGTGAATTTTAAGCTTTTTTAAGTCATTTTTAGCATATTTAATTGTCGTTTTGGGCTCTAAAATTGCGATTGGGACTTCACGAGACCCAATAAATTTATTTTCAGTAGTGAAAATATTTATGTGCATGATATGTACTTGATGGATCTGTTCTATCATATTTCTTTTGTTTAAATTATCAATTTATGAATATTTTCATGTTGTGCATGCTTTGGTTGTGATTACGAGCCTCGCGGATTTTCCCTCCTTACGTGTATGATGTGATTATATTTAGTAATTGATTTTTCGAAACAAAAGTGAATTAAAATATATATATGCTTATGTCTTATTTTTGCAACAAATTGTAGTGAAATGGCTTCTTCGAGAATGTAATCGGCGACCTTAATAAGGGTGAGAAATTAGATGGCTCAAACTATGGTGTTTGGCAAAGGAAAATCACGTACTTGCTAAACGAGCAAGAGGTTCTGGACAACCTTGATACTGTGATGGTAGAACCAGAGATGGGTAACTTGACCATCGCCCAGCATCGCCAGAAAATCGAGAATTCCTTGTGGAAAAAGAAAGATCGATGTGCACGCTTTACTATCTTTGAGTAGCATGCATAATGATCGATTGGCGAGTTTGAAAGCTATTGCTAAACATATGTGGGACCAAATTAAGCGCATTTATGGGAATACTTACGCTACAAAGTTAAGGACTTTGACCTATAAGTTTGAAAGCTATAAGATTGACGAAGCGAAACATTCTTGAACAACTTCGTTGAGATGTCAGAATGATTCGTGATCTTAAAGGCGATGGTTCGTCTTATCGATGAACAACAAGTTCAAGCGGTGATTCGTTCCTTTGCGATTCTTGGAGTGGTTTGAGGCGTATCTTGACTCATACGAGACTCCATTCGGACTTTGCGGATGTATCTCACCATGTTGAGCTTGAGGCTGAGTGTCATGAAGCGAATCGCGCGATAAGTGCTGCGACTCGTGATCTTGCTCTTGTTTCCCTTGAGGGTTCGCGCAAGCCACACGGGCAACGCAAGAAACAAGCTAAAGGCAAGAAGACTCAGAATTTGGGCCCCAAAAGTGACAAGATTGCTAAACGTCGTAGAGACAAAAAGAATATTGCTAAGCAAAGTGCTACAAGCTGTGGTGCCTTGGGTCATTTGCTCGGACTTGTCTGAGCCCAGAAGGTATCACTTAATCCTATCTCCATGCAAAGTTTTGTTTGCTCTCATGTTTTATTAGGTGACTCTCTCCTGTGTGGATTGTAGACTCGGGCTCAACCAAACATGTGACGAGGATCGAGAAGGATTTGTAGATTATCGAAAAGTTCTATTTGGTACAAGAAGAATTTTCATGGGAAGCAGTTCATCTTGAAGTCAAAGGAGTTGGCTCATACCAACTTCAATTGCGGAGTGGGCGCATATTGACTCTTCATGAAGTTCTTTATGCACACGGAATTCGACATAATCTACTATCAGTAGTACAATTGCTAGGACATGGATATTCTTTTAATTTTAGTAATGATCACTTGGATATTTGTTTTGGTGATGAGGTTTTGGGACATGGTTCTTTGTCAGATAATTTCTTTAAATTAGATTTGTTGGATTCCCATAATTCTTCTCTTAATTCTTCTTCTTGCATGGTTTATGATGATTCTAATTAGAGTTGTGGCATGCTAGACTTGGACATATAGGAAAAGATAGGATGACTAGATTGGCTAGAGAGGCCTATTGGGGTCTCTCGGCCAAGTCAACCTACCCTTGTGTGAATCTTGTTTGGCGGGAAAAGCTTGCCAAAAGCCTTTTGGTAAGGCAAAAGAGCCACACACCCATTAGAGTTAGTCCATTCGGACATTTGCGGACCAATGAATGTTAAGGCACGTCATGGAGCTTCCTATTTTCTCACTTTTATCGATGACTATACACGCTTATGGTTATGTTTACCTTATTTCTCACCGCGATGAAGCTCTCAAGTGTTTTGGCGCTTTCTCGCAGAGGTTGAGAATCAAAAGGATAAAAGCTTAAAAACTTTTAGAAGCCAGTGGCCGTGAATATTTATCGATCAATTTAAAGAATTGTGTGAGAAAAAGGGAATACGCCGACGATTGACAATTCCTAGAACTCCGCAACAAAAGCGGTGTTGCGAGCGAAGGAATCGAACATTGTTGGAAATGGTTAGGTCGATGATGGCACGGGCCAACCTCCCAATTTCGTTTTGGGGGATGCGCTAATGGCCGCCTACATACTTAACCGAGTGCCTTCTAAGTCGGTTCCCACACCCCTTATGAACTTTGGAAAGGTGAGAAGCCTAAATTGGGGCATCTTCATCCTTGGGGTTGTGCGGAGTTATGTCCATAGTACTTCCAATAAGTTTGGAAAACTAGGCCCTAGAGGAAACAAGTGTGTTTTCATAAGGTATTCGAGATACCTCAAAGGGTTATGTTATGTGCGGTGGAAAACCTAACGAAGGAATGGTGAATCGAGTCGCGCAATGTTGATTTCATTGAGAATGATTTCCCACAGATAGGTGAAGTTAGGAAAGACTTTGAACTTTTTGAGATGGAAGAAGAACACATGACATCTTTTGGCGAAGGTGGAATTGCCTCAACCTAATCCTATGGTACAACATGAGGTTGAACCTATGGAAGTCGCCAATGAGAGTCAAGGTGATCTTCATCCGAGTGGGATGCAGGATTCTAGTGGGAGTCCGATACTAGAGCGAAGAAGTAAGCGTGGAAATATACCTCGTCGTCGATTCGCGATCGAAGAGAATCTTTCTAACTACTTCTTTCAATTCTAGTGAGCCTACATCGTTCAAAGAAGCCCTTTCTTTACCTACAAACAGTGAATGGATGACTGCAATGGAAGATGAAATTTCCTCTATGAAAAAGAATCAGGTTTGGGAGTTAGTTGATCTTCGCAAGGTCGCAAGACTATTGGAAACAAATGGGTTTTCAAAGTCAAGCGAAAGCGAGATGGATCAATTGACAAATATAAGGCACGTCTTGTGGCGAAAGGCTTTACCCAAAGAGAGGGTTTAGACTATGAGGAGACATTCTCCCTGGTGAGATTTTCCTCTGTTCGCCTAATCCTAGCGATAGTAGCACACATGGATCTAGAACTTTATCAGATGGATGTTAAAACTGCATTTCTCAATGGAGAACTAGATGAAGAGATCTATATGACTCAACCAGAGGGTTTTGAAGTCAAGGGACAAGAGCGCAAAGTGTGCCGACTCAAACGTTCCATTTATGGTCTCAAACAATCATCTAGGCAGTGGTACATTCGCTTTCACCAAGCGATAACCTCAATTGGCTTTGTGATGATTGAGGAAGACCACTGTGTGTATGTTAAGCGATCCAAGAAAAGATCTTGATTACTGTCATTATATGTTGATGACATCCTACTAGCTGGGAATGACATGGAGATGATAAATGCCACTAAAGAGTGGCTGTCTGCGCTTTTCGATATGACAGACTTGGGTGAAGCAAGCTATGTGCTTGGAGTAAAAGTCATTAGAGATCGTTCGAAAAGATTTCTTGGTTTGTCTCAAGAGACTTACATTAAGAAAGTTATCGAACGATTTGGCATGACTAACTCAAAACCGTTGTCACTCCAATGGAAAAGGGATGTGTCCTTAGTACAAACCAATGCCCTAGAATGAAGAAGAGAAGAGAATGTCTACGACTCCATATGCAAATGCGGTAGGAAGCTTGATGTATGCTATGGTGTGTACTCGGCGACCTATGCTTTGCGGTTGGGATGTTGAGTCGATTCCAAAGTAATCACGGACCTCAACAACTGGATGGCGGTGAAGAGGGTTACTGCGTTACTTGGTGGGAACCACAAATTTAACCCTATGTTACCAAGGTGGGGATTTGAGCTTGAAAGGTTTCAGCGGCGCGGATTGGGCTGGAGATGTAGATGGTTATAAATCTACTTGGACTACGCTTTCCTCCTTGGTGGTGGAGCTATCTCTTGGAGTAGCAAGCGACAGACTAGCACCGCCCTATCTACGATGGAGTCAGAGTACATGGCTTGCTCAGCTGCGGTTCAAGAAGCTGTGTGGTTGAGGAGTTTTCTTCAACATCTTGATGTTACGACGCATGTGGATAGATCGTAGTCATTGCTTGTGATAGCATGGCGCTTTAGGTTACACTAAAGATCCCAAGTACCATGGGAAGGCGAAACACATTAACATCAAATATCATTTCACTAGAGACATGGTTGCGAGAAAAGAAAGTTGTTCTAGAATATATTCCTACTAGAAGCATGTTAGGCGACCCTATGACTAAACCTCTAGCTAGAGATCTTTCGAGGATCACATGTTGGGTCTAGGGCTTCGTAGGATTTGACTTTTATTACGAGAACACTTATGTTGACATTTGATTATTATTCATTATCGTTTGAATAAATTGCGGTTTCATTTTGTTCCTTTTATATGTTAATTGGATATTTTGATATGAAATTGTGTGGCATATATATTTTGATTAAAAGATGTCGTGGATATTGAATTGGCCCTCTCACACGGGTAATTCACCTTGTCGCCAGTGGGCGAGCAAGTTGAGATAGTAAAAGTCTTTGGTACCTACAAAGGGGTACGCAAATGACATTACATTTATCGCCTTGGCATACGGCCAAGATGAGACCTTTATAAGGTCGACTTTATATCCCAAGGAAAAGTCGAATGTGAGATCTTAAAGAGAGTCACTAGAAGAGTGGCGCTTTTAAGTACTCAAGTTAACGCCCGAAGAGGCGGCTAGACTAAGGTTCGTATGGCGTTTGAGCATGACATGCACTGCTTCGTGTGGGAGTTCCGTCATAGCATACACTTCATCTTGTATGTGACTATAATGCGACTTAAGAAAGTGATTGAATGATCCTGCTTCATCAGCATTGTGTGAGTTCTAGTGATCAAATCCGGATCACAATTATACCCTATGTGACTTAGAACTATATCATGAACTTGGGCGTTGATGATGCTACTTTGGCATGCCGACCAGCGGGCTATGCACATCTGATCCTACGAACATTCTTTGGGAAGCGATCGACCAAGAGTGATTAATATGAGTGTCTAAGGAAGATAGTATGATATGCATCTTTATTTTTGTGTTTCAATGCCATGGCGATCATATTGAACATACGGTTCAAAGGTTGATCTTGATACACAAACATATTGAGTTTTAAGCACCGCTCTTGAGGGATTGAGGATGCTTAAATTGATGTATATATACGATGCAGGGGTATAGGCGAGTTTTGTTTTCTAACGAGGGCGTTCTATCTTTGGTCGGATGGTGATTTGGTATAGCGCTCCACCCTTTATCTTTCTCGTCATGTCGCGCGCTTCACTTCCGGTATGAAGAGGTGTTTAACGGGTTTTGATGATACGATGTGGTTAGAGAGGTGAGTCCATGTGTATGCAGTGGGAGATGTTGGTAATTGGGCTTGCGGCCCGATTATTTAGTCCCGCCCATGGAAATAATATTTATATTATTTGGTTAATTAGAATCCTAATCCAAGTTGGGTTTAGGATTGACTTAACCTACAAGAAATAGGTTTCTTGTAATAATATAAATAGGGCAACAAAAGGGATAAAACCTAATCACAACTTTTTTAAGAACACGTCTCCCAAGGTTGCCGCCCTCTTCCTCTCTCCTAGAAAATCTATCTCACCAAAATACTCCCTCTAGCCTAACCATCAAGAGGCTTGGATTTGCGGTGTGAACCGATATTGATATCCGTGCTCCGTGATATCAATCGAGCGAAGAAGACTTGCGAGTGCGTGGATATTGGCATACGAAGATCGTAGCTCAAGCGTAATTCTTCCGCTGCGTACAAGGCTCCGATTCGCATAAAGGTAATTCGTGATTCTTGTTTTATTAGCGAACTTGTATGATATATGATATGATATATCCTTCAGAACAAAATCATCATGTGGAAATGTAATTGAAATTGAAAAAAAGTAAATTATTCATATACAACACAACATCAATTATAAAATCTATTAGAATTAAAAATTGATTTCGTGTTTATAAAATTAAGTACTTCATCGTTTTGGACAAAGAGTCCTCGTACTCAATGAGATATGGCCTTTAAAAATTAAAATAATCAATAAGATACTATGCTGTAAAATTACAATGTCGGAGTTACATTCTAATTAACCTTAATTTCCAAGTATCCAAAGCTGTCCATAATAAGGTGGATATGTATTATGTAGCAACTAGGTATGGAAGACCTATATATATATATATATATATATATATATATATAATTTCGTGTTGTAATCACAACTCACAACTAATTAAGAAAATATATACACTATATTACAACCATGTCGCCATTTCCTTTTTTTATACGCTTTGTAGCCCTAGCAATAGCTCTACAAAGGCATTTTGCGATTAAATTTGAAATCATCAATGATGCAAAAAACTAAACACAGGGGATCCGTTTTGAGCAAGAGATCGGCGTTCCATACACCAAACATATATTGTCAAACATTACCAACTTCATATTAAAAATATCCTCAGAAAAAACCGGGAAGATCGTAAACCGGTTAAGCTCGTGAAATTGTTCATCGTAGAGTACAAAGGAAATTTGAAGAAGCAATAACTGGGAGAAAATATCAATGTCGGTTACGTTTATTTAGAAGGGTACCGGGGAGACTTGAAGTGGGAATTTACTTCCCTAATCCACCATGAACTCGACCCGACTCACGTTTATCAATGGAATGGTGAAGGTCATGCACCCTCGGGTTGATTGAAGGAGTCGCGGATTACACAATTTTGAAGGCCAATTATTACCCTCGGCTTTTTGCAAAAGCGAGGACAAGGGGACAAGTGGGATCAAGTGTTGCGACGCGTACGACACGTTTTTTGAATATTGTGATGGATTTTTACATGGATTTGTGGGAGCACCGAACAAAAGATAAGATATTAAATGAAATAGTGATGACTACTTCGTTGAATTGCTTGCTTGGGAAGCAGGTTGATCAACGTGGAGGGAGTACAAGAACAAGTATGGGAAATCGGCATGAGTCGATTGATCGAATTTGCAAACATTTTAAATTTCCTCCCGTTATCCATGTTGCAACGATTTTGATCTCCTCTCTATTGCGTTGTATTTTTATAACTTTTTTTGCCAATTAATTTTCGTTAAAATTAATAAAATAAGTCATGTGTTCAACAAATGCCTTCTAAAGAACAAACTCGTCATTTCCCTGTAGTCGATACTAGATTTCGTGTCGTGCCTATGACACAGTATCGATGAAGCATGTCGAGTATATGAAGCATGATGCTAGTAAATTAGTATATGCTTGAGATTTTGTAGGGGTTGATCAATGTACACTACACTGAAAAAAAATATGATAAAAGCAAAAGAAATAACACATTTTATTGGCTTCAAAGTTTTGTAACTCATCCAAAAGAGTATAATTAAACATCAACCCAATACATGTTAAATAAACTCAAAAATGAAAATTTCAGCAAACAAAAACCATAAAATAAATTGAATGAGACAAAGTGAACAAACAAAATACTATTCGAAATCAAAAACACAAAGATTTCAAACAAATAGGGGAAATTTAACACACACTAAAAAAGAAATTAAAATACGAATATTTGAAATTACAAAATTAAGAAAAAAAGAGACAAAATATAATTAAACATCCAAAAACATTCTCTCTCTCTCTCTCTCTCTCTCTCTCTCTCTCACACACACACACATACACACCAACCCAATACTTGTTAAATGAAATAAACTAAAAAAATGAAAATCTTCGCAAACAAAAACCATAAAATATATTGAATGAGACAGAGTGAACTAACCAAAGACTATCCGAAATCAAAACCACAGAGATTTTAGGCTAATGAGGGAAACTTATCACAAATAAATAAATCAAATTCAAATATTTAAATTACAAAAATTAAGATTTACTTTTTAAAAAATAAATCCAGGGTGGACAAAATTTAGATTGAGATTCAGTTGATTACAATAACAATCAAACTAATAACTAAATATTTTTTTTACCAAATTTATCATAAACAATAAATCTAATAAATGAATTTATAAATAGTAGATCCTAGAATTTATAATATACCGTCACACACTAAATATTTTTGGCCGCTTTTTTTATCGAATGTATTTACTCCAATCAATTTAGAGAGATGAAGAGGTAGAAAGTTTGATTGTGTGAGGAGAGAGATGAGAATGTGAGTTTGATTTTGGATGGAGAAAGAAATAACGGTCAGTAAACCTAAAATCTAGAGAATTAACTGTTATTCACACGTTTGTAGTGTAAAAGATTTAATCCATGACCAGTAGTTGTGTTTGGTAAAAATGAATCCTGGCCGATAGTTAGCTTTTCAGAATCCAATCATACGAGTATGAGTTGTATTGTAATATATATTTAAAGCATAAATCCTTTTTTTTATTGTCGGCAAAATTTAATCCCATTCATACTTATGTTGCTTTTTATTTGATAATTTTCTTCCAGGGACCTCTATTCCTTCTTTACTTTTCAATAAATACGTTTTATAACAAAGTTGAAGAATCATCGTATACTCATAATGTATAACACTGCAAGAGTGCCTTGGTTCAATCTTAGATCGGGAATAAACCTCTTCTCTTTTAATTGTTATTCATTTTCTTCTTTTATAGCATATTATTAGAGCATATTGCAACCAATTTGGGAGATGTAATCTGAAAATATTACAGAGTTCAACAGACCCAAATTTTGTATTGAGATGCATTATTTTTGCATCCCAATGCACCTATTTGGAATTGTGAGGCGTTGTTTTAAAATTACGAAGCATCAAGTTGGTATTATAATACAAAAGAAAATCTTGATGCACAAATTGGATTTCACGATGCAAGCATATGCTATACAATGCAGAAAATTCGGATGCTCGAATTGAATTTGTGATACACAAATTGGATTTTCGATGCAAAAATTAGTTTTCGATGCACAAATTGGAATTGCGATGCAACGTGTGCCCTAATCGAATTTCACTAAGGGTATATTCGTTCTTTTGTAGTAAAAATGTCCTTTAGTAGTTAAAAACAAAATCGTGTCCTTTAGCGATTGAAAATCAATGGGAGGGGGCCGACCCGATTATCACCCTTTTTTTCAACCACATAAGGCCACTTTCACAATTTTGTTCCAATAATGCCCAATCACTGAACCAATGAAAATTCTTCTTCTTCTCATTCTTCTAGATATCTCCGACTTTAACTGTAACACCCCGCTCCTTCGTTAGCTCGGTTTGTGTGCTATACTTGCACTTCTTCCTTTGTTGATTGTATGTTTGGTTTACGAGAGGGTCTAGATATGTATGAGAGACCACGTTAAGACTAAAACACTATTAAGAGACTCCATATAGTTGTTGACTTGTTAAAGTCACAAGTCGTGACTTCGGCGATAGTCGGAATGCGCCGCGATTGAGGGTTTGCTTGTGTTTTGCGTTGACCTCGGTTTGGTCCTAGACCTTTATATGATTTATTAACATGTTTAGATGTATTAGACTTCAAGTTGGAGGTGTTCCTTAAGTCTATCGATGATTTGGAAGCTTTGGAGATAGTGCTCATCTCTATCGCGTAGTTCGGGAATCGAGTCGCGTAATCGTCTCTCCTTTGGAATTCTTATTTCCCTAGTTGTTATTCAACTTTCTAGAAGTATTTAAGCTTCTTCATTAGTCCTTAGACTTACCTTAAAAGTCTCCTTTCATTGCTCGTTCGATTGCGAGTTCATTCGTCGTTCCGGTTGCACGTTCTTGCACATCTTCCCGGTTTCGCTCCGAGTTGTTTCAAGAGTTGTTCGGTGTGTTTCCGACTTGTTTTGAGTTGGGTTAGACCTTAGAATGGTTCCCATAAGTTTGGGACCATTTAGGACATGTTTAGACCAAGTTCAGGGCTTAACAGGCGGCCGCATCCAATTTTGATCACTAGCCCGCCTCGAGGCGAGAGCATTGCCAAATCAACCCAAACCCCATATCCGGGCGCACTTTGGCCTAGAGTGGTCGCCGCCTCAACATCGAGTTGTGCATACGGAATTTTTCCTGTTTTGTGTTTTTACGAAAAATACCTATCCTACCCTCATTAAACCCCCTACAACCCTTCCTAACCACCCATACTTAACCCTAATCATGTCCTAACATTAGTTGGAAGTTAATGGAGTTAGATTAGTGATTACCTAATCTCTACTAATTGTACTTGGGAAATGTCTATTGTGCCCTCCTTAATTTGGGGTATAAATACCCAAACCCCTTTGTAATTTTGAAATCCTTTCATTTCTTCTCTTCCACAATACGTATTAGAGAGAGAGAGAGAGCTTGGAGATTCAAGCCCTAGCTTCATTCTTCCCGATCCAAGGCGATCGAACCGTCCGATGCCTTCAAACTTGATTCGTGAAGCCCTCGACGCATAGAACAACTTCACCGTTCAGATTTTGGTTCTCTTGAGTTTTCACTCAAGCTAGGTAAGTTACTTCCTTTTGATTTTGGTTCATTGGCCCTAAGGAAAACAACTTATATGCTATTTGTGGGCAATGAACATTTGATATGCTTTGTATGCCCAATTTGGGGATTTTGGAGTATAAACTTGTTAGGAGCATTTGTAAGATGACTTCTATGATTGTTGAAGTATATGATTGTTCTTCATCTTGTGTTTCTAGGATTATGAGTATGCTAGAAATCATGTCCATATGTTACTTGGATTTATTGTGGAAGTATGCCTATGATTGGGGCTTTGGAAGAGTGAACTCACTAGATAACATGAGTAGGATCACTTAATTGAAATTATGTGATTTATGGAATGGGTTATGATTTATGTTGGGTTTGTTGTGAATTTTAGGGCTTGAGAATCAAGCCCGAATAATGAAATTGTTGTTAAATAAAGTGGGTATTAATGTTGAAATTGATGAAGTGCGTAAATGATGAAACTTAGTATTTAGACTGCGAGTCTTAATAAGTCAATAATGTGTTAATGAACTCGGGTTGAAGTCCACGACATTTGGGTTTTGATTGATTATGATTATGATGAGTTCTTGGATTTTTTAGGCTTGGGAAACAAGCCGGATTATTTTGGGAGAATTTCTATAAACTTGAATGATGTGTTAATTTTGGGGATTTATGAAATGGTATTTAATGAAATGCGATATTAAGACTCGATGGATCATTATAGGTTCAATAAGATGTTAGTGAGCCTTAGGTTAAAATCCTACGATGTTCGGGTTTGGTTGGTTTTGATTGTGATACAGAGCATCTTAAATTGTGTCCCATTTGTGACACCCATGATATAGGCTTATTGAGGATTTATTTAGAGCGTGCTCGTTAGGGCACAGAGCATTAGAACCAACTTATGATCTCGTATTACTTTAAAAATGATTATTTGAATGAGTTCTCTTTTAGGGAATTTGGTCGGCGTGCACATGAAAGCACTTGCGAGGTTATGACTACTGCTTAGTTTTGATACCCTTGAGATTGGCTTTGAAGAAGTCAGAACATATATGGCAGTTGGAACTATGGTTGAGTCCGGTGTACCTTTAAGTGAGGATAAAATGCTAAGTCTGGATTTATGATTGTTCTTAGACTAAATAATAGTCTTTGGTTTGATCCCAGAGTAGAGGGCTATAGTAGACCTCATGTTGATTTCTTGAGCTTATATGCTACTTTTGATTGGGTGATAACTGGGGATTATGAGTACCTCAATATGTGGTTCTTGACTAAACTTATAAGTTAGTTGGATTTGTTAAGTATGTGCAAATATGTGTTAAATTGGTGTGTAGAGCTTTATGTCTACTTGATTTGATAAGTCCGCTATGGTCGGTCTTGATTCTTGTTTGAGCATGCGAGTAAATATCTACTGTGCATTGCATAAAGTCAGTGGCATTATTTGGATTGGTTTTTGTCGGGCGGGACATTACGAATCGTAAGATTCGTATTCGCTATGGATCGCCGCACTGGACCTCACACACCCTCCATTGTTGGCGCAATGGGAAGTAGCCCTGCTGCCGTAACAATCGTGCGTCATTGGGCGCTATTGATCTGGTAGGTTCTCGGTGTGAGTCGATGAATTCACAAAACATCGATGGCACGATCTGGTATAACATTGTTATTGCGGGAGCAACACAACGACACTATTTGGGTATCTTCTCTATCCCTTATGTGGCTTACTATGAGCACTTACATGAAAGATAATGTGCTATGTGGTTTATGAAGTTTATGTTACTTGGTGACTTAATACAAGTTTATTGTTGGTATACGATTAAGATGACATGATTTTATACATGTTTGTGCATTATGCCATGCCACGCCATGCTATGCCATACAATTGCATGTAACTTCTTGGGTCATTATGACTCATTTCGTTGTTTGTTTTCCTTAGTTTGTGCGGTGAGCTCGTTAGTGCGCGTTGCGGCTACTGGTGCATCGATAGCGAGGTGGTCTTCAGGACGATAGCTTGGGGTTATTAGTATTATTGTATTAATTATCTTGTGAGATACGGATGTAAAGTTATGTAAACTTTACTTGGGTAGTTATGTTAGTATTTTATTGTCGTTTATTTTGGGAGCCGACTTGTTTGGTCGAGCTATTGTATTTAATTAGAAGTTATTATGTCATCTTCAGAGCAAGGTTTTAGCTCGCTTATTCTAGTATTGTGTTATGGTTATTTCTATCTCGACAATTTTAGTCGTGAGTCCTTGGTTTAGTTGTTAGTATTTGAATCTCTTATTCTTTTAGTTGATTTATTCCTCAGGCATGTTATAGCCGTAGAGTTGTTGTTTATCGAGGTTGGGTTCTTGTTGCTTCGCCAGGCCTTAGGTTGCGATGGTTTGTTGTCGTCTGCGCAATGTTGCGTCCACGCAGTAGAATTTGTCAAGAGATAGTCGTCTCTCGGCCTTGTATTCCTTAGTTTATAATTATAGGCTTTGGTCCCACTTATGATTAAACTTCCATGACGTTGGTTTTATTATTCCGTATACGGCTTTACATTCACATTTTTGAGCTTTATGGCTCAACTCTTGACTTCGTACCATGATGCTTAGCGGTGCTTGTCCATCGTTTAGCTTGTCTTGATGCTTGACCTTGGATTTCGCATTGGAGTCCGGGTCGGGCTGTCACACTTGGTATCAGAGCTATAGGTTAGCTATTTCGCCAGGATAGGTTCCTTGGCCTAGTTGGGTTGGGTTTATTGTTGAGTTATTGACGCTGAGTGTTCTTTGTAGGCGTTTTATGTAAAGAACTTGGCGTGGAGCTAGTTCTAGTAGACCCGGTTCGGGTACAGCTCGTGGTAACGAGAGAGGAGAGAATGTTAATGATATGCGTGTGACTCCTCAACAGATGTTTGGATTGAAAGACGATTCTACTGTTCTTGCGAAATTCTTGAAGTTGAAACCAGAAAGTTTTGATGGAGAGCCGGATGCTACTAAGGTGAAACATTGGCTAGAAAGCATGGAGAAGATCTTTGCAGTTTTGGGTTGTACGTCGGAGGAGATGGTGACCTTAGCGGTGTTTAGGTTGGATGGTGCGGTTGAGCATTGGTGGTTTGAATTACGAGATCGTTGGAGGCGGCATGGAGTGCCTCAAGTGTGGGAGAACTTTGTTAAGGAGTTTATGGTACGGTTTAGTCTGATAGTAATTCGAGAAAGAAGAGAGATGGAATTCCTAGTGTTAGAACAAGGAGATATGACCGTGGCTCAGTATTCAACAAAGTTTATGGAGTTGGCTCGTTACTGTAGTTACTTGGTACTAGATGAGACTAGGAAGACTGAGCGGTTCGTGAAAGGCCTGAGGATGAATTATCGTAGGCAGCTTATCCCCTTACAGCTTACGGATTACCAAGGGGCTGTGGATCGTGCATATGCGATGGACATGGATATCGAGGATCATGCTCGAGAGAGAACCTCAGAGACTATTTGGAGTGATACTTTTACCTCTGGACGGAGACGACGAGGTGACGCATTGGTATGTAACTTTTGTAAGAGGATAGGACACGCCGAGAATAGGTGTTGGGGTAAATCAGAAAAT
>CM028384.1:77207443-77286550 GCA_013146195.2 Codonopsis lanceolata | reverse complement strand
TCTTTTTTAGAGCTTCCCGAGGAGACTTGGATATTAAAACTACAGGGGTCTTTCAACTTAGGTGGTAATTCGGGTTGTAAAAGCAGGCCCGTTTTGGAAACAACAATCTTTAATTGTTTCAAACTTGTGTTTCTTAGGTGAAGATCTTTGAAAAACTTTGCATAAATATTTTTAATAACATTAAGCAAAGGTAAAATTAACATTTACTTTTGGATAACATATTATAAATTTCCGTGAATTGTTTGTCCATTCGGTTTTTCATAAGTCTTCTTGGAAGCGGAATGGAGGAACATAAGGTGGTGGAGCCACATAAGGTTCCTCTTCTTCGATCTAACTCTTTTCTACTTCTTGTAAATTTTTTCTTTTTTTTTACTTTCTTCTTCTCTTTCTTGTTCGCTTTATTTTGAACATCTAACTCTACTTCTACACTTTGCTTTTCTCTACCTCTTGATTAATTAAATCATTAATCTTCTTTTATTGCTTTCTCACTTTATCTTTGATTTCTTTTTTACTTCTTTTGAGGAATTTTCTCTTTACATGCTTGAGGCATATTAGAAGATGATGAGAAGGATCACTTACTCTTCACTATCACTTACCCGCCCAGGCTTTGAGGTTGAGGCTTGTTCCTCTGAGAAAAGTTTAGGATGATTCCTCGACGGGATTATATGTGTTTGGGAAGGGATCATTCCTTGGCCTTTGAGGTACATATTCATAGCATTAGCACATTCGGAATACATAGCACTTGACGGACAAAATTAGTAGCATGAGAATATAATCCCAAGCACATGCTTTTTAAATTTTTCAAATTGAGCTTGTGTATTTGAATTATCTTGCAATTGATATAGGCTCTATTTTTACCTCTAGCACTTTTACATTTGGGAATTAATACTTAGCATCTCAAATAATTCTTCTGGTGCTTAAGTGTCATTCTATTAATAGAACCACAAATTTATCAACCATAGTTTGTAAGCTGGCGAAAGACCATGATAAAATTGAGCACTAACACATGTTGAGCCAAAGTGAGGGGACATAATGAGCATTTTTAAATCTATCCACATGACTCATGGAATGTTTCACACAGTTCATTTTGAATGACATGATTTGTTTTCATACTCGTAAGAGATGCATGTTTGTAAAATTTACTCATAAACAAATCATATAATTGTGCCCAGTATAAACACTATTTGGTGTTAGGTTCATAAACCATCTCTTTGCCAATTCTTTTAATGCAGGAAAATATTTCATTTTAATTTGATCTTGATTCACCCTCCTAAAGGAAAAGTACTCATCATGTATTCATATTCTCTCAGCCCGAGGGATCTTCATGGGGCATCCATGAAAAGATGGTATGGCATTAAAATAATGACCTTTTTAACTCAAAATTCCTAACAAATCGCAAGACTAGACATGATGTCACAACATTTAATGAAGGTCTACTAAAGTCATTAATAGTTCTTTGATTTACCACTACTTCCATATTTCTTCTTGCAAGCTCTTCTTGTCTTTGATTCCTATTAGTTGGGTCAACTAGGTTTTCGGATTACGATTATTGTTATTTTCTTCCATTGTAGGATCAACGAGAGGATCCTCTTGATTCAATTGGTCTTGATTATCGGGCTCAAGCTAGATTTTCAAAAAATTCTTATTATCTTTTAACAATATTTATATCTTGATTTAAGTCTACCAATTTAGGATTTAAAGATCTACGACCTTGCATAAAAATCAAAAGCAATTTAAAAACAACTAACTATTAAAATAAAATAAAATTTTTTGTATTTTTATTTTTTTTATAAAAACTGAAAATTAAACTAAAAACTAAATTAAATTAAAAACTACGCTACCAACAAACTAACTACGTGAACTAGCTTGTCCCGACAGCGGCGCCAAAAACTTGATCGATGTTTTAATTAATCTTTTTCCTTGCAAGTGGACAAGACTATTATAGAATAGAATTGGAAGCAAGGGTCGAACCCACGAGACAAGTGATCACGAGCAGTGCAATTTATTGATAGCAAATTATTAACCTAAGGGGGTTTTATGTTTAATTCTACTCTAAACTACTAGTTATAGATGTTTAACTAATTAGCAGTAATAACGAGATATGAAGATCTTATGGTGAGTGGAAATCTAGGATTACGGGTTTCACTTATATCTCCTTTATGTTCAATTCATAATAATGTCATTCAATGTCTTGGGTTCGTTCACTAAAAATAGATATAGTCTGTTGAACAATTGGTTCAGCCTCCATCCCATAAAATTCATCCATTCTATATCCTAAGCACGAGGCGTCAATCTAGTGTCACCTAGATTTATGATCTATCGTCACCTAGATCATGTAAGAACCTGGTCCTAACTTATCACTCTCGTGCATCGATAGGTCCAATTTATTGTGTTGGTGAGCCGATTAATGCGACATATGCACTTGGTCATGCGTTATCCGCACCTCTAAGCCTTTATTATTTGCGATTACATTCATTTGTTCAAAGCAAAATAATATAGGGTTGATAAACAACACAATCAACAAGCATTGAATAGACATATATAAGAATCAAAACATAAATTGATACAAGTTACCTCCCACCTCTAGATTATGGATGATTTAGTTCATCATAGACAATGAACAACACATGGAGATGATTGGATACATGATTTGATCTTCAATACTTGAAATTACAAAATCTAACTATGTTATACAATCTAAAACTACCTAAAATCTATGATAAGAGAGCTTCCAGGGCGTCCTCCTTATGCTTAGGCTCGGCATCGGCTTCTATATACTCGGGAGTTGTGATTGGATCGAATGACGTGTGAAAATCCGAAAATCAAGCATTCGCCCACCTTGCATGAGGTGGTCGCAAGGTCTTTGGATACCTTGCGTCCGCCAAGGTCTCCGCTTTTGATTTCTTTGATTGCTTCTTTTATGAGTCAACACTTGCCTACCTTGCGGTCGCGAAGTGCGAGGCACCTTGCGTCCGCAAGGTGTCCGATTGTCGACTTCCTTGTTTCTTCAATTTTCCTCTTTGGCCCTTTCTTGTAATTTGCACTTAAAACCCGGAGTTTCGCGTATTTTCACAATAATCCGAAACTTACAAAACTCACCGAAAACATATATTAGTACTCAAAAGACTCGTGAACTAGCATAATTTAAGTCATAGAAGTATATAAAATCGACGTATAAAATACATCGATCAGGCACACCTTGCGATCGCAAGGTCCTTTAAAATCCCGGGGTTCTATTTCTTTAGTTACTGTCCACCTTGCGGAGGCAAGGTGCAGGAACACTGCGACTTAAGTAATCGCAAGGTCTCTTGTTCCTTCTTCTTTTTCTTCTTCAATTTTCATTCTGACCCCTTCTTGGAATTTGCATATAAAAGCTTTATAGTTTGCATGTTTTCACCAGAAACCCTGAAACTCACAAAACACTAGAAAACATATATCAGTATCCAAAAGCCTCGTAAAATAGCATAATTTAAGTCCTAGAAGTATAGGAAATTGACGTATAAAATACACCGATCACTACACTTGCCGCACTTGCTCCATTTGCTATATTGGCGGTCTCGCTTGCAGGATTTTTCTTTCTTTTTTGCATTTTTAAACCTGTGCAGAAATTTTCCCCTTTAGTCGCTAGGCATTTCGGCTTTAGCTGGAAATTTTTCTTCGCTGCAATTTCCGGCCTTAGCTGGAAAATTCTTCCTTCGCTGCTGCATTTCCGACTTTAGCTGAAAATTTCTTCTTTTGCTGCGTTTCCGGCCTTAGCTGGAAAATTCCTCTATTGCTGCAATTTCTGGCCTTAGCTGGAAAATTTTTCTTTTGCTGCTGCATTTCCGACTTTAGCTGGAAATTCTTCTTTTGCTGCTGCATGTCCGGCTTTAGCTAGAAATTTCTTCTTTTGCTGCTGCATTTCCGGCTTTAGCTGGAAATTTTTCTTTCTTCTTTGCATTCGACTTTAGTGGAAAACTCTTCTTTTCTTTCTGCATTCCGGCTTTAATTTGGAAATTCTTCTTTTTCTTTGCATTTTCTCGCTAGAAAATTCTTCTTTTTGCTGCTACTTCCGGCTTTAGCTGGAAAATTCTTCCTTTATTTTTTGCTGCTGCATCTCCAGCTTTAGCTGGAAAATTCTCCTTCTTTTTTTTTCTTTCTTGTTCTTTTGCATGCTTACATTTCTTTTTATTCCGTGCTTACATTTATTATTTATTATTTCTTTTTTTTTATTCTTTTGCATGCTTACGTTTCTTTTTATTGCATGCTTGCATTTTTTTATTGCATGCTTACATTGCCGCTGATATTTTTGGTTTTTCTGCTCATTTGGCGGCTGATCCGCTGGGGATATGGACTTTCCCTTGCTCTTGGATGGATGACCGTCAAATTTTGTTTAACAAAGTTAACTTTGTTAACTTTCTGTCAAGCTTCAAGGGTCATTTTGCAGCTTTGGAAATCTGAGGACTTAAGTGGTGAACCTTCAAACTTTAGAGGCGGAAAAAGGAAAAATTCCTTTTTCCACCCATAAGTGGACGGGAAGGAGAAGGGTGAAGCTTGTGAGAACCCAAACCCTACTTGTGTAACATGCCTTTTATACTGGATTAATATGTTCATTATGTGCCTTAACATGTTTTAGAGTCCATATTGTTCATACCGTGCTCGCATTAGGTCAACCATGATCGTAGTTGCTTGTATGCCTTCTATACGTTGCATGCTTTGTTATAACTACTTTGTGTATTATCTTAGTACTTAACTAAGTCCTACTAGAGCCTTAGTACCTTTATAACATGCTTAATGTATGTCATAACATGTTAGAGAGTTCATTTTGTTCATGTCATGCTTGCATTAGAGTTGTTACGTTCATAGTCGCTTGAATGTCTTCTATGTGTTGCATACCTTGCCGTTTGTGCTTTGAGTGTTCACCTTAGCATGTTAGCACTTAACCAAGTCTTGTTGGAGTGCTATTATCTTGCATATATAACTTATAACATTCATCTTGATCATAGTAGGCTTGGTTGAGAGTTTAGAAGCATTGTTGCTTCGTTTGAGTCTTAGGGTTTCTCGGGATTGCCTTCGTTGCTTGTATTCTTTGTGTTTTCAACTTGCGAGAAGTTCAATTGAGTTCTAGACCAAGTGTACTAGTATTTCTCATGATTGCACAATCTTTGTTCATAGACTTGTTGCATTTGGTAATAAGATGACCAATTTATTTCTTCACAGATCAGTCATGTTTTTGGGCAAACTTTGGGAAAATTATGGTACCAATATACTAAATAGAATTTTCTAATAATTTAGTATGTTTTACCTTCATACGTTAGGATACTCCTGTAAAATTTGGTAATTTTCCAAGGTGTCTAAGTACTTCAATTAGGTCTTGACTTACGGCTGTGCCAGAATTCTGTTTTCAAGAATTCAGCTTCTGTACTTGATTTTGTTGTAACCTTATCTTGATGAATATAAGTCCAAATGGAGTAATTTGAAATTCTAAAATATATTTTAATGAGTTTAGTTTTAGAAAAATCAATAATCAACTCATTTGGAGTTGTGAGATATTTATGGTCGATTTTACAAGATTGACTGTCCAGTAACTTCTCAAAAAATGACTTGGGCTGAAACTAGGACCATGCGCTCGCATGGTCCATAAGTGATGCGACCGCATCATGCTAGAATCACATCTACGGGACTTTTTCTTGCAATCTGAATTGTGAGCAATTAAACCCTTGAACCCCCATCCTAATTGACCCTAAACCATCCTATTAGACCCTAAATGAGTTGGATTAACACTAACCTCAATCATTCTCCACTTGACAAGTGGATTCCCATTCCTTCTCCTTGTGACATGTGGAGTTCCACTCAAAATTTGCATGTCATATATAATCCTCCCAATTTGTGATCAGCCACTAAACCCACCATATCTGAATATTTCTTCTCTCTCTTCCCAAGCTTTTGTGTGTGAATGGTGAGGGGAGATTAGTGTGTGTTTCTTTCATATCTTGAGCTCCCGAACTCCGATTGTCAAACCGAGACCACCAAAATGAAGCTATCGACGAGGAGCACGATTCCATCTGATTAGTTTGTTTTCATTCCATCTTTTTATTTGGTGTAAGGTAAGCTATTGATTCCCCTTAGGATGTATGCTAGAAATGACATGTCCCCCTCTTCTTATGATTCCCATGCTCCTACCATGTCCTTGCCATGTATGATGATGATTTGAGTTCATGAGATTTTTGAATGATATGTTCATCTTGTTGATTTAGTCATAAACCTAGAATTAAAAGTGTTCTATGCCTCCTTAGGAATAACTATTGTTCTTGGACTAATGACTTTTGACAACGTTAGAGATTGTGATTTCTAGGGTCCCATAAACTGTGAATTGTTCATCCTATTGATTTGGTCCTAATCTTAGAATTAAAAGTGTTATATGGCTCCTTAGGAATAACTATTGTTCTTGGACTAATGACTTTTGATAACTCTTAGAGATTGTGATTTCTAGGGTCCCATAAACTATGAATTGTTCATCCTATTGATTTGGTCCTAAGCTTAGAATTAAAAGTATTCTATGTGTCCTTAGGAATAACTATTGTTCTTGGACCATTGACTTTTAATAACTTTAAGAAATAATGATTCTAAGGTTCCATGAATTATGAATTGATAATAATTCTTGACTATGGTTGTTATTTGGATCCATGGCCTAGTCTATCCTATACGAGAACTTAGAAAAGGGTTTAGAATGCATTTAGCATTTAAAATCTATTGGATGAATTTATAGAGACGACTCAACGGAGTCAAATTTAGTGAGCCATTGAACAATACCGACTCAATGATCAATCCCTACGACGTTCTAAACACGTTTCACTAAGGATAATAATTCTAGACTTTTGAATTTGGATTGATTACCATGCTTTATTTTAAATGTCATATAATAGAATGCATATTTGACATGTTGAGTTCGCTCTTGTCGAACTCAATCCTACTTGATTATTGATGAGAATAATTACTTATCATGAATGAGATCGCTCTTGTCGACCTCGTTCACCACCTGAGAATTTGTTAAGTAAACACTACTTGGCATTAGCATGAGTCCAGCTGGCATCTTGTCTTCGTTCACACACGCCTCCACTGTGGCCACAGTGGGGAAGTAGCCCCTTTACTGTAACCATTAGAGCATCATTGGTGTGTCTATCCCGGGCATCTCCTCGGAAGGTCGATGTACTCACACACATCTGACACCTTACATTCCAGATAACGCTTGTATGCAGGAACTATGTAGTGGCCCGGCTCTCCATATATCCTTATCCTATGTGATTTAATTATAAGCACCTATGTGAAACAATGTGCATCTTGGATATATGTTCTATATGCTTATGTGACGATATCTTGCCTTGTATGTTGCATATTGCCATGACATGCATGATTGATAGCTTACACGTCTTTATGATTTACCCATTCCCCTTTACTGCTTTAGATCTTAGCAAAGAAGGTCCTTCTCATTGAGGCTTGCGGTGTTCGTGTTCCCTTGTTCCTCTTTTGGTCCACCGTTGCAGTTGAAGAGGTGGTTTAGATGTCCTCTTCCTTTCTTTTGTAATTTGCAAGGACGACGGATTTTAAAGCAAGTCATTTAGACAATGCTTGGGAATGTGCTAGAACTTGTACTTGTTTATTTTAGTTAACTACTTGTAGTATTATCATTTGTAGTACTTTTAACCCCTTTTGTGCCGGTAATGTGTTAGCCGAGCTTTGGTTATCATGTTTAGTAGTTCACTACGTATAAGTCTTTCGCTGAGCATCCTATTAGCTCTTATTTAATTCTTGTCCATAAACTGCTAGCTTGGGTTCCGGCATGTAGTGTCGCCGATGACTTGGATTAATTGCTTAATTGTTATATCAGGTTTGAAAAGTTTTAAAAATTCTGGCCTTTTGGTGCCGAGGCGTGTTACGTCTCCAATGTTGCGTCACGTCGATTTCTTAAAATGAGTCCTTGCATGTTTATGTGTTTACTTGTTTCGCTCCTATTTGGGTGGTCCGACCCGCGGTTCCACCTCGGGTTCGGGTCGTGTCACCACAAAGCTACTGCTTCACTTCTTCTTCTATCTTTTCTTCTGCTGCGACACTTGCGACCATTGTTGTTGCTTTGCTAATTTCTTTTCCATTTTCTCTCATTTTCTCGATTTTCTTTCGCCAATTTGCGTGTTTCTCTTAGCAGATGGCTTCTTCTTCGTGATCGCGGAAGGGAAAAGCTCTGATGCATCCGGAATCAGGCGAGAGGAGGAAGGAACTCCCTCATTTGACCCGGAATTACGTCAGATACCGCTACTCCAAGGATGATTGGAGTAACCTTCATCGCGATTGGAACACCCACGTATCTAATCTTCCAAATTCTGCTGTAAGTTTCTTCTTTTCTAAACCAATTTGGATGATTTCTCAGAACTGCTAGATTTCCGCGCTGCTTTGGCTTGTTGGAGCATTTCTGACCCTGCTTATAATGCTTATGCATGCAATATATATGTTAGAATGATACCAACGAGCTCTAGCTCAACTGGTACTGCTCACTTCTCCTAACGGAGAGGTTGGGTGTTCGAGTCTCACTAGAGACACCCTGGACTTTACAACTCTCAGTAGAGAGGTCGGGTGTTCAAGCCTCTTCAGAGGCATCGTTGTTGTTAAAGCCTTATCCAAAGGCCTCATTTAGCTACTCACTTATCAGGTCGGGTGTTCAAAGCCTCCCCAGAGGCACCAATTGTTCGAGCCATACCAAAGGCATCATATATATATATATATATAATTGTAGCCTTTCAAGGCATTAAAAATAATAAATAAAAAATTAAGGGTTGAAGTGCGGTCTATGTCCCCTCAACCTTTGAAAAAAAAATAAAAAAATAAAAAAAAAAAAAAAAATATATATATATATATATATATATATATATATATATATATATATATATATATATATATATATATATATATATATATATATATGCTAGAATGATGCAATTTGATGATTATTCATGAATTTTATGCAATTTATTTTTGCGATGCATAATTTAACTAGTTGGCACTATTTGACTCTGCAATGCATGTTTTATATTTTTAATGCAATTTTGGCTATATGATGCATGCTTTAGGCTGAATTTTTTTTAATATGATGCATGCCTATGAAATAGACTTTTTGGAATATGATGCAATTTTTTTAGGCATATTTTCGATATATTTTCGGATGCATACAAAATATAACATGGATACTTTATGCGATAAAATTCATTTTTATAAAATGCTTATGCTGCATAAATATAATAAATGTCACGGGAATATTTTTCCTTTTCATGATTTGCGACATTTTTTTTATTTTTTTGCGAATGCTAAAATGCAGCTATTTGGATAATAAATGCAAATGATAGATGGCTAATGCATGCATATATCATTTTATTGAATGCAAATGCAATGTAGAAAACTTATGGGATGCTTGCTAATATTATACATGAGCATTTTTATATGCAAGAAAATGCAAAAATGCGTTATATAATTAAATGCAAACACACATTATTTATATATATATATATATATATATATATATATCATATGATAAATAAAATGCCAAAACATATTTTTGAATGCGAAAAGATGCATGTTTTTTAGGTGCTAAAAGATGCAAATCAATATTTTTGAATGCTAAAATGCAATACAAAATTATTATCATTTTCTTCTTTTTTTATCAAAAATTTTGAATGCAATAAATTCTCTTTTTTTTGTTCGAATGCAATAAAATCTTTTTTTTAATGCAAAAGTGCAATATAGAAATTATTATGCAAACATTTTATTTATCATATGCAACATGCTTATATTTAATAATGTGTACAGGAACGATAAAAGGATAGTAAACTTACTTTTTCTTTTTTTCTCTTTTTTTAGATGCGTAGACCCCTGGTTCGTATTCGGGCCACATGAGCCAATGTTTATGATATTTATAGCTTGATGCCCGAGGCGACACATGTTTTGGTTGAGGGCCCTGGCTTCAGCGCTTTTCTGCGGGCTTTCGGCCCCTTTCGCAGCTATTTTCCCATCTTTGAGGTGCTGAGGAACTACTGGGGATACCACCCACGCCTTCCATTTCAGCTGGGGGGAGGCGACCATGACTCCCTGCGATTTTGCTGCGATTACCGGCCTTCCTACCAGCATTGGTAGGACTTTTGAGCCTGACTACACTCTCCGTCAGCATCATGACGTGGTGGAAGAACTCTTGAGCTTCGAGCCCGAATATAAATCAGCGGATGAGGTCTATATTGGCAGCGTGCGGAAATGGCTCCTGGCACTTCTCTATATGAGGTCTAGAGCATTTTTTTTCTTTTTCCTTGGCACTTCTCTTTTTGCCAACTCCTCCACCACTCTGAGGGTCTCTATTTTGGCACGCCTGGCGGACTTTGACCACATTGCCGATTATGATTGGGGGCAGGCAGGCCTGCCGAGCTGTATGCCTCGATAGACAGGGCTAGCCGCAATGACTCACCTACCCTTAATGAATTAGCTCCGTCGTGGGAGGTATCTTTTCTTTTCCTGCCTTTGTTTCTTTTTTTTTTTTCGATTGCAGCATATTTTTCTTTTTGCTGATAATAATAATTTTTTTTGCAGGTTTGGGCTTTTTCATTTTTTCATTTCACACCGGGTCGGTTGAAGCAGCGCTTTCACGAGCCACGATACTTGGCTGAGTTCGCGGATGAAAACAGAGTCCGGCCGGATCGAGACAGCAGCTGCTCGAACATAGATTGGGTGGAGGAGCGTATTGCCAGTTCGAGCGCGGGCGCCGTGCATTTTCTCCGCTGGAGGGGCCTGATAGGTCATTATGATATGACCTTTGAGATGAGCCGCTGCCGAATACTGATGGTATCCATTATGGTTGACTCGTTGTATATAGGCGAGCGGGTCAACCGCCAGCACTCTCCACTTTTGACTCCCCCAGTGGTACCTCCTATGCCTCCCATTTGGGTAATCTCACCAGATTTTCTGCCGAACAAGTATCAATACCTATCGAAGTTTCCTATGCCTCTGAGTGATTTCCCGCCTATGGCATACGAGGATTTTCTGAGGACCATGCTCCATCCTCCCCCTCATGTTCCTGCGGCAGCCAGACGTGCTTCAGATGCTTCTGCTAGGTCGAGGCCTTCTATTCCATCTCTTGATGAGCATCCGGAATTCACTGCACCTGATGATGCTTTCTCCACCTTTCGATATCATCGTGGCGGCAGGATGGTGGAGGAAGTTCTCCCTAAGGCTGATATTCCTGAGGAGTGCCGGGTCCCGGAGCAGGCTCGCTCGGTAGACACATTTCCCTTTTTTTTTTTTTTTTGCATCTCTCTCTTTTTCTTATTTCTCTTTCTTTTTCTTATTTCATTTTTTCCATCATGCATATATTTTTTTGGAGACTAATATATCTTTTGTTTTTTTTTGTTGTTTCACTTTTTTTTGTTGCTTTTTTTTCTTCTTCAGGTGAATGTGTCTACTGACAAGAAGTTGCTGCGGGGTTTCTTCAGTATCAACAAGCTTTATCAGAAGCTTGTGGACGAGTTCTCTTGCCGAGGGAACGATGTGGTGCTGCAGACCAGGCGCCGGATCCAGTCGCGCTCAGATAAGAGGACAAGCATATAGGATTGGCGGAGAGGGCCCTCGAGTCATGGGAGGCGGTCTTGGCAGGAGCCAGTCTTCCCGTGGCCATTAGCTTTTAGATACCTGCATTTATTAGTTTTTCTTTTTTCTTTTCCTTTTTTTTTGTACCAAAAATCTGTACATATATTTATTATGCAATGCAATATAATTTTATATGATGTAAGAAAATGAAATGTAGACTCAATAATCATGCACAAAATAAAGCTAGACCAAATATCTAGGGGTAATGGCACACTGTAGCTCAGAAGTGGATTTTAGAAAAATACACCTTCGGGCTCGAACGGGCTTTTCTGATGATCTGCGGGGAGGAAGAGGTAGCCGCCTCTTCCTGTGCCTGACCTCTCATAATTGCTGCAAGGCTATCCCTTATAGCCTCTTCATTTTCTTCGCGATCAGACAGAGCAGCAGACGATGGTCGGAGCCGAAATACCAGGATACCAGGCAGTTTGGGGAACAGGAAGGAGGATCCTGGCGCCCCCCATAAGGGATGTGGGCGCAGCGCCAGGGAGGAGTATTGGCGGCACCAGGGCTTCTTTCTGTGCAATCCATGTTTATGCACTATTCGCGCATTGTGCTCAAAATTGTCTGTCTCTTCAATTTTTCGGTATAAATGGCAAACGAGGCAGCGCTCAATTTTTCATCAGCCTTCTTGCCTTTCTTCTGTTTAAGCTTTCGACCTCCCTTTTGCTCAGTTTCTCCTTCTTTTATCAGATAGACTTTTGCTTTTCTCCAAAAATGGCTCTGCACCAGCTCATACAACATTGGAAATGGAAATTTATGAAAATGCCCTGGATTTTGGGTCCTCTCCCTGCGATCAGATGAACGTGACTGGTTCGAGCATATTTATGGGTATAGGTGTCTGTTGTCGTCGCGGACCCTTATCATCAATTGGGATATGCTGAGGGGAGCTTCCAGATTTTGGTCAGCTCAGGACCATCTCTTTAACTTTGGCATGAACGAGATGTGCCCCACTTTTGAAAAATTTTGTGCCATGGTGGGGATGGCACCTACTGGTCTTATTGTTGTGCCGTCTCATCGGAGTCGTCCATATATGGCAATAAGGGAGCTCTTTGGCACCACTCACGCTGCTACTCCAGGCTTTTATAATGGAGTAACTGACCGTCCTTCCTGGGGCTTTTACAGAGAACAGGGAGGATGACCAAGATTATTTACGACGCCATCTGTCGTCTCTTTTTCTTTGCCTTGTGGGACGGTACCTGCTGGTGGGCCAACTCGGATATATTGATGTGCGGGTCGTGGACCTAGCATTGCAGGCTCGGGATCGCCGGGTGAACATTATTCCGGTGATCTTGGCAGAGTCTTTGGCGGGCATGGATACCTTTTCAACTGGCGATGAGTTATTCTCTTCTGGCAGCCCTTTTTTGATCCACATGTGGTTGGAGGAGCATTTTAAATGGGTGATGGGCCCAGTGCTGCCGGGAGCACGATATGATCCAGGGCTCTATGGCTCTCGCGATCATTATCCCCAGACCAATTTTTCAGAGTCCAACTGGGTCGAGAGTTTCTTGCGGAGAGGCTCCATGGATATAATATGGGTCACCACCGGTGATCCATTGCCAAGATAATCGGGTTCTACGCCCAGTTATTTTGCTCGTATTGAGCTTACTTTTTGGTATGATAGGATCTTGCGCCAATTTGGCTGAGCAATTTCATTCCCGACCTCGAAGTCGCTTGTGGCTATGGAGCTGGAGATAAACAAGGATTTGGGCACCGTTATCCAGAATATATGGTAGCTAGATGATCGATGTTTTATTTAATCTTTTTCCTTTCAAGTGGACAAGACTATTATAGAATAGTTTTGGGAAGCAAGGGTCGAACCACAGAGATTTGGATTTGATTATAGTAAATTTAACTAATCTATTAAAATAAAGCAATTACTAACTAATGGGGTTTTTGGTTTTTATAAATTAAATTAACTAGAAAACAATAAAATAATCTACCTAACAAAGCATATAAATATGAGATAAATCAAAGATTTGTAAATCGCCTAGGAATTAGGATTCACTTGTATCTATTCTATTGTTTAATTCAAAATAATTATCATTCAATTTCTTGGGTTCGTTCACAAAAGATAGATATAGTTGTTGAACAATTGGTTCGAGCCTCCATCCCATAAAATTCATCCATTCTATATCCTAAGCACAAGAACATGTAATCTATCTATCACCTAGATTATGATCTATCATCACCTAGATCATGTATGAATCGGTCCTAACTTATCACTCGTGCATCGATAGGTCCAATTTATTGTGATGGTGAGCCGATTATCGACATATGCACATTGGTCATGCGGTTATCCGCACCTCTAGGCCTTTATTATTTGCGATTACATTCATTTGTTCAAAGCGAAATAATAGAGGGATTGATAAACACCACAATCAACAAGAATTAAATGAATAAGAATTAATATAAAACAATAGATTCGATACAAGTTACCTCCAATTCCTAGATTATGGAGTTAGCTCTCCATAATTGAAAATACAAAACCTTGAACCATTCTTGGAGAATCTTTCTTCATAGACAAAGAAAAATAATATAGAACTTCTCTCCCTTTTTTCCTAACTAAAGGGATCTATTTATACCTAATTAGTCCTACAACAAGGAGGAAAAGGAGATACAATATAATTAAAACACTAAAAATAATTAAACTAGGACTTTCACGATTCCCAAGACAATTAGAACTCTTCAAAAGTGGCGGCTGATTTTTGGCTGGAATTTCTGATTTTCAGCTTTTTCCTTCAAGTTTCCAGCTTTTGCAGTTTGGTCCCTGAAGTTCTTCAATTCAACATAAAATGCCTATATTTTGCACAATTATTCCAAAAGTCCCTGAAACTATAAAACAACACTAAAACACATATTAGACAACAAAAACCTCGAGAAATAGCATAATTTAAGCCGGAATAATACCCAATAACTGCATATAAAATACAATTATCAAATACCCCCAAACTTAAACTTTTGCTCGTCCTCGAGTAAAATAAAACATATAAATATAAAACTAAACTAAACTAAATTAAAGCCAATAAAATATATTTTTTTTCTTTCACAAGTCAAAGAATCGACATGGTACCACATAATGCCTCAAGGAATGATAAATAACAACACATAGCCACAAGTCTAGACTTTCACTCAATCATCATCAATATCACTTGTACATCTCCATGTGTGTGTGTGTGTGTGAAAACCATTTATTGATTATCTCCAAACTTAGAAAGTTTTATCAAGCTAAGCACAACATTCATTCCCAAAATATTTAAAATAAAAACGTGTGCATCACAAAACATGTACATACCATCAATACCCGGTTAACAACACGAAGAGAGATCTTGATAGAATTCAAGTGCTTATACATCCATCCCATGCACTAACTATGTATGAAATACAATGCTCTCAAGTCTCAATTACTTATAATAGCTGAGATTATGCAAATACGGTGAGCTATATGAAGATGTGTATATAATTCAAAACAAGGGTCAAATCAACTATGCTTCCAAACCATGTCAACTAACACAAACAAATGTGGCAACTAGATCAATAGGACTTTATTAAGCTTGTAATGTAAGGCCAAGGTGAGGGGTAACAATAAAAGGAATAAGAAATTAGAAAATGAGAGAGTAAGAATATTTCCCTTTTTCCCATACAAAGCACTCACTTTCCTTCAACAACCCCCAAACTTGAACTTTTGGGTTGAAGAAGGTATCATCATCATCATAAAGATTTTCTTCCCAATGATCCTTTTCTTTGCTTTCTTTCTTTTTTCTTTTTTTTTTTTTTTCATTTTTTTTTCTTTTGAAGGGCATGTGCAATTTTGATTTTCGCACCCTTTTCATTTTCTTCTTTTTTTTTCAATACAAGAACTCATTGGTGCTATTTTTGAACTACATCGACCAACATGTAGACAACATTCCCAACCCAATCCTACTCTCTCAAAGGGTAGGCAAAAGTGTATAGGCTTAAGGGTTAAGTTAATGTGGGTAATAGAAACGATGTCGAATGAGGGTCGATGTGTGCTTAGCACACGCCATTCTTTATAATAAAGCTCAAAGGGGACACTAGGGATTAATATAAAATAGGGATGGTGAGATAAAAAGGCTCAAACGTTCCAAAGATGGCCTAAATCATATCCTAACTGCCACAATGTTCATGCTTCGTTTTCATAGAAATTTAACAAAGTTTCAAATCATTCCCTAACTCAAAGTTTTAAAAACGAGCTCCACAGGTATTTCACATAAGCATTCGCTAAAAAAGAGGTAGGGAAAATCAAGACTTAAATGCACTCACGGTTCGAAAGTGTGCTTGAGATATATTAGCAAAAGAAGTCTAACAAATCTAACTTAGCATGCAATCAACCCTAAGTCGCAAATATAATGCAACAATCATGTAATGACGGTTGTTTAAAATGTTTGTGACCACAAAAATAGCAAGGTACAAAGGAATGAAATGTGCACTATAAACTCAATAAAAATATCCAAATTCTTTAATAAATCAAGTCGTGGTATTTTTGTGCTCAAAAATTTTGGAGATATAAAGTTACATCAACTAGACCAAGCTAAGGCTCGTAGACAAGTTTACATGCATCGTTATGAACAAACATGTTATCATTGGCAGAAGTAACCACACCAATATTAAAAACTCGGAAAATTTTTAAAATTTTCAATTTTTTTTAAAAAATAAACTAACTACTAAAAACAACAAAAAAATAAATAAAAGCTAAATTAACTGAAAACAGGTTAAACGGCTCTTCTCAAAAAAAATATATATCATTTAAGCGCATGGCAATTCACACCCCCAAACTTAAATTTCACATTGTCCCCAATGTGAATCAAGTATAAACATGGGAGATTGCCAAAATTGAAATGTCAACACCATCTTAAATCACAAACAAACAAAACAAAAATTTCCAATAGAAATTTTCTAAATGGGCATCAAGAAACTATTCTTCCCACAAAATCATAAATTTCAAATTCTTCCCAATTTAAATCAAAATTTAATTTCCCAAGATTAGATTGCTAGAACAAACCCTCCCAACAATAGCAATTCGACAATGTCACCAATTGAAACAAGTATAACCAGAGTATACTTATCGACATAATTTCAACATAAAATTATCAAATTTCAAAAACAGAATACTTTGACGAATATTTTAACCGAAACATAGTTCTAAAAAAACGCATATTTCCGACTAATTATAAAACAATTATATTCCAAACTAAAAATATCATCGACTAATTTAAGTTGTTCCATCCGGAATTACGTGGATGTACTAGAGAAATTAAATTTTGCACCCAATCTAGAAGAAAACAAATAGCAACACTTTTCAAATTTGTCACAACCAAAAAGGGATATAGCATCAATTTCTAGCTCCATACCATTTAGTGTTTAAGAATCCAAAAGAAATTTCGAGAAATTTACTTTAAGCAACACTTCCCCTTAGTAAATTATAAACAGAGAACCACCTTAATTTAACTAAGAATAAGAGTGTACATGGCTGCCTATCAGACACACCAACATCAAATTACCAACAGGGGATCCAGATTTTTCAAAAAATTAATTATCAAACTATCTCTGTCCAATAATTCACAAGAAAATTGCAACATTTAAATCTGGGAATTGCCTTGGGATGGCAATTGGGGCAGAGAGATGGGAGGATGGCTGGGTGCAACGAGAGTAATGAACGATGGTTGCGGCTGGGCTTGAACGGAGGCATAGATGAAGGGGTTCATTCGCCGGAGAAGAAGGAGGGTTCGGCTGGAGCTTGCGATGTGGAGGATTGCGATGAGAATAGGGATTCGGGTGAAGAATTTGGAGTCGACACCGGAAGTCTGGCTGGGTAGATTTGGGGCGTGACTGGTAGGAGGAGGGCATGGCCGGATCTGGCAGAGAAAATAAACGCAGCGCTGGAGAATGGGATTGGAGAGTGATTGGGGTTGAGAGGCGGCTGTGGAGAAAGGTTTGGGTGATTTGAGCTGGGTTTTGGGGCTGGGCGAAGGGAAGGCTCGATCTGTTGGGCGATGAAGATCGCGGCTGATGAGAAGTGGCTGGATGCAGGGGGGCGGCAGAGTTGACTCGCCGGAGATGAGGATTTGGGGCGGCTGGATTGATGGAGATGCAGGATCCGGTGAAGACGGTGAAGGGGCTGGGCCGATATGGGAGATGGACGGCTTCGTTTGGGTTGAACTGGTAAGAGGAGGGGAGCGATTTGACGGCTGGGCTGATATGATAATTCGCCGGCCATGGAGGATGGCAGTTGGAGCAGAGAGATGGATGAGAGAGAATCGGGGAGGGAAGAGGAAGAACGGGCAGAAGAGAGGGAGAGATATGGGAGAAGAGAGGGAGAGGAGAGAGGAAAAAAAAACCTGCAGCCGCCTTTTCTTTTGCCTTTTTCTTTAATTTATTTTTTTTTTTAATTGAACCATGAACTCCTTCCTTCCTTCCAGCGGCAACTTTCTGTGCACCTTGTGATCGCAAGGTCAAAGGGGCCTTGCGACCACAAGGTAGTTTCACTTAAACCCCTGAACTTTTATTATTTCTTGTTTCAGCTGTAATTTGTTTTATTAATTTCAGTTGAACCCACAAAATAAATTTTTTGAAGCAGCCTTTAACCTGTTTAAATTAAAATAAAAAATCTACAAAAACTAAAATAACATTATTAAATATTAGTGCATATAAATACATAAAAATAAAATCTTTTTGTGAGGGTGACACTATTAACACTCCCCTATAAACCCACAAACTCAGGAAGACTCTAACGAGTGACTCGAAAAGCAACAATATAAATACAAAGAGATAAGGGTTAGAAATTGTTCTAAGTTATAGTCGTTAGCTTGACTTAAATCCTTCCTTTTCACTAAGAAGGCATCGCCGGATCACTTAGGAATGCACACATTTTTTTGCCCATAAAATCCACCATTCATGTAGTGTCTTAATTTTAGACCATTAAAACCAAACACTTCCTTAGCGAAATTTTCTTTCTTGGATGGCCATTTAATTGATTTGGGGACGGGTAATTTCACACCTAAATCTTTCAATGTAATCCTATCCGGAATTTCCTCCAATTTTTCATCATAACATTGCTCATCCTCATGTATCTCTAAAATAGGTTCTTGATTCTCTTCAAGAAAATATGAAGAAGGCGTCCCTAACTCCACATAAGTGTCTAGCGGAGAATCAATTGGAGAATAAATTACAGTGAAAGTCTCCGAAATTGTTTCGGGTTCTTGAGAACAATGAGGTTGTACATCATTTTGTGGAAAATCTTGGGATTCTAAAATCAACTCATCATCTTTTTCAATCGGCTCCTCTACTACTATCAATTCTTTTTCCTCAATATTTGTGTTTTCTTTACTCATTTCTATATTACATTCCCCCTTAGAGACTTCCATGGGTATCTCATCATCTTTAGGAATCAACTCATTCTCTCGCACTTCTAGTCCTACTTTTTCTTCTTTTTCTTGATTATTTTCACTTTTATCTTTTTCAACTTCTTTATCAGAATTATCTACTTTATCAGGCATATCAGAAGGTTGAATATGATTACTTACCTCTTCTCTTTCTTTGTTAGCTTTTGCAAGTATCTCCTTTAAATTTTCTATCTCTTCTAGCAAATATTTCATAAGGGCAGCTTGACTTTTGCTTGCTTCGTCTAACTTTGGAGGTTGTTGACAATACGAAGGTGGTTCATTATAATAATTATGCGATGAGAAAGATGATTGATGACAATAAGAAGGAGGCTCATTATAATAGGACGAATAAGGAGGAGGTTCATTATAAAATGGCTGAATATAATAGGGTGACTCATTATAGTTATTATGATAGGGCAGAAAAGATGGTTGATTGTGATAATCCCTTTCATAACTATTAGGAAAAGATGGTTGATTTATTCTAGTATTTCAGTAGGCATATTCATTTGTAGCTCTCATAGGTGCATAATTTTCCATACCCCAATGATAATTATTGTACGCCATTTTTTTTAGAGTTTATATATATATATATATATATATATATATATATATATATATATATATATATATATATATATATATTAATTTTTGGAATTTATTAAAAAAAATTTAATTTTCGGAATTAATAAAAAATAAATTTTTTTAAGAAATTTTTTTTTAATAAAAACGAAAATAATAAAAGAAAAGCTAAATTAACTAAAATCAAAATAACAAATCCCCGGCAACGGCGCCAAAAACTTGATCGATGTTTTATTTTAATCTTTTTCCTTGCAAGTGGACAAGACTATTATAGAATAGTATTGGAAGCAAGGGTCGAACCACAGAGATTTGGATTTGATTATAGTAAATTTAACTAATCTATTAAAATAAAGCAATTAATAACTAATGGGGTTTTTGGTTTTTTATAAATTAAATTAACTAGAAAGCAATAAAATAACCTAATTAATAAAGCATGTAAATATGAGATAAATCAAAGATTTGTAAATCGCCTAGGAATTAGGATTCACTTGTATCTATTCTATTGTTTAATTCAAAATAATTATCATTCAATTTCTTGGGTTCGTTCACAAAAGATAGATATAGTCGTTAAACTATTGGTTCAGCCTCCATCCCCGCAACATTCATCCATTCTATATCCTAAGCACAAGAACATGTAATCTATCTGTCACCTAGATTATGATCTATCTGTCACCTAGATCATGTATGAACCTGGTCCTAACTTATCACTCTCGTGCATCGATAGGTCCAATTTATTGTGATGGTGAGCCAGTGTACGACATATGCACATTGGTCATGCAGTTATCCGCACCTCTAGGCCTTTATTATTTGCGATTACATTCATTTGTTCAAAGTGAAATAATAGAGGGATTGATAATCACCACAATCAACAAGAATTAAATGAATAAAAATTAATATAAACAATAGATTCGATACAAGTTACCTCAAATTCCTAGATTATGGAGTTAGCTCTCTATATAGACAACACAAGAATCCACAAATCATGTGTGGTTACCTACCGGTAATTCACAAATCAAACAATACCACAAACCAGCATCTCATTGGGACTTTATCCCCAATCAAACAATAAACCATCAATATGCAATACACCATGTAATGTATGTATGAATGCACATGAGCTACCGATAAGACGTGTACTCATAATAAAAATAATCGTAGTAGCGGTATAATATATATACACAAGAGCATACCTTCCTATTCGGATAGGTTTCAAAACTCCGCAATGGCCAACCGCCACGCGCACACGACCTCAAACTCTAGGTCGACCATCACCATCTCTCTTGGAGCCACCAGATTTTCGACTAGTACTCCCAGACTGATTAACCCTCATCCTTGGGCAATCTTTACGAACATGATCACCACCACAAGCAAAGCACTTTCCTGCCTTGCCCCAACATCTGTTCTCGGCATGTCCTGTCCTCGAACAAAAATTACATATCAACTCACCACCTTGTCGTCTCCAACTAGAGGTAGGGACATCACTCTGTCTACCAGTACGTGTGATTCCTTGATTAACTTTCTGAGGTGCTAATTGCCTCCCAATATTATCATCACTCTTAACAACTCTCGAGGTTCTCTTTTGAGTACATTCCTCGAAGTCCAACTCCATCGCATAAGCACGATCCACAGCATCTCGGTACTCCGTGAGCTGTAAGGGAATAAGCTGCCTACGATACTTCATCTTTAGGCCTTTTACAAACCGGTGGGTCTTCTTAGCCTCATCGGTACTAAGTAACCACGAGCCAACTCGTGAACTTCGCTGAATCCGAGCCACGATCATATCTCCTTGTTCTAGAGCAATAAATTCCATTTCTCTTCTTTCGAACTATTGCGGAATAAAGCGTGCCCTAAACTCCAAGATGAAATTTTCCCACACTTGGGGCACTCCAAAGTGTCTCCAATTATCTCGTAACACATGGCACCAATGGTCAGCTGCACCACTCAAGGTAAACACTGCTAGGGTCACCATCTCTTTTGATGTACAACCCATAACATCAAAAATCTTTTCCATGCTTTCTAACCAATGTTCGGCTTTAGAAGCATCGGGCCTTCCATCGAAGCCCTTAGGTTCCAACTTCATGAATCTCCCAAGTATGGTGGAATCATTCTCCCCTCTAAACATTTGTTGAGGAGTCACACGAGGATCATTAACATTTTCTCCTCTCTCATAACCACGAGCGGTACTCGAGCGAGTGCTAGAACTAGCTCCACGCCAAGCCCCTGACATGATATACCTACAAGGAACACTCGGCGTTAAAAATCTCAACAATAAACCCAACCCAACTAGGCCAAGGAACCTATCCTGGCGAAATAGCTAACCAATAGCTCTGATACCAACTGTGACGACCCGACCCGGATCTCAATACGAGATCCCAAGGTCGTGCCATCAGGACAAATAAATAGACAGACAAGCACCTGCTAAGCATAATGGTGCGAGTCAAAAGACGAGCCAACCAGCTCACGACAGGAAGGCAAAGCCATAACGGCAATACAGAAAAGAAAAACCAAAACCTGCGGAAGCAAAAACCTTAATGGGACCCGAGCTATCAAGCTCCTAAATATAAACAACCCAAGAGATAGTAAATCTCTCGGCCCAAAATTCGGCGTGGCGCAACATTAGACACGCACAACTAACCATCGGCAACCAAGGCGGCAGACAAAATCCCCAACGATAAACAACACTCAACGGCTATAACATGCCGGAGGAACAATTCACTATAACCATATAATCAATGCTAAACCACTAACCAAATCTCTCGACTTAAACTGTCGGAGGTAGGAATAACAATAATACCAAAACTAGAATAAACGAGCCACACATGCTCGAAACGACAAGAGAAATACATTCTAAGGATACAAAGGCTCGGCAATACATCCGGCTCCCAAATATACAACCATAATATAACACTATAATCTACCCAAGTAAAGTCTACATAACTTTACATTCGAGCCTCACAATAAATACAACATAATAATAAATAACTCCAAGCTTTTGACTTGGAAGACCACCTGCTAAAAGTTGTTATCCGAAGCCGCTGCGCGTACTAACGGGATCACTGCACACACTAGGGAAAACAATCACACGGAGTGAGTCATAATGACCCAGTAAGTTTCTAAATGCAACATGTAGCATATTATGACATGGCATGGCATAAATGCATAAACATATAAAATCATGGTATCATGCTAGTATACCATCATGAAACATGTACTTAATTTTTAAGCACATAAACTCACATAAACCAAGTAGCATTTTATCTTTCATATAAATGCTCATAAATAAACATGTGTAACAGTAAACGTATTTCGAATCGTTACAATCAAATCCGGGTTCCAAACCCAACCAACTTACCATGATATCAAATCTCAAACCATGATTCGGGCTCAATTCCCAATCAACCATACCATGGGGTTTCCTCCCCAAATAATCTCAACTCATCAGTTTCCCTTAATGAGTACTCGTTACATTCATCCAACCTAGGATGAGAAATGAGAGCTCGATGTCAGGCTAGATGGCATAACTCGAGATCACATCCCACTACTGGCCAAATAGTGAGGAGAAAAGGACCCAATGCAACGATTCGTAGCGATTGTTCCCAAAGGCTATGAATCGTCCCATTGCCGACACAACAACCAAAACTCGCCAGCTGGACTTTAAACCAAACGTTCAAGTAGATATTTACTTGTCTAAACCAATGAGACCAAATTAATAATTATCGGACTCATTAAATCATGTAGGACATAATGCTCTACAACAACTCATAAACCATGCACATAATTGCACATAAACAAATAGGGCATAATGCTCCACAAAATCCCATAATCCATGCACATAATTGCATATAACCACGTAGGACATAATGCTCTACGAAATCTCATGAACAATGCATATATTTGCATATAACCATTGTGTTCAACTAACTTACAAGTTTAGTTTAAAAACAACATATTGAGGTATTCATTATTCCTCAAGTCATTAACCCATTCAAGCATAGCTTATCAGCTTAATAAAATATAGTGTGAGGTCTTCCTTAATCCTTAACTCAAATCAAACCAAGACTATTACGCTAGTCTCAAAATATCCACCAATCAAGACTTATTATTTTAGTCTTTATTTTAAGTACACCGGACTCAATCATAGTCCTAATCGTCATACATGATCGATAACACCAACACCATACTTAAAACATCATGACTACTCCGTAGTCACTTCGCACAAGTGTTTTCATATGTACGCAACAAAAATCCTTGAGAAGAGGATTCTCTCCTAATCTTCTCTTAAATAATCTCGTGACTTTATGTGGGTCTCCATTATCCCATGCTCTAACAAGCATGCTTAAAATATATTTCTAGTTAGTCTCCGTAACATAAGTGTCGCCATAGGACACAACCAAAAACCCGGTGTGCACAAACATAACCCAAACAAACCCAAACATTGTAGGGTTTCTACCCAAGGCTTTTCATCATTTTATTAGCCTTATAACGACTCCATTGAGTCTTACTAACACATTTCATTCTTTATGTGTTTTATAAATTCACACCGTAATAATTTCTTAAAGTTTACAACCAAATCTCAATAGTCATTCGGGCTTAATTCCCAAGACTAAAAATCCACAAAACACATCACAATCACCAACCATTTAAAGTTTGGAACTTATGTTCTTCGCTCCATTAACTAAACGAAATCCAATCATCGTAGGATTTCAACCCAAGTTCAATTAGCACGTAATCAACTTATAATGACTCCGTCGAGTCCAATCTACCCTTTCTAAAATTTTAGGGCATAGAGGCCATGGGTCTCAATAATCTCTATGTTCCTAACCATCAACAATAGTCATCATCCCGGGTTCGTTTAACTCACATAAACCCGACAAAACCTTCACTAATATAACATAGAATAAATTCATCATTTTGAGCACAATTTCATTTAGCTCATCTTACCAATCATAACTCCCAATTCATGATTAAATCATACAACCCGGTTTAATATACTCTATTAAGCATATAAAACATAGTAATCAAGCTCACTTCATTAATTTAGCAAGCTAAACCAAATTTGGGCAAAACACCCTCCAAGTATCTCAACCAAACCAACATCAAAACTCATGGATAATCAACATACCCAAGTTCAATAGACTAATTAGAACATGAATTGCATATATATCATGGTCTCACATAGGTCAATCAAGTTCTATCATCAATTTGAAAACCTAGGGTTCATGCTTCTTCTACAAACCCTAACAATGGCTTCCATTGACCTCAAATACCACAAATGATTGTTTCCCTAGGGTCAATGGAGCCCAAAAGCAAGATAAATAGGGTAGAAACTTACCTCAACACAGCCCTTACAAACTGCCATACCCGAAATCAAAGAGGTGATGTTGATTTCCTCAACCTTCACTTCAATCTCTTGATGTAGCTTGGGAAAGGAAGAACCCTAGCCATGGCCTCCCAAGATCAAACCCTTCGAGCCCTAGAATCGCCCCCTTCACAGCTCTCTCACGCCCTGGCGGACTGTTCGCAGAAGACGGGAAGGAGAAGTAGTCGCTCTGTTGCCGAACAAATGAAAGAAGAGAGCGGCAGATTTCTTTTTATATGGGGGATTAGTTCCTCTTAATCACCCACTAATCAACCCCTAACCTCACTAATAATGATTAGGACTAGTTTTAAGTTAATAAGGTAGGTTTAGGCTTAATTTAAATTGGGTTTAATTGGCTGAATTTCGGACAGCGCACAAAACAGAACAAAATCCCGTAATGCTGTCCCAGGGACCCTTGCGGTCGCATCACCCTTGCCTGATGCGAGCGCATCATGCTGTTTCTCAGCATCCCACTTTTTCTTGTTTCCTTGCTCGGTTTCGGTCGTTCCCGCATGCATCCTCGAGCCTTAAAGCTTCGAAATGGCTCACAATTGAACCCTTAAAGTCCTCAAACATTAAACTAATCAATCCAAGTCTCAACCCAATTTTAAATTAGGTCTAGACTCCCAAAAACAACGCCCGAAACAACCCGGGGCAAAACCGGCGCAAGACGTAACAACTTACTATCGAAACGTCGAATGAAACCACAAACCGACGGATAACAACCCATGATTATAAGCACCTATAAGGGCTAAAAAATAGGCCTGAATGCCTCTCAAATGATAAACAACAGATAGGAGAAATAAGCTCCCGAAAGATGAGACGTTCGCCCGGCTCAATCTCAAACTACGCGACAAGGAGAATTGCTATTCTCGAGGCGTCAAAACTTCACAAGACTTATGGAATACATCCAATTAGAAGTCTAACACATCTAAACATGTTATTTAATCATCATGTAAAGATCTGGGACCCAATCGAGGTCCAGAACACAAAACCCGAATAAGCTCTCAATCGAGTCGCATTTCGACTATCGTCGGGTTACGACTTTTGACTTTAACAAGTCAACCACTATATGACATTTCTTAGGAGTGTTTTAGTCTTATTGTGATCTCTCATACACATTTAGACTCTCTCACAAACCAAACGAGCAATCAACCAAAGAAGAAATGCGAGCATTGCACGCAATTCGAGCTAACCGGGAATCGGGATCTTACAATATCAATTGTGGCGTCTATCACTATACTTAGGTTCTTCAGTTGCTACGATTGTGGGTTGCGGCTGTACATGCCAAGGTTCCTGTCGTGCTAATTGTTGGGTCGAGGTGTCATCCCCCGCAAACATCCTTCGATCCCTAGCTTCCGCCGCGTGAGTAAATCGCTCTTCAACGAAGCCTTCCGAGAAGATCGTATCATTTTGGTATCAGAGCAAAGGTTCGTCCATAATCTATCCTGTCTTTTAAATTGTTCTCAATTAGTTTATCTGTTTCTTTCTCTTCTTCCTTCAAACTAGGATCATCAATCCTACGTTTGTTCTTCATATTCGTGTTTTATTTGTTCTCTTCAAACCCTAAAATATTCTAGGGTTATAAACTCAAAAAAAAAATTATTATTGTTATTTCTTGCTGCTACTAAACTCGGCAGCCACAAAAAAAAAATTGTTGTTATTGTTGCTGCTTGCAAATTCGGCTGAGATTAAAAATAAAAAAAAAAAGAGTACAAATCTCCTGACAAAAAAATTTTGGGAGAAAAGAAAAGAATACATTACCAGTGACCAAATTGAAAGTTAGATTGTGATACAAAAAAAATATTTATTTACTGTTCACGTTACTGCTCATCCGTACGGACTGATTGGACAGATTTTCCGGACAGCTTTCAATATATATATATATGTATTATTTCGGATCAAAATTGTGGATTCGAAAATTGAATATTCTGATCAAAAGCTTTCTAAACGTTGTGCGTCTTCGTTTCTTCAAAATTTCTTACTCTTTAATTGATTCTCTATACGTTATCAATTGTTGAGTCTTGTGTTGAACTGCCACTTGATTTGCACTTGTTAATACTTGATAGTTCTTTTAGAACCTTAAAGTTTTGATTGAGTGATTAAAATCTTTTGTGTGATACACAAGTGGAGAGATATACGTAAGGGAGTTTTGTGAGGAATTAAAAATGGCTAATGATAATAAACTGTTCATGGAAGCCATGATGGCTAAGATGGAAAAGATGATGAGGGAGCAAAGGGAGGAGATGCATGAGGTGATGGGTAAGATGAGTGAGGAGTTTAATGAAAAACTTGATGTGATAGGTAGTGCGAGTAAGAGGCAAAGTCCAGTTAAACCTAAACGTAATCTAGAGGAAGAGTTTGAAGGAGAAAATTGGGACTCAAATGATAGGAGAGACAGGAATAGATGGGGAGGAAATAGAAAAGATGATAATATGTATGGGATAAAATTGAAGGTGCCTACTTTCACGGGTAAAAATGATCCAGACTTATACCTCGAGTGGGAGATGAAGATGGAGAGAATATTTGGGTGCCATAACTATACTGACTTGAAGAAAGTCAAACTAGCAGCCATTGAGTTTTCCGACTATGCTGCGGTTTGGTGGGAACAGATGAGGGTGGAAAGAGCAAGATATAGGGAACCTCAAGTTGAGACTTGGGAGGAGATGAAAAGATTGATGAGGAAACGGTACATACCATCTCATTATTATAGGGACCTACACCAACGACTACAGACCTTGAGGCAAGGTACTAAGAGTGTAGAGGAGTACTACAAGGAGATGGAGGTTGCTATGATTAGGGCACACATAGAGGAGGATAGTGAGGCGACCATGGCACGTTTTCTAATGGGGTTGAATAAGGAGATTGCCAATGTAGTGGAGTTGCAGTCGTATGTTGACATTAATGAATTAGTTCAAAAATCCATTAAAGTGGAGCAACAACACAAGAGGAGGGGTAATGCACGGGTTTTCCCTAACTCTAATTGGAAGTCAAATTATGGAAGTCAAAGGGAAGATGAAACTGTTGTGAAGTCTAGGTTTGAAACACCAAAGGTTACGACATCTACACCTACTTCTACTTCAAAACCCGAACACACTAGAACCAAGACAAGAGACATTCGATGTTACAAGTGTCAAGGTATGGGGCACTTTGCCAATGAGTGTGTGAATAAAAAGGTGTTAGTTACGAGGGAGAATGGAGAGTTCTCATCTGAGGATGAAAAGGATGCGTGTTCACAAATACCACCTTTAGAGGAGGTTGAGGAGGTTGATGAGGAGATAGTAGATAGGGTGAGTTTGGTGACTAGGAGGGTAATGAATGTCCAAGTTAGAGAGGAGGATGAGACTTTGCAAAGGGAGAACATATTTCATACTCGTTGTCAAGTGAAGGGTAGAAATTGTGGAGTGATCATAGATGGGGGTAGTTGCACTAATGTGGCTAGTACTACCATGGTTACGAAATTGGAGATACCTTTGATTCGACATCCAAAACCATACAAATTGCAATGGTTGAATGATAGTGGAGAGGTGAAGGTGAATAAGCAAGTGATGGTACAATTCAGAATTGGGAGATATGAGGATGAGGTGTTATGTGATGTGGTGCCTATGCAAGTGAGTCATATGTTGCTAGGGAGGCCTTGGCAAGTTGATAGGAGAGTTCACCATGATGGGTACACAAACAAGTACTCATTTATTTTCAACAACAAAAATTTTATACTTGCACCACTTTCTCCAAAGCAAGTATATGAAGATCAGCTTAGTATACAAAAGAGTGCGGCTTGTGAGGAAAAGAACATAGAGATAAAAGAAGCCGAACAAAAGGAGAGATTGAGAGAAAACAAGAGTGAGGGGCTGGCTGAAAACATGAGAGTTAGTAGTGAGATAGCCAGGAAAAAGGAGAGCAAAGTGAGCAATAAAAATATAAAAGAGAGAAATGAGGGGAAAAACCAAGAGAGAAAAGATAAGAGTTTCTTTGCTAGGGCAAGTGAGGTAAAAAAGGCAATGTTTCTTAATAAGCCCATGATCGTACTTATGTATCGAGAGGCATATTTGAGTACTAACGATGATTTACTTAATGCTTTGCCTAGTTGTATATCTCATGTCATACAGGTTTACGGGGACGTATTTCCTGAAGAAATTCCAAGTGGGTTACCTCCAGTTAGAGGTATTGAACATCAGATTGATTTTGTACCTGGCGCATCGATCCCTAATCGACCAGCGTATAGAAGTAATCCCGAGGAAACAAAAGAGCTTCAAAGGCAAGTTGACATCATGATCCCAAGTATTGTTAACTCTCTTCCACAGGTTTGTTATGGGGTGCTTCCTAAGCTAAGTAAGGAAGTTGTGAGATTCAAATGGGGATATCAACCAGGTAAGGAGAATTTTGTAATTCCTACACTTTCACCGAGGTACGATCTTACTTCTTCCTATGACACTAAGTTGAGCGGAGAAAAGAATAATGAGTTGATGCATGTTGGTTACCATGATTTCTGTAATGAACTCGAACTTTTTGGAGATATTGATATTGATAATTTGATTGACCATGTGGGTACGTTATTCATGCGAAGACTTGTTGAGCCACTTGATTTTGTTAGAATGATTAAATTGCAAGATGGGCAGAAAATTCATAATTGTGCATGGAATAATACTAGAGTTCATCTTGTTAAGAGTTTTATGCGTGATAAAAAGATTGTAAATCTGAATAAATATTATTTTGAAACATACCATGGAATTGTTGATGTTCACCTTAGTGCTTTGTTAGGTCTTAAGTTGGTAAGCTTGTATGGTATGTCTAAAATTCATCATTTTAAGAATTCCATAATTGCAAGAGTAGATGATATTTCATGGATGAATTATGTTGATGCATGTCGTGAAATAGATTATATTTTCCATGTTACACGATTCTATCACATGATCTATGGATTGCATGGAATATATATGAATTCATTGGAAGGTAAGACCTTAGAGCATTGTGAAACTGCTTGTTGGAAGGAAAAGTGTAAAGGAATTGATAAAGTCTTATCTAACATGCCTACCATATTGTTATCTGTGTTAACACTGCACTTTGTTAGTGATTATCATGGTCTCATCAAGTTACGTAGGGTATTTGTTAGATTGATGTTTGAACCAGGTGATTTGGTTTGGTTGCATATGCGCAAGGAAAGATTTCCCCAACAACGGAAGTCAAAGTTGATGCCAAGAGGCGATGGACCGTTTCAAGTGTTGGAACGAATCAATGACAATGCTTACAAATTGGATCTTCCAGGTGAGTATAATGTTAGTGCTACTTTTAATGTTGCTGATTTGCGTCCGTATGATGTAGGTGATTTGAGGACAAATCCTTTTCAAGAGGGAGGGAATGATGAGGACATCCCCAACAACGTCCACAACTCAACACCAATACCGACAACCATTGGGCCGGTCACGAGAGCTCGAGCCAAGAAAAACCGTAAAGAAGTCAATAGCATGGTTCGTGAGACAATGGAGATGGAAGAACGAGCTATGAGCCATGAAGAGGAGACCCCAAAGGGTCAAAGGAAGCTGCTGAACGTGATCCAAGTCAAGAGGGATGATTACGAGACTTGTTATTACGCGAAGAAACATTCTGGAAGGCTTGCGGACGCAAGGTCATCAAAGGCTTGCGACCACAAGGTATGTTGATTTTCGGGCCGACTTTCTGCCGACCTTGCGGACGCAAGGTGTCAAGGGGCTTGCGACCGTAAGGTCCCCCGAACAGCCGTTTTTACTGCTTTGTAAATTAGGGTTGCGTCCAAACTTTACCCTAATTCTTTAGTACGACTTTTCAGTCTAGTTTAGGTATAAATAGGGGTTTTCTTTCTATTGAACATAGTTAACTTTTGAGATTGTTATTTTGTGAGTTTTTTATCAAAACTTATTGGTTCTTCTTGAACTATTGAGAGTATACAGGTGTGAAGCTTGTGTGTTCTTCTTTGACTTATCAATTGATTCTTCCATATCAATTGTGGCGTCTATCACTATACTTAGGTTCTTCAGTTGCTACGATTGTGGGTTGCGGCTGTACATGCCAAGGTTCCTGTCGTGCTAATTGTTGGGTCGAGGTGTCATCCCCCGCAAACATCCTTCGATCCCTAGCTTCCGCCGCGTGAGTAAATCGCTCTTCAACGAAGCCTTCCGAGAAGATCGTATCAAATAATCGGTTGCATCTATCCCACTTGAGTTTGTTGTTGGATTATTTCATCAAGGGGTGCATACCCCAGGACGTGGAAATGATCGGTTTCATCTATCCCACCTGAGTTTGTTGTTGGATTATCTCCTCAAAGGGTTCATACCCCGGGACGTGGAATAATCGGTTGCATCTATCCCACCTGAGTTTGTTGTTGGATTATCTCCTCAAGAGGTGCATACCCCGGGACGTGGAAATGATTGGTTGCATCTATCCCACCTGAGTTTGTTGTTGGATCATCTTCCTCAAGGGGTGCATACCCTGGGACATGGAAATGATTGGTTGCATCTATCCTACCTGAGTTTGTTGTTGGATTATCTCCTTGAGGGGTGCATACCCCGGGACGTGGAAAGAATCAAGGACCCATCCATCCCACCCAGTACTGGTTGTTGTTTGTTTGCTGAGGTCGAACTACGTTTGGTCTGATTCCTGAAAAGGATACGTATGCAGCCTACCTAGTAAGCACAACCATCAGAGAACTTTATTTGCATATATGCTCTAAAAACCACGATAACCAACTATAAGAAACTAAAAATGTTTAGGGTATGTGAGATTTGAGCTACTGCATCCTAAACTATTGCATCTATAAATTGCTGCATATTGCATTCCTCCCCAATATAATTTCCACGAAATTTAAGAGTCTATTTCTTATCAACGATGTTTGTTTACTTGGTAAGTTTCGGTTTACCCGTAAACTCCATCGTTGAGGGGCTCTGTAGACACCCTAATTTCGTACCCCTGGTATGTGACATGACATAAAATATCAAGACCTGTTAAAATGACTAACAAATATCAAGTTACATGGTTGAAAATGCAAAGGAAAAAGCAGGATGTATAAACAGTGAAATGCAGGGGGCCAAAGTGTCAAAAATCAAGAGAGAAATTGCCTTGGACGCTGCCCACAGCCACCTTGGGCGCGGCGCCCATACCCCCCATGGGCAGCACCCAATAGTGCTCAATCTACTGTAGCAGTTAGCCTTTGGTGCAATCTTCTCAGCACGCGGTACAAGCCGATGAAGCACAAAAAGTAAAACTTAACAACGAAGGAAGCCTCACTCCCAGCCTATAAATAAGAGGCCCTGACTTTCATAATTCACATAGAAGAGTGAAGACAGAGAACAGAACACACACAGTGAAAAACACAGTACGAAGTGAGTTCACCGCGCAGTTGAGAGAACGCTGAAGGAATTTCTTCCTCTAGCCCCAAAGCTCTGCCAAATCTTCCCCAAAAACTAAAACTCTCCGGCCAAAGTGAAACCTAGTTGCCTTGCTAGGATTCTGCCCTATTCCACCGGTCCAAAAATCCCAAAAGGAGCAGTTGCCCTGCCTGAATCCAGACGTCAAATCAACAAAAAGCAAGCAGTTGCTCTACCCAATTTCCGACGCCATCAAGAAAACAACACCAACAAAGCAAGCAGTTGTGCCGCCTGGATCCCGAGACGAAAAAACAACCAAAAGGAGCAGTCACCATGCTCGAATCCCCGCAACAATAAAGCAGCAGCAAAAAGACTCCCTCTCCCTAAAGGATAGAGCAAGCGCACCCTAGGACCTACCAGAAGGTAGTTGGTACGGGATAAAACCCCCACACTTCAAGAGGTAGGTTTATTAAAGTTTTTATTTATAAAAGTGCTATTTAGACTAGTCAAATGTAAGAAAAATAAGCAGTTATACTACCAGAATTTCTATAGAAAATAGCACTAAAAAGAGTCATTATTATGGCCAAATTTTTATAAATGTATTTGTAACTATATGAAGGAGGCTGTTGTAAGTTTGTAATAATTTCCTTATATGTATGCAAATATATATATATATATATATATATATATATATATATATATATATATATATATATATATATATATATATATATATATATATATATAATATTTAATGCTTTATTTCAACTGTTTAAATAAATATAAAAAAGTGTATTTAGCCAAAAACTATTTTGAGACCGAAAGGGCGAGTTGGGTGCCTAACCCCTTCCCACCCCGTAACTTAGCCTCCGAACCCTTTACAAATATGGTTACTTTTTGGTTTTTCTTTGTTTTTCTTAAAATAAAGATGACGACTCTGTTGATCACATTTTGAGTCCACAATTGAGGCCAAGTGTATTCCACGCGCTTTAAAAGATTTTGAAACCACCCGATCTTCACGTAGCGGGGGGCATCGGTCGAAAATCAGGGCACTCACATTGTGGTAAAATTATCAAATACAAATCATGTACGTTCCTTCTTTTTTTTAATAAAGTGGATATTGTTCAATATGTTTGAAAAAGTAGAGTGGCCTATACGAATATTGTGAAAAAGCAGGGTAGTTTGAAAGATTATTTTTGTCATAGTTGTTCACACTAATACGTTTACCAAAAGGGTAAAATGTGTATTTCAAACTACTTAACATCAAAATTTAACAGAAGCTCAAAAATAGGGAAATTTGTTGACGAAATCATAATTTAGTGGTCTAACTGAATAATTTATTAGTAGAGTGGCTATATAAATATTTTGGAAAAATTGTGGGCCGGTCCACTTTCCAAAGATTTTATCTGCTTCAGTACCGTGTTTTGTTTTTCAAACGGAAAGGAACACTTTTGGACGCGAAAAGACAGCGATACTAATAATGAGCATGAGGCGCGCTATAGAAATGCATCTCGGTGCATCGATTTTTGCACCGCGATGAATCAAGTTTTACACTGCGATAAATTATGTTTTGCACTACGATACATAAATTGTAAATGTCTAATCCAAATTGCATCACGCTACACCAACTTTATGTACCACGATATATTAATTTTTGAACCGCGATATATATATGTAATCCAAGTTACACAACGGTATCAACTTCTATGTACCGCTATTAAATTAATTTTTGAACCACGATACATCAACTGTTATCTAATCAATTTTTGCACCGCGATACATAAATTTTAAATACCTAATCCAAATTGCATCGCGCTATACCAACTTTATGTACTACGATGAATTAACATTTGAACCGCGATACATAAACTTAATCCAAGTTGCACTGCGGTATCAACTTTTATGTACCCCAATAAATTAATTTTTGAACCGCGATACATAAAATATTATATAATCCTTTTTTGCACCGCGATACAAAATAATAATGAACCAGATCATGTCCTCCACCATCTTCTTCTATCTCCTCCCTCGTAAGCATTCTTCTTCCCCCACCTCCTCCGCTTTCATCCTACTAAAAAATCATTCAATACAGCACAGATCTATTATAGTTTTGTACATAATGAATCAAACAACCCTTTTCCCTTTCGGGAGCACTGCCCCCTCGACCCCCGTGACCTGATCGGGCATGCAGGTCGATCCCCGGTTTCATTGCCCAATAATGGTGATTTTCGAATTCAAAGTGTGTTGTAGGAGTTGTTGAAGGAGACGATGATATTTTCGAAACAATATTTCAAAAAGTGGTCTGTTACGGTTGAAAGATAAAAACGATGGACATTTCGGATTAGAAACTTTAAAAAATGGACCGGCCAGAATTTTACCCAAATATTTTTGAAAAGTAGGGGTGGCCCAAAAAATCTTTTTTACCCAATTACTAATATCCAATGAGCCCTCATATTTTTAAAGATTGAATTGAATTACCCAACTCTATCTTTCCTTCAAGAATTAAGAAAAAGTTGCAGGTCGGTCCCATTTCCCATTAATTTAATAGGTAAAATTTTGGTCGATTCATTTTTCAATATTTTTAACTCCTCTAGTACTCAGTTCTTTTTTTTAATCGTAAAAGATCATTTTTCGAAATATTGTTCCAAAAATGTCATAGTCTTTTTTCAACAGCTCTGGCAACACACTTTGGATTCGAAAATCACCATTGTTGGGTAACGAAACAGGGATTGACCTACCTGATCATGTCGAGGTGGCAGCGCCCCTGAAAGGTAAACAGTTTGTTTGATTCATTATGTACGAAATTGTAATAGATCTGTGTTGGGTTGAAGGATTTTTCAGTAGGACGAAGGCGAAAGAGGGGGAAGAAGAAGACTTACGTCTGAGGAGATGAAAGAAGAAGGTGGAGGGCATGGTCTGGTTCATTATCATTTTGTATCGCGGTGCAAAAATGAATTAGATAATATTTTATGTATCGTGATTTAAAAATTAATTTATCGCAGTATATAAAAGTTAATACCACAGTGCAACTTGGATTAGATATATGTATCGTGGCTTAAAAATTAATTTATCACAGTTCAATAGTCAATCCACCGCGATTCATTTCTATAGCGCGCACCATGCTCATTAAGAACATCGTAGTCTTTTTTATCTCTAAGAGTATCTTTTTTTCAATTTGAAAAAAAAAACACGGTGATGTAGCGATTAAAATTTTAAAAAAGTAGACCGGCCGTAATTTTTCGAAGAATTAATCACCGCGCAGCCCACTAAAGTATACCTTACTTCGCCAAAACAATATAGTATTACAAAAGACGTGACTGTAATGAAGCTTCTCTGTCATTTCCTTTCCATAAAAATATCAATTCATCATCAACCTTTTTTATGGTGCTTCCCAAAAAAGAAAAGGGCAATAAAAGTAGGAATCATATCAATTTCTTCAATGCAAAGTTATTCTAATTACATGTTATAAAATGGAATTATATATAGACAAGAAAAAGTTGCCATTTTTTATAGGAAACAACTCAAACAAGTTAACAGATGAGATTAGAAAGAACTGCAACTAATGTGAAAAAAATGATGAGATTTTTTGGGCTGTTATTGTTGGTGCTTCAATTTCATCATCTTAATGCAACCTCCCTTCCTCATCATAATCTCCAGTCTTCAGGTTCTTTTTCTTACTCCGATTCGGATTTCTCCAATTGTGTGTGTATGTGTGTGTTTCCCTTATACACAATCTACCTCTTTGTGTGTTTTTAGTGTGTGTGTTTTCCCTTATACATTATCTACCTCTTTTAATGGATAATTTATACATCTGTGTGTGTATGTGTGTGTTTTTCCCTATACATTATCTACCTCTTTTCATGGAAAGTTTATACATTTGAGAGTGTGTGTGTGTGTGTGTTTTCCTCTGTTAAAAACAGGGCAGAAATTATGTTAGCGAATTGTAAGATTGTGTGTATTTTTACCCTATTAAAATTCATCTGTGGGTTTGAATGATCCAAATTCATGTCGTAGAAAGGAACACGGTCATCTTTAAAGGAAACATGTGTTAACCGATTTGGATATTTAGAAACTAGATCCACCATGTCAGAACATTGAATTTCTCAAGTTTCTTGTGCATACAGTAGAAAGAATAATACTATTTAGACAGAATAAGAACATCAAGATGTTGTGCTTTCCACAACCTGTGCATATTTAGGGCTAGCGATTGGATGGGTTGGGTCGAATAACTCAAAACGAAGCAGGTCGTGTCGGAATGCGTGATGCGTCAGGGTGGGTCGACCCGTTTCGACCCACAATTTTCTATCAGAAACTTACATTTATATAGTTAAAAATAACAGGTCAAAATAGATAATGGGTTCGACCGACTTTAACCCGATACAAATCAGCCCATTAATTCAACCCAAAATGGGCCGGGTCGGGTGGGATGGTTTTCAAGCCTGCTTGGGTGGATTTTCGGGTTTAGGGTTGTAATTGTCGGGTCTAGTTGTATTATACAGTAGTATACTTTTATCATTCTATTTTACATATGTATTGCTCCGATAGCATGATGTTTTGTATATTTTGGTAGGAAATGGTGCGAAACAACATTTTGGATACAAGGGATCGGATATCAACAAATTTCAGACCAAATTAGAAGGTGGAAGAGTAGCAGTAGTAATTAGGCGAGGAGGAGGAGGTGGTGGTGGTGGCCATGGTGGGGGTGGTCATGGTGGTGGTGGTCATGCTGCGGGTCATGGAGGCTATGGAAGTAGTACGACAACACCAGGAAGTCGAGGAACAGCAGCCGTGATCCCCATATATGCTGCCGGTGGGCTGAACTCTCACCACTTCGCTCAAAACCATCATCGAGGTCGCAACGGAGGAGGCAACCTAGTATGCATAGTTCCTTTAACTTTGGCTTCAACTATCTTAACTTTAGTCATTCTAATTTTTTCTACTTAGCACCTTTTATTTGTAAATTTTACTGTGAATGCGTGAATTATGTGCTTGAAGTTTTGGAAGCGGGACAGCAAAAAATGATGTCCTGTTCTGTTTTCCACAATTGCAAGTGCATTAAACCTTTACATGAATGTGTGTGTGTGTGTATTTGACAAACTGCCATGTACATATATCAGAAAAATATTAAACTTATAGCAGATTTACTGAATGGGGTGTCCAAAGAGAGCCTACTATACAGAAAGTAGAGTGTAAGATAAACCAAAAAAAGAGTGAAAATTAGCAGAAAAAAGTAAGACAATGTAATTTTTAAAGGCAAAGGTCAAAACATGGGAAGCCTTTGGCCTTGCCGGGAAGGGGGATTAAGTTGAAATGCGCACAAGCTGACCAAAACGGACCAGCGTACAAAAATTAATATTAATCCCAAGCTCTTACAATAGTAAAATGTTCTTATCTATATGTATATCAGAAAAAAAAAAAAAAAAAAACCAGAAACATCTTCATTACAGACTTCACTGACAATTAAATACAAACCAATAATGAATATAGATTTTCTTAGAGAATATTTCCGCCGCAACTTCAAATGGGAAGAAACAGATAGAACAAATACAATGATATGGAGAAAAAGATCATAAACAATTAAATGATTTTTTTCTTAATTAGTTGAGTAAAAATGTGTTCAAAACATTTTTTTGCCTGTTGACGGCTCGGCAAGAAGTTCTGATCTCCCCTTGTGAACCTGTAAGAACTTCTGTCGCACCCAACTTAACCAATGCTTGCCCAAATTTATCAGAGAAATCAACTCCACTAGCAATACCTTGAACTGTGTCCTTGGTTAATGAATCCAACGCTAGTTCTTGGTCAATTTGGAGAATCCCTCTATGTTGTACAATCTGTCGATAAAAAGAGTTGTCGACTTTGAAAGAACTGAATGGGTTTTGGTCAAGATTGGCAGTGTTATCGGCAGCTGAATTTTGCGGACACCTAAATCTCAAAGTGTTTAGTAGGATCGTATCCATGGTTGGGTCAGGCTTTCCCGTGTTCTGAAAATTGTAGAGACGATCATTGAAGAATGAACAATGTGCAGTCCCAACCGTGTGACCACCTAAAAGATAAACCATGTCGGTAGCATTGAGGCCTTTGTTACCGAAAGCTTTGATGGAATCCGATACTGATATTCTAGGAGATGGGAGATTCACATTTGAAGCAAGCGATACAACTCCATCCTTTCTTCCCGTTTGTACCTTGTACCAAAGTCCTCCACTCTTCACGTATTTAAAACAAAATCAAATGATATTAGTTAGAATTGCTTTGTAAAACATATGGAGGACTGGCTAAGAATGATATTATTGACATCAACCGTCGAATTACTTTATAAGTTAAAGGGGTAATTAATCGGTCAGCAACAATGCTGACATTGGAGATGGTTTAGTCACATTGATTGCACGTGAAGTCAACATGTTTCTTAATGGGTAAAACCCACTTGAAAAATGGTTTTCTTCCCCAACAGTCATAATTTTCAAGTGAGTTTTGCCCATTATCAAACGGGTTAACTTGAACCAAGCGCGACAATGCAACTAAACTGCCTCCAAAGCAGTGTTGCTAACTTAATGCATGTGTCCATGTACGATCGACTAACCCAGCCTCCAAATTTACTACGTACATAAAGTATCAGATTTTATATGAAAGTACCACATTTTCTACAAAAACAAAAATTACTACATGTTTAAATAAAAAGAATCCGAAATGGAGAGGTTGTGGACCGCTTGCCAACGAGTTCAGACAAAGCTAGAAACGTAGTCCACGTGAATCGACCTTTACTGTTAAGAAAAATTTCAAGATACTCACCATGGAAACAGCATCCCTTGTAGCCATAACAATTATATCAGCACAAGAGACCACCCCAGGGCAGTCTTTCTCCACTCGAGCTTTTACGGCATCTATAATGTCATAGCCCCTCACACTTAGATTCGGAGTCGCAGTTTTCTCACTATTGCTCCCATCGAGTAGAATTGATGCATCACATCCCTTCACACAATAAACATAAAGTTATTTCATGATCATGTCACGAGTTTTCGAGTCCATTCAACATTCTCATATAGTAACAAATTTAAGTAACTTACATTGACGAAGCAGTCGTGGAACTGCATGCGAAGGAGAGCTGCAGCGATTGTCTGGTCCCTCGTCGAGAACCATGACTGGATAACACTTCTAACAGTAGCCTCAACGTCCAAACTACTCTTACATTTTCCCGTGTAATACCCAATCTGCAACTCACCAAAGCATTGTCCGGTCAGGCTCACGAGTACAAGCCCGATGGCTAGTACTACTCCCAACGTATTTAGCTTCTTCAACATTTTCTTGAAGTATTGTGTTTGCATATGAATTAAAGCTCCAAATTGTGCAATGGAAACTTAGAAGCTGAGAACATACTTCAGTCCAATTTATAAGAGGGGAGAGAGACATAGAAATGGAAAGGCTTCTTGGAGTTAAAGAGTTGAATATGGCAATTGGCTAGCACGATCTCCCCATACCAGCAGGGGACGTGTAGTCCAGTTATATATTTGTGAGGCCAAAATTAAATAAATAGAATAGGAACTAGTAAAAGATTTATTTGGATTCCATGAAGATTTATTTGGATTCCATATTTCCATGGTTTTTTGGAGTTGATTTAGAAAAGAAACACTGTTTAATACTTTAATTAACCATTATTATGGTCATGTTTACATTGTGGCTAAATTAATAATTAGATGCGACTTCAAATGCCAAGCGGCATTGGCTGTCCATGCCAATTTATTTACTTTGAAATGAGATACTCATTTTTATTTTAAACATATAAATTAACAGTATTCTAAAAATCGTTAAAAACACCCGCTTAGGCGTCAGGCATCACACAGGCACCTAGAAATCAAGATATGCCCCCAAAAAATCACCCAGGTGAAAAATCGGCATCTAGGCACTCGCCCAGTTAAATTCATTTATAAAAAAATCTTTTTAAAAATGAAAAAAAATAATATATATATATATAATTATTGATTTGAGTATTGTACTATTGTGTAATTTTTAAATGGACCTATATGGACTATCGTGTTGTTTCAAACATTGGAATTGTCTTGAATTACTGGTTTTACAATAAAAGTTTAGTATTGTGGTGTGATCATTTTTTTAGATTAATTGGTGATGTATACTATTAGTATATTACAATGTTTAATTCTTGTTAATTAGATTTTATTAAGAAAAAAAATCAAAAATCAAGATAGTTATGTCTTAACCCTAGACTCCACATTGGACTTGCCTAGACTCTGGCCTGGTGTGCGTCCAACGATTTTTAGAACATTATAAATTAGTTTGACTATATAGTGCTTGAGTTAGGTTCGTCTATCCACAGCAACACATTTGTACTTAACTAGTTTTACACACGTGCGTTAAACGTACGAACAAAAATATTTTTTAATTATATAATATTCAAGCAAAATAAATAAGAAAATCAAAATCAAAAGAATAAATTAAGAAAAGTAATGTTTGAGGCAACTACTTAAATATAAGTACATCATTTTATTGGTAATATTATAGATTTTTAAAAATTTCCTTATACACAACATTTGTTGTTTTATTTGTTAACTTTTCATCTTCATCGGTATTAATATCTTCAAACCAGAACGATTTGTTACTCTAGAACCTGTAACATAGAACTGACCATGACTGAATACTGACTTCTTCAAGAAGAATCCTACATGCAAAAGTGATGACCTTGACTTTTGTTAATTGTCATGACATACGATACTACATCACATCTAATGGAGGCAATGACATTCTTGGTATAAACATTTTATCTCCTACATTGCTTCCATTCAAAAAATTTATTTCAACAGCGTGATTCTCAAACATGGTAATAATTAGTCTTATTCCATTACACAACCTAGCAGCATAGTCAATGTTTCTCAACAACATCAGCGGCATGGTCAATGTTTCTCAACAACATCACCAAAACACCAACCCTAAGTGTTAAATCATGGTTAGACAATGCTGAACACTTTATACTATTTAAAAACTCTGTAGGATAATTGTCTTCAAACAAACTTGTGTTGTTCTCTGCCCTACACATATAATTTGAACTCAAATAAGTTCTTTCATCTAAGTGATTGTCAGATACCATGTACTCATTTATGGTGTCGAAAACATCAAGAGTTGGGGCAAGTATAATCATTTCTTGCAAATATGACACGTCATAAAAGACTTAGCGGTTAAGGAAGAAAAAAAAGTACTTTTGCGGTTTAAAAAAAAAGAGTATTTCAATGGTTAACATTTTAGAAAAAATGGACCGGCCCGTAATTATTCTTTATCAAAATGAGAAATAAAAAAACTCACCTCATTGAAAAACACTAAAAGGCCTACTATATATAAAATCTAGCCCATTAAAATCTCACATCCACCCTTAAACCTCATGTCATGTAAGTTGTCCCTTTTAACCTATTAATATACAATAAAAACTTACAAAAAAAATAATATTACATGTATTTTATGTAAGACGTATCTCCTTGACTCGACCCACTGTGTGTTGGTAAGTTGCGTTGTGAGATAGTGTGACTCCCTCTTACGAATTAAAACTCGTAAGACGGTCTTACCGAAAAACTACTCTTAATAAAACAATACACGACCTCAACATCTAACCAAATTCAACATCTTTCGTCTAACAAATACAACCCTTCAGTTAGAACCCTTCATCTAGAATCCTTAATTTGACGTATATTCTTTCACTTCAAAATTTCATTCACCTAACATTCAGTAAGAAATCGTAGTGATCTTTTCCCAAATTATTCAAATCCTTTTAATTTTTCATTGAGCTGAAAATTGAACCTATATCATTTTGTTTTACATTCTATTTCCTTGTACATCTTTTAAAGTTTAAAAAAAATACAAATCTAATAATCTGAAACTTCAATATTTAAAATAAAGTCAAGTATTTAGTGAAAACATTGTTTAATGATAAATATTTTATTTTATTGTCCGAAATTTGTTATATTCTAAATTTTTAAACATACTTCTTAAGGTTATTTTGAAAAGAATACATAACTCAAATTTTGAGATTTGAATTTATAACTGATGAATTTATATGTTACATTTCTTAATATTTTTTATTTAATCATTCTTCATGTTTATAAAAAATATATAATTTTATAGTTAGACTATGTCAACAACTTTGTTGTTTATTTCAACCAGAACTAATTATTTCCTTACAACTTTGATTTTGAGAATCCATTCGAATCTTTGTTTGTAGACGTCTCTTAGGATGGATGATATGGAAACCATAATAGTTGCAGTAAAAATTTTGTGTTTAAAATTTCTAAAGTTTATTTCGTGATCGATTTTTTTAATTTTTTTTGCAGAAGATTGGTTGAACATCCGCAAAGAATATACACATACTTTATATAAATGTGATGAAAAATAAAAGGTAAAGCATGATATTGTGAATTGTGCTGAGAATACCAACAGTTTGAGTGTATTCAAAGTTTCTAGAAATGTATAAATATATTCATGTCAACTTATCTAAGAATATTAAATGTTTAGTATGAAAACAAAAGAAAAACAAAAAAACAAAGTGTTTCAGCTTCCAATGTTTTCATTTATGGAAATCAGTTTTAGATGGGAAAAATCACGTTTGTTATTATATATATATATGATTTTTTTATCCGAAAGGTCATTGTAGAAATCAAACTCTTCTATATCCTTATTATAGTTGTCCATGTTACTGATTTTGAAGAATAAATCAGTCTTAAGTATGTGTAAGTACCAATTACTAAGTAGTGTTCCTCAACCTTTGGTTTGTAATTATATAGGAGAAGTTGCGGGGTTGGACCCTTTTCCCAAATTTTCAACCGCATAAGTATTTTAGGTTTTTTTTCAATCGAAAAAGTTCACTTTTATTAAATTATTCTAATAATGTCCAATCACATAAACTATGTAAATTTCTTCTTTTTCTTCTCCCTCGTTGTCAAATTCGTCTGTCCAAAGACAAGAAACAAGTGGTGATTATGGATGACGAGGAGAGAGAGTGGGAAGTTGAGGTGATAAAGAAGAATAGTGGTTATTACATAACTGTATCTTCACCGCCCTTACTTCTCAATCTCTTCCTTCTTCTTCTCTCGATGTGCAAGTGAAAGCCTACACAAAGAGGAGAATACCAAGGTAGGACTAGTTTCGTCATTAAACATTTCAATTATCTTCTTCCTCTTATTGATGAGGAGTGGAATTAGAATACAACCCGATGCAAGTTTTAGGATTCGCGATACATCAACTGGACTCCCTATGTAGAAAATTTTGATGCACATATTTAGATTTGCGATGCATAATTTGGAATTAGAATACAAAAGTAAATTTCGATACAATTGTTTGGATTTGGGACGCACAAACTGTATTCCCGATGCAGCACGCATACTCTAATTTTATTAAGGGTATACTCGTTATTTCCCCCCCCCCCAAAAAATATCTTTTACCGACTAAAATAAAATATATAAGATCTTAACAGTTGAAAATATTATAAAAAGGACCGACCCAGTTATATCTCAATTATATATTCCCTCCACTCTGAAAAATAGCTCAATTTTCTTCTTTTGGATGTTTTAAAAAGTTTTCGCTTCTAAAATGGATCATCTTTGTTTAAGGAATAACTACCAGAAGGATTGTGTATGGATCTAGTGGTAGAGTTGGAGATTTACAAAATATGAAGCCTCAGTTCGATCCTTTTCATGCCCCTTAGAGGAAAGGTCTACAAAAAAATTAAAAAAAGAAGGGTGGAGTATTAGTGTCTAATTTAAATCAACGAATTTACTTTGCTTTTGACAAATAAGGTATGTAACGTACCCTTTTTCAATAATGGAATAGAATTGGATGACGTGATAACTTAACGAAATGTTTATCATGGTTTACTGTTTAGAATTCAAGGTTTGGAATCAAGGTTTAGGGTTTTTTGTGTCTAAGATTTAGGATTTTAGGGTATAGGATTTTAGGGTTTTATGAAGGTTTGGGGATTAAGGTTTAGTGTTTATGGTGTAGTGTTTAATGTTTCGTAAGATAAAGTTTCACTCTCTCACAGTTCAATCTACTAACACACGATAAACCGGGTAAAAATGGTTTGTCTTATAAAATATATTCGTAAGACCATCTCACCTAACTTTTTTTATGACAAAGTATACTACGAGCTATATTAGTAAGAGATTTGGTGTTAGAGTTGTTGTATGATTATGTTGATGATGATTTGAAATATTCATATTATTAATTAAAAAAAAAACATATTTGATTTAGCAGCACTAACATCATAGTTTGTAATAATACCGCACATCATAGTTTGTAATAATACCGCAAAGTTAAGCTTGTAATATAATACCTCTTTTTATATGATTGATATCAAAATGAAAGTATGTTACCCTATTTGTCAAAACAAAATATGCATTTTTTTTAAAGTACTCTATTACTCTAAGTCGTTAATTACTTATTTTAACTTTTACAAATTTATGTGTGGTTCAAACAAAATCAAAAAGTAAAATCATCTGTCATGTTTAGGCATGTTAATGGATCGGGTATAAGTTTATCTAAATCGGATCTGAAACATTATATAATCGGTCCGTCTGATCCGTTAACCCAACGAATCAAGTGTATGTCAATCTATACCTGAATATGTTACCAATTAACATATTCGATTAAAAATATCATATTTGATCTGATCAAAAATAAAGATTTATGAATCAAAAACAATGAGAATATGAAATATAGGAAAACCAAAAGACAATATATATACATAAGTGTGTATACAATGCATACCAAGGAGTTCTACCTCAACTGGTATTTTTCATTTCTCCTAACGGAGAGAACGAGTGTTCAAGTCTCACTAGAGTCACCATCGACTTTACATCTCTTAGGGTGTTCAAGTCTCGTCAGAGGCACCATTGTTGTTTAAGTCTTACCCAAAGGTCTCATTTAGCTACTCACTTATCTTAACGGAGAGGTCGAGTGTTCAAGCCCTACCAGAAGCATCGGGTGTTCAAGTCTTCTCAGATGCACCGTTATTGTTCAAGTCTTACCCCAAAGGCTCCATTTAGCTACTCACTTATCTAAACGAAGAGGTCGAGTGTTCAAGCCCTACCAGAGGTATCGAGTGTTCAAGTCTTCTCAAATGCACCGTTAAGTCTTATCCCAAAGGCTCCATTTAGCTACTCACTTATCTTAATAGAGAGCTCGAGTATTCAAGTCCTATCAGAGGCACCCTGATACTTGACTACTCTCAACCGAGAGGTCGGGTGTTCAAAATCTCACCAGAGACATCATTTGTTCGAGTCACACCAAAGGCACCATATATATATATATATATATATATATATATATATATATATATATATATATATATATATATAGCATTTCAAAGTATTTAATAAATAATAAAAAATAAGGATTTGAGTACAGTCTATGTCTCCCCCCAGCCTTTAAAAAAAGTGTATACAATGTATGTTCATAATAATAAATATAGGTAAAAAATTATTTTCGAATCGAATCAGGTTCTTAACGAATCCGATATAGGTGCATCCCTTTTTTGTTTATTTTCTTAGTCTTCTTCTTATTCTTAATTTAAAATAGGAACCATGATTATGTCATATTAACATACTCCCTCCGTCTCAAAAAAAATCTTATTTATCAAGTCAAACTTTTTTAAATTGTGATTTTACTTGATTCAACATTTTCCAAAATGTACTAAAAATATTACTCGCTTCATTCGTAAAAAAGGGTCCATCTTTCTTTTTTAGCCACTCCCAAAAAAGTACTCCAAGTTTCAAATATTTCTTTTTTGGGATGCTACTTTAATCATTTTCTTCTTACTTTAGTCGAGGGCTCCCACTCACTATAATATACTTCTTAAATTCCTAAATTATTATCATATTTGGTATTTTAAGTCTAAATGATTGTTTTTTAAATGAAAAATTTTTACGTGTCTATTTTAAATAATAAAACAAGTAATTTGTATTTTTTTGTTTAATTTATTTTATGTTGGTGTGCCTTATTAACCCACTACAATACAATCATTTCATTCCTAAATGGAAATTATAAGAGTGATAATTGGGCCGATCCCTTTTATAACATTTGTAACATCTAAATGACAAGATATTTGTTTTTAATCGGTAAATGACATTTTTAGGACAAAATGACGAGTATACTCTTAATAAAATTGGACTATAGGAGCGCTTCATCGCAAATCCAAAATCGTGCATCGGGAATTTCTGCATAAGGGGTCAGTTGGTGCGATTCAAATCCAAAAATTTACATCAGGATTTTCTTTTGTATTCTAATTCCAAATAGCTCATCGTCAATCCAAAATCGGGCATCCGAATTTTCTGCATAGGGGGTCTAGTTAGTGCATCGTAAATTCAAGAATGTGCATCGGGATTTCCTTTTGTATTCTAATTCCAAATTGGGTATCGCAAATTTAAAATTGTGCATCAAAATTTTCTACATAGGTGTTCCAGTTGGTGCACTTCAAATCAAAAAAATTCCATCAAAATTTCCTTTTGTATTTTAATACCAAATTGGTCATCGCAAATCCAAAATTATGCATCGTGATTCCTAATCAATGCATAATCGGTTTAAATTGGTGCATCGCCGTTAACAATTTCCAAACAAAAGGTGATTTAGCCCCAAACCCCAACGACGACGATAACATCCTCCCTCTTATTTATCTATTCTTCACGGGAAATACTTAATTTGAAAATGTATAGATTATGTCTTCTTAATAGATTTCGACGTACACGCCAAGGCTCCTCTGAATTAATATTTCTTGTAAGTTAATACAGAGCCAAACTGAGGTTATGCTAGCTTGAAAGATTATTTTTCTAAACTAGTGGAGAAGATGCAAATATATTCTCGATTTATGAAGAGGCGACAATGGAAAATGTCTCAGGTTGGTTTCTAAACTATTAAGAAGGAACGAATGAGAGATAAGCCTCGATTCGGAGAGCATGGGCTGAGGAAGACGAAGAGGGAGACGGAATGGTCGAAGTCAGAGATCTCAAGAATAGGAAGACGAAGAGGGAGACAAATAAGAAATTTTCATCAGCTCTGTGATTGAGCATTATTGGAACAAATTTACGAAAATAGACTTATGTAGTTGAAAAAAAATGGTACTTAAGCGATTAGATATATTTGGGAAAGTGGACCCTGCAATTTATCCAAATTACAACGAGAAAAAATTGCGGGCTGGTCCACTTTTCAAAATTTCTAATCGCTACAGTCCCCTTTTTTTTCAAACTGAAAAAGAACACTTTTTAGGTCAAAAAACTACAATGACCTTAATGAGTATGAGGCATGCTACTTTAATGAATCGCGGTGCATTGACTATTGAACCACGATTCATCAATTTTATTGCATTAATTTTTGCACTGTGGTTCAATTGCTTAATTACCTAGTCTAATTACACCACGATTCTTCAATTTTATTACATTATTTTTTGCATTGTGGTTCAATAATTTAATTGTCTAGTCCTATTGTACGGTGATTCATCAATTTTATTGCATTAATTTTTTCACTGCGGTTCAATAGTTTAATTGTCTAGTCTAATTGTATCGCGGTACCAACTTTTATGTACCGCGATGAATTAATTTTGGAACCGCGATACATATACATAATCCAAATTGCACCACGGTATCAACTTTTATGTACCGCGATGAATTAATTTTTGAACCGCGATACATAAATATTATTTAATTCATTTTTGCACAGTGATACAAAATGATAATGAACCAGACCATGTCATCGACCTTCTTTTTTCATCTCTTCTGTCGTAAGCCTTCTTTGCCCCCCTCCCCTTCGCCTTCGTCCTTCTGAAAAATTATTCAATCCAATACAGATCCATTACAGTTTCGTACATAATGAATCAAACAAACCGTTTACCTTTCGGGGTACTAGAGGAGTTGGAAACTTTGGTGATTTTCGAATCCAAATTGTGTTGCCGGAGCTCTTGAATGAAAAGATGGAATTTTTGGAACAATATTTTAAAAAATGATCTTTTGTGGTTGAAAAAAAGAACAGAGTACTAAAGCGGTTAGAAACTTTGAAAAAGAGTCCGGCCATAATTAATTTTAGAAATAATTACAAGTCGGTACATTTTTCAAAACATGTTTTCAAATCAATCCAACAATTTTTTAAACATATCTTTTAGGTACATTTTTGGAGTGAAAGTACATCACTGCCCCTTTGTTTCGTACGACGATCGTCGTACCTTGTAAAAAAAGCCGAAACTTTTTTCCCAGTGATTGGGAGAGGGGAAAAGAATCTCGATTGACGAGTGAAATCAATAGAATGCGACGAATTCTGTTCACCATTGGTTAATTTAATATTTTGCAGGAACCTAATCTTCGTCTTGCTCAAGCACAGTTCAACATCAGTACTGTTGTTTAATTGAACTTGTTTTTGCTCTTTATTCGATTGCATTACTCCTCCCTTGGAAAAAAATTCATCATATTTATATAGATGTCTTCTTGACTATTGAGTTTCAGCAAAGTGCGATCTTTTTAAAGGAGATTGGGTTGCCAATCCAACCGGTCCACATTACATTAACCTGAGTTGCAATACAATAGAACATCATCAGAACTGCATGAAAAATGGGCGGCCTGATTCAAGTTATATATATACTGGAGGTGGAGTCCACGAGACTGCGAGTTACCGGTTTTTAATCCCAAAACATGCTCGCCTTCGGCCATGGAGGATGACTGCTGGGAACGGCTGGAGCAGAATGGAGATGGAGGGCAGTCTTCATCAATGGAGGAGGACGCTGATGGGCAGATTACAGAGGGCGGATAGGGTGGACAGCGGCTTCAATGGATGAGGGAAGAGAGAGATATCAGGGAGAGAGAAGATCAGGAGAGAGGGGGGGATAGAGAGCTAAGGATAAGATCTGGGCTTTCTACCTCTTCCTTCCGACGGAGGGGATAATTGATGTATTTCGGGTATTTCGAGGATGGGTTTCAGTATTTTGGGTGCACATGTGGATCTATTTTTGGCATCAGGTTGATTTTTGGCATCAGTTTTTTTTTTGCATCAAATTTTTTTTGGCATCAGCTTTTTGGCATTAGATTTTTTTTAGCATCAGCTTTTTGGAATCAGATTTTTTTTTTTTTTTGCATCAGCTTTTTGGCATCATATTTTTTTTGGCATCAACTTTTTTGAATTTTTTGAGGCTAGATCTTCATTAATGGCATTTTTGTCATTTGGCAACCAATTTGTAGTTACATGAAATGTCCAAAAAAATTGATGATCCTAGATGAAAACATGTTTCTAAAATTGTACCCACTTGAAATTTGCCCTTAATTTTACCCTTAGAACTATTTGAGATACTAGTTGATTCATTCGGGTTAATCCAAAGAGGCCCTGAGGTGAAATATTGAGCCTATGGTTAAAGTTCATTGAGCCCATAGTGTCCAAATGCCCATAGACCAAATTATCAAACCCAGCCACCTAGGACCCATGTTGAAACTTGGATCTTTAATTGGAGGGTAATAACAGGGTCTGTCTTTTTCCATCAATTTCTAACTGAAAAAAGGCACGATGTTTTTTTAAAATGCTAAAAGACACTTTTCAAGCAAAAAAGATGAGTATACCCTTAATGAATTAAACATGCGCACACAAAAGCTTCAGCTCTTACATCGCAATGCACAAAACTAATCATGATGAATGATTTTGAATTGTGTTGCGTGATTAAATGCATTGCGATGCATAATTTGTGCATTGCGATGCATGATTTCAAATTATGTAAAATAGTGATGCATTGTGGTTTAAAATCGATTTTCACGTTTCCAAATTGGTTCATTGTGATTCCAAATATGATGACACAACACTTAAATCACAAATGAACCCCCCCCCTAAAAAAAGTTGAAACCGCTCCTTTTCAAAAATGGAAAAGATGTATATGGATTGGGATATAAAACAAGATCCTATTTGGTATGTCTTCAAAACCCTGTGGAGAGCGGTACGAACTTTATTTTCAGTATTTTTGCTTGCTATCGCGCAATCTTCCTTCGTGCCGCATTTTAGCATAGTTGCCCACAAACAATACAAAGAATAAGATAAAAGACTATTCTTCACAAGCTAGATTTGAACCAACACTTTAGGTTAAAGGACAAGCAAAATGATAGATCTTAGTAGAATAAGAAATTACATCCCTCACTTTCACTATAGAAAGTTAATATTGGCAACTGTCGAAAAAAGCAAGAATGATGTACGAGAGCAAGGATAGATATTCTTTGAAGAGTAATGCTAGCCTTACAACTGACATAACCATTAGTGTTACTGTTACAACTTGCCTTGAGAAATGCATAGTTGACTTTTCAACTTTACCTTTTAGTATGCAAGTTGTAATACTAGTGGTAAGGATATCATTACTCTTCTTTGAAAGCCCGGAATTGACTTGGTGCGGTGAGCTACGTAGTGAGTATTTTAGGACAAAATTAACAAAAGTGACATTATGCAATTGAAAAGAAAAAAAATTGTGGACCGATACACTTTTCCATACATTATTCGCTTCACTCCCCCATTTTTTTCCAACCACTAACATCCATTTTATAAATATTATTCCTCTAATACCCAAATTCAGAGAACGATGTAAATTTCTTCTTTTGTCTTCTTCTTCATCTCTCTCGTCGTAGAATTTGTTCGCCCAAAGACATAAAAAGAGTATGAAGTAGAAAGAGAGTTGGGAGTTACGTGATGAAAAAGAATGGTGATTATTATATAATTTTTTCTTTATCACTCTAACTTCCCACTCTTTTAATTATTCATATCATGTTGTTGTTGCTGTTGTTGTTGCTGTTGTTGTTCTTCTTCTTCTTGTTCTTCTTGTTCTCCTTCTTCTTGTTCTTCTTGATCTTCTTCTTCTTGTTCTTCTTGTTCTTCTTGTTCTTCTTCTTCTTCTTCTTCTTGTTCTTCTTCTTCTTGTTGTTGTTGTTGTTGTTGTTGTTGTTGTTGTTGTTGTTGTTGTTGTTGTTGTTGTTGTTGTTGTTGTTGTTGTTGTTGTTGTTGTTGTTGTTGTTGTTGTTGTTGTTGTTGTTGTTGTTGTTGTTGTTGTTGTTGTTGTTGTTGTTGTTGTTGTTGTTGTTGTTGTTGTTGTTGTTGTTGTTGTTGTTGTTGTTGTTGTTGTTGTTGTTGTTGTTGTTGTTGTTGTTGTTGTTGTTGTTCTTCTTCTTCTTCTTCTTCTTCTTCTTCTTCTTCTTCTTCTTCTTCTTCTTCTTCTTCTTCTTCTTCTTCTTCTTCTTCTTCTTCTTCTTCTTCTTCTTCTTCTTCTTCTTCTTCTTCTTCTTCTTTCTTCTTCTTCTTCTTCTTCTTCTTCTTCTTCTTCTTCTTCTTCTTCTTCTTCTTCTGTAATTCAAAATAGATTTACTTTTATGTTATCTTCTTCTTCTTCTTCTTTGTCTTTGTGTAATTCAAAATAGATTTACTTTTATGTTATGTATTGCTATGCATGTAAAGTGTTCGATGAAATATCTTAATAGAATTTTTCTCAATCATACTTCTACAACTTTTCCTTTAAAATTTTATGCATGGTTGTGCATAAATTGTTGCAACGCGATGCATAAATTCGATTTGGTAATTTAAATTGATGCCTTGTGGTTCATAAATTGATGCATTACAGTGCAAAGTTGGATTATGTAATTTAAATTGATGCATCACAGTGCAAAAATTGTTGCAGTGCGATGCAAATTTGGATTAAGTAATTATATTGATGCATCGCAGTGCAAAAATTTATGTAATTTAAATTGATACATTGTAATGCAAAAATTGATGCAGCGTGATGCATTTGAGTGATCTGTAGCGCGCCTCAGGCTCAGTAAAAGTATAGTAGTCTTTTTTTCCTCAAAAATGACTTTTTCCGGTTAAATATAATCTATTTGATTTGGCTTATCTGGAAGTGCTTATGACTTATGACTTACCATAAATTGTTTTTAAATCGGTTGATTTCACTTATGGTAAGATAAGTCATAAGTCATGTACAAACCACTTAAAACACATGTATGACAATAAGTTGTAAGCACTAAGCCTAGTATTTAATTCTACTTTTCAAAAACATGTGAGTCATCTTCTTTATTGAAATTTTATATATTCCAATATGACCGACCCTTCTTAATAATAATAATAAAAACAAAAAGTAATAATAACATTAATGAATAATAATTATAATAAATAAGAATATGAATAATGATAATAGTTATAATAATAATAATACTAAAAATTAATATTAATAATAATATAGTAAAATTAATCGTAATAATAATAAGTAGTAATAATAATAATAAAAGTAATAATAATATAAATATTATAATAATAAAATATAATATTAATAATAATAAAATCAATGATAATAATAAGTAAAAATAATAATATAAATTATTATTATTATTATTAATATAATAAAATCAATACTAAAATTAATAAGTAATAATAATAATAAAAGTAATATTAATGTTAATGCAATAATAATAATAATAATAATAAATGCAATAATAATAATACTAATACTAATAATTAATAATAGTGATAAAATTTGTATTAATATTAATAAAATAATAAAAAAAGTGATAATAATAATGATAATAAATAAAATAATAATAATGATAATAATACGATTAAAAGTAATATTAATATTAATAATAATAATAATAATAAAAGTAATATTAATGTTAATAATAATAATAATAATAATAATAATAATAATAATAATAATAATAATAATAATAATAATAATAATAATAATAATAATAATAATAATAATAATAACAGCAACAACAACAACAACAACAACAACAACAACAACAACAACAACAACAACAACAATCATGCAAATCAGATTTTGTGATGATCGATGCTATTTTAGTCTTTATATTTGATTTCAACACTATTTCAACTTATTAATTAAACACACACACTAATTTATGGAAGCTAATCAGTACTTTTAAAAAGCTAAATCAAACATCACCAGTTATTAGTCATCAGTCATAAGTAATAAACAATAAGTCATCAGCACATATTAATAAGTTAAATCAAACAGGCCGATAGGATACTGTAGCGTTTGAAAACTTATCAAAGTTAATAGACCTGAATTTACCCACACACGCGCACACACACAAAGTAATAAATAAGTTGAAAATTTAGTAAAGTGGACCGACCGCAATTTATCCAAAATTGAAACCCCCCCCCCCAAGGGCCTAACCCACATTATTTAAATTTCCATGACCAAAATATGTAGTAGGAATATATGTAAAAGAAAAAATTATTGTCAGTCCCCTTTGAAAAAATTTCAACCGTTTTTCATCTCAATATTTGTTTTGAAACTGGAAAACGACATGTTATGCCTCACAATACAGAAATGCATGCATCGTCTGATATCAATCGATGCATCATTTTATCAAAAGGTGTATAGTGCAATGCATTAAAAGTGTTTTTTTTCAAATTCCAAAAAAAATCGAAGTGTAAATCCATCAAAAACTTTTAAAAATAGACTAACCCTTTTTTTTATCCTATTTGTAAAGAAGGTTTGATGTCACATCCCCCATAAGACCAATTTGCCCTTATTCTTTTTAGTGTCTCAATATTCAGTCAGGTCCTTTCACTATACATAAGATCCCTTTTCAATCTCTTTTAGCTCTATATGTCTCTTATCCCTACGAGGTCTTCCTCTGGTTTTTCCGAAAAACTCTTCTAAGGACAAATGATCAAGTTGTGGTGATATAATTACCGTTTGTAAAAATTCATTATAATTTATTCTCTCTTTTTTTCTTTCCAAGAATCAGAATTACTGTACTGCGCTAAATTGACATTAAAGCAAAATATTTTACAATAACGTGTATACCCTTTTTGTTTCACCCAAAGCGTATATGCTTGAAAAATCTAGTAATTAAGAGATATGTAGTTACCATTAGAATTTGTTATAATTACAATAATAATTGAGCATAATCCATAATGTTAAAAACAAATATGAAGGGTAAACAGAAATTATAGGGAGGGAGGGGCTAGAGTGAGAAATATATACATATATAAAAGAAGAGAAGCAAGATTTGGAAAGTTTCTGTCAAAAGTGACTTTCCAAATTTAGAAACACTTCTAATTTTTACATTGGAAATTGAAAATATAAAATGTCATTATTATGATTGATTGGATAAATGATTCTCAAACCTCTTCGCATTCTTAGTTAGTACATTAAGAAAAATATGCATAGTAGAAACATGAGAGATAACAAAACCAAGTTTTTTTTTTGTCAATTTATTTGCATCAATATCCAGGCTAGGAAAAATAAATATGGAATAAAACAACGATTTTGAAACTAAATCATATACACACACTTTGAAGTAAAACTAATTTACAGACAATCAATTAATAATAATACTAAGATTTGACATTTTTTTCTCTATTTCATCATAAACAAAGTTATTATTGTAAAAAAAATCTATTAATCAAGATAGGACCAATTTTTTGAGACAACTAGCTACATGTAAAAAAAATAGAAACCCGATAATTTATGATTTTTTTAGTTACTTATGCATGTTAAAAAATTCAGATATAAAAAAAGTTATGATGATGAAATTAATCAACATTCAGATCAAATTTGTTTGTTAGTTGAACTAAACTACGAATTAAAATTAATAAACGAGTTTTGAAGTTAAACAGAGTTTTTGAAATATTTTTGGAAATATGAACATACCAACAAGTTTCCGGTAAGTCGGTGGTCATAGCTTTCATTACCAGACTTTCTTTAGGTGGTAACCTTGAGATTCGTCATCGCTGCAAAAAAATGCGTAATTTTTTTTTATTTTTTTGCAATGTGTGGTGAAACTAAGGTAAAAGTGTTTTCCTTTCATTTATACATATCAACTAAAACAACGTAGTTTTATGAGTTTTTATCGGGTTGCGGTCCAAAAGTTATCCATAGCACGTTTTAAACCAAAATTTTCGATATCTATCCATCGATCGTTTGAATTTTTGGTTCATTTTTCTTGACCCATCTCCTACATTTTATTTTCCTTGGTTATATACTATTTTAATTATTATTTCTTTATGTCTGATTTTTAAATTGAACCATAATATACTTGAATTATTTTGTAAAAATTACCAATTTTGAAAAGTGTAGTTTTTAAGGTTTTATGACAAAACATATTAGTATATCACAAAAATTTTGTCATTTGTCTGATATTATATGCGTTATCAAATTTTTTTAACGTTAATGTAACTTTTATTTATATATGTATTAATTTGTATATATTTTAATATCATTTTTTAATACGGAAAACACATAAGTTAATTTAAATTTTGTTGAGACTCCAGAATAAAGAATGAGAGAAAATGAACCTCAATTTCATTGTTTAGAATTGGAATTGTGGACTTCAATGTAAATTTTATTGTTTATATACAGAAAAAAATATTCGAATTTGAATTGAACTGAAATTCTTAAAATTTTTATTCTAAAAATTGATTTTTTTTTTCTCCAAAGGTAAAACATTTTTAAACCTAAAGACTATTGATATTATTTTTAAATCATTGTTTAATATAAGACTTCATTTGAAAATATGTTTTTGCTTATCATAAGTTGTATGTAGCTTTGTCTAGAGTTACTATGTGATATTTATAGTTGCAATAGTCGTACATGTTGAACGAAAATTATTGTATATAAAAAGTATTCCAAAATGTATATTATTTTTTTTCAAATTTATAGGATTTTCTTTATTTAACTTTACTGTGTATTATTTTTTGTTTATTTTGTGAATATTAAAAAAATTAATTACATATTATTTAATTTTAATTCAAATATAATTTTATACACATGTATAATCTGTGCAACGCACGAAACGACTAATAGGGATTGGTATTAGTGGAAAGGCTCTTGTCACTTACCAAATAGGTCTCGGATTCGAGTCCTTGTCTTTGAAGAAAACTCTCTAACGAGAAGTCACTGCTTCCAGTACCTAACAATACTTTGACAATTAGTCTTAATATTCATTCTCAAGAACACCTTTAAAAACCAGAAAAGAAAAAAAATATATATATATATATATAAGTAAAATATTGGAAAAGAAGTCCGTGAATCTAGAATGCTCGTTAATGATGAAAATATACTATCCTTTTAATGGCTCCAAATCTTTGTCTCACTCTCTGTCCCATTGAATCTCGATCGTACATTTTACATATTGTTTTAGTCAGTCTTCTTTTCATAAGAAAACAAATATGATTGAGATTCAACAAGACATGGAATGTGACAAAAGATGAGATAGATGATTTGAAGTCTCCCTTTAATAAAGAATCACCGGTAGTAGTGAGCATAATTTAAATTGTGATTTACAACGTGATAAAGAAAATTCTACTATCATTTGGTAATTTTAGGCGCGGCATTTTTAACTAGGGGTGTAAGTCGGAACCACCGAACCACGGAACCGAACCAAACCAAACCAAACCAAACCAGTCGGTTTGGTTCGGTTTTGGTCGAAGACGGTTCGGTTCCGGTTTCAAAAAATAGAAAACCACGCGGTTCGGTTCGGTTCATGGTTTTTGGTATCAAACTAAACCAAACCGAACCGAACCAAACCAACCAATATATTTTTATTTATTTATTATATTTTATATATATATATATATATATATATATATATATATATATATATGCATACTAAACCAAACAAAATTTTGATTGTTGAACTATTATTTTTTCCATTGTTTGTGTTTATTTTAGAATTTGCATTGGTTTATTTATGATAATTTGTTGTTAGTAGGTTATTTCCTAATTTTGATGTTAATTCCAAATTAAAATCTTATTTTTATTGTTATTTTTAATGTTGGTAAATTTCATTAAAAATAATTTATATAAACCACAAAACCGAACCAAACCAAACCAAACCGAGTGGTTCGGTTCGGTTTGGTTCCAAATCTTACTTGGTTCGGTTCGGTTTGAGATTTTTGGAACCACTAGGAGGCGGTTCGGTTTGTGGTTTTGGTATAAACCAAACCAAACCAAACCACTTACACCCCTATTTTTAACCTAGATTCCATTAACTCATTTGATACGGCCCGAAAATCATCTAATTCAACCCAACTAGTTATCATTTTCGGGTTGAAACAGGTAACCTGATCCAACACGGAAATATAAGGGGTTCGTTTGAGTCGGGTTAAACCGGGTCAAACTCGTCACATGTTTTAGCCCGATAGTGTTTTTTTGTACAACTTAATGATTTTTTTGGGAAAAAACGGGATTAAGCCCGGTCGACCTGATTTAACCCGACTCATTTGATATTTGGGTTTTGACCCATTATCCGACTCAACCCAACCTAACCAAATTGTCAGACCTAGGGAATTCGTATACCGAGTAGAGAATTCAAGGAAAATATATGTTGTGAAAATATTTTCAAGAAAAAACATTTAGAAAGATAGTTTAGGTATAAAATGTTAAATATTCTCTCAATTCCTAAATAATTGTCATATCTTCCTTTCTCGTCTCGTCTGTTCATACAAAAGTGTCATGATTCTAAACTTTTCTATTAAAAAAAATCATAGTTAATACTATATTTTTTTTACTACTTTAATGATGGCTACATGCACGTGGGCTTCGTAATGAGAAACTACATATTATACCATCATACATAATATATTCTATATGTTTTTCTTAATCAGTGTGTTCAGTCAAACATGATAATTATTTAAAAACGAAGCCAATAATAGATATAAATTATAATACTATATGTGTTCATCCAATTTAAAAATGACCTTTTGACTTCTCCAATAAACTCATTTTCAAGTAAATACATAATACTATATTTTTTATTTAAATTAAAATTATTAAAGTATAACTTTTTTTAGAGTTTATAAGATGATCTCAAGTCGGGTATGATTACAATGGTAGTAAAATTCTCCCTATCATGTTCTTACAACGGTTTTAGCGCTGGGTTTGAGAGCAATAGTTAAGCCAATTCTCACATGGTTGAGAATAGGGGTGGTAAAACGAGTGTTATGGATAATTATAGGTTAATCTATTATCTATTAGGTTAACCTATGATTATCCATAACACTCATTTTACCACCACTATAAATAATAGGTTAACTTATGATTATCCATAACACTCATTGAATAGTTATTTCTCACTTCTTACTACTTATTAAGAAATTATTTGATTGTTCCACGAATGTGGTTGATTCTCAATCATACTCCACAAACACTGGTTTTGTTGTACATTGATCCATTAGTGATCCCTCTAGATTATTAATAATATTAGTGCTGATGTGGCAAAACGCACAGCTTGGGCCGTCCTTGAGATAAGATATCTGGGCTTGTAATCGTCTTCCCTGAGCCTGTTAAGATCACAAGAACACCTGAGTTGAAGTGCAAGGCAAGGCCTCGCGAAACCCCTCCGGCGTGAGAGTAAGTATCGAGTGATTATCAAGAAGTAAATTGACAGAGTAACGAGGCTCAAGAAAGTGTGTGTACCTTGTTGATGATTATGGAGAGGTATTTATAGGCCCTCATGGTGATTGAATCCGTCTAGGATTCAGTTTCCATAATTGCCGAGACAATCAAGGAGGAAATCCCTTGATTCTAGGCGAAACAGGCGGTTGACCGCGAAGTCATAGGGGTTGATAAGGCAAGTATTCCGCCTAAACAGGGAAACCTTTGACTTGCTTTGGAAAGCAAGCTACCAGCGTCTCGTGTTTGATGTGTGCCAGGCGGCGAGGCTCGTCCGGCTATTATTTGTATTGATCCACGAACTTGTCAGTCTGAAGATCGGCCCCTGGTCGGGCAGGCCAGGCCGGTGCCCGACCAGGCAAAGTAAGTCTGATCCCTTTGCTAAGCATGGATGAGTCCTGATCATGGCCCCTGGTCGGACAGGCAAGGCCTTTGCCCGCCCAGGTTTGAGTGAGGGTTATGCTGCTCGGTGCTCGCTAGACTGTCTCATCTTGCTTCGTGCCGTGGGCCCCAGTGTCTTGTGCGTGATTAGCACGTGATGTTAACTCGTGCCCTGCTCGTGACCCGGTTTGGGCCGGGTACATCAGTGGCCCCTAGCTTCCTGTCTGGCGAGCATTCATGCTCGGAGCGGGGAGCGTTCAAGTTTGATATCCGCACGGGATTCAACACTTTATGAATTTCTAAGGAAGACAAGGAATTCGGCGAGGTGAACTTGAGGCGTGTCCAGGAAGCTTTTTGTCAAGGGCGTGACAGGCGCGTGGGCGGATAGGGCGCGTGAGCCGTCAGAAGTTAGGGCGACAGGACAGGGCGCGGTCCACGAAGCGGCGCATTTAATGCGACGTGCCTTGGTGATGATGGGCGCATCTAGCGCCGTTCGGCCTCTTTTTCCGCCCGACCACGGGACTCGGCCTATAAAGGTAACCCATCCTCTTCTCTTCCTCTTTTTCTGCCGTTGGGTTTTTAGAGAGAGGATTTCTGTGAGAGCTTATATTTTCGGTGTCCAGCGCATTTCAGGCTCCGGTGAACTTGGTCAGCGTCTTCCACCGTTCATTCGCTTCTAGTGCTTGCAACCTCTGTGTTGGTTCAACTCTAGTTGTCCCTCGTATTGCAGAGAATCACCTTTATCTCTCAAAACAGTAAGTTCTTTCCCCCTATTTTCTGTTATGCTTTTTCGTTTCTTGCCTTAGATGAAATTCTGTGGGCTCTGTATGGAGCTTTGCTTTCTCCCTTCATCTCTACATGATCCTATTAGGGTTTAAGAGGGTAGGACCGCCCTTAGGTAGAGATCGAGGCCGAACGTGTTATTGCTCGCTAGGCGGCCAAGGCCTCTTCTTGGTTGACCTAGATTTCGATATTTGTCTTCCTCGATCTCTTTGTAGATGTCGATGTGTCAGAGAATGACCGTGAGGCTTTCGGCTATGGTGGGAGGAAGCGACTCGCTTAGCGGCGAAAAGTCTCCTTCGATCGGCGTTGAGTGCGATGAGGAGTCGGATCGTGGCGGGCCAGGTTCGGCGTGTCGTGGACCCGTAGTTGACATAGTTGATTCTTCCGGCGAGGAATATTCGGCGAGAGAGTGTGACGGTGGCTTTCTTTGTCGGGCAAGGCCTCGGCGGCAAGCAACTTGGGGGGCCAGGCGAGCAATGATTGAGCAAATAAATTTGGCCGGAGAGGCCTCTGAGGCCGATGAGGCAGACAACCTGCCGCTTGCTCGGCGCTATAAGAAAACTGGCCGCTCCCAGGTGGAAGTGGTCCTGAAAAAGCGGTGGCCAAGACGAGTCCCATTGCTCGCTTCTTGGGAGGGTGGCCCTCAAGTAGTGGTTCCGTTGAGGAAGTGATCGAGGAAGAAGAGGAGGAGGAGCCCGATTGGTATGTTAATGCCGACGAGAGTCGATATGCCGCTCATTGGGCTACATTGGATCTGACGGACAAGGTGACCTGGCTTGCATCCCTCGGTGTTGATCACGCTATTATCGGGCAAGCAAAATAGGCGTTCTGCCGGGATGAACCTTTCTCGCGCAGCTCTTGTTTTCTTGATTTCTTTCGCGTCGGCTGCGCCTCCCTTGGAGCCTTTTACGGTAGACTTCTGTATGAGACTAAAGCCGTTCCTGCGACTGATGTTGAATCTTGTCCGCGATCACGGCTTTCAGCATGGCGGTGTTAGGATTTGAGCCGGACATGTACTTGCTTCGGAAATTATTTATCTTTCTTGTAGAGCTCGGGAGGGAGAATCGGGGTGAGGCAAACTCCAATTTCCTAAAGCTCTTGTCAGATGTTCAGGAAGGTGGACTCTTGGGATAGAAGGGTCTGTTCATTGAGTCAGGGTCGGTTGGCGTTCGTGCCCGGCGGCGAGATAAAGATCCCCAAGGCCTCAAGCGAGATTTCGGCTCGGGTGAAAGCTGGCTTAAAGGCCGTGGGCGTGATAGAGGAGAAGGAGGCGAGTCGGCCGGCGGTTTCTACTTGTGGAAAGAGGCTGTGCAACCCACGCTATCTTTGCTTGGCCGGGGTGATGCGAGCCGAGGTCCACGGGTGGAGCCCTCTTGATTCACGTGCAGAGAATCCTCACCCCTATTGGGACGTGCCATGGCCGAATGTTTAAGCATGAATGCGTTGAGTGCCAACGGCTAGGTCTCGGGGCAGCTGACCGGTTTATGAAGACCACGACGGTTGTCCGCCGATCTTTAATAATTTCTGTCTTGCTCATATTCTTCTTGAACTCATTCTAATTCTCGTTTTACTTTGTCCTGTCTCAGGAATGAAGAATTTGGCTGTGTTGAGGCAGAGGAAGAAGGAAGCTGACCAGCGGGCAGCTGACTTGAAAATTAACCAACCGGTGGGCCTGTACCGTTACGCCGCTGCGAAGAAAACCCCGGACTTGGGCAAGGCCACAAGTCCGATCAAGAAGGCTGCAGCGCCTAAGGCTGCCGTTGCCACCCAGAGACAGCCCGCGCCGAGAGAGGTTGTTGTGGCTATTCCTGAAGGTACTACTGAACCGTCTGCTGCCAACATCCCTGTGGTGCCTGCTGCCAAGGATGCTAAGGCTAAAGGCAAAAGGAAGAAAAGCCTCAGCCCCCCTCCAGCTCGGGAAGTTCGCCACCGGGGCTCGAGTCCTGATCTTGTCTCCACCCCTATCCGTAGCGGGAGGCTTCGGAGCGTCCGGCTTTGTGATGCCAGCCGGCGCTGGTTAAAGAGATTTCTGGGGACGCCCCCTTGCTGGGGGGCATTGATCTGCATGCTCGCGGCAGTCCGGGAGGGTTGGTGGGTAAGGGCATCATTGAGAGGGCTATGCATGATGGCCTGGCCCTGGATCGAGACACGGCCGGCCACGTTTTGGTTGGAAACGTAGGACTCTGCTTGAGCGAGGTAAAGTATTCAATTGAAGTTTGTCTCCGCCTTCCCTATTTATTTCGTGCTTCTGACTCATTTCTTCTGTTCGCAGATTGCTTCCACATGTACCAATCTTTATGATAGGTATAACGAGGAGAAGGCAGCTCGCAAGAAGGCGGAAGCTGACAACCGGGCCGGTGAGAGCCTGGTGAAAGAAAAGGTCGAGCAAGCGGCTCGCCTGGCCGATGAACTGGAAAACCAAGCTGCGGCGGCCAAGAAGAAAGAGGCTGAACTGTTTGAGCGTAATTTGAAGTTGGTCGCCCAGAACAGTGACTTAACTGCTGCCAAGACAGAGTTGGTCGGCCAGGTTAAGAAGAACCAGGCGGCCCTGGAGAAGAGTCAGAGCGAGCTGGCCGCGATCATCAAGCAAAGGGATCTCTTGCAGGCAGAGAGAAGCTCCCTTAGAATGCAGGCCGTGAAGGATGGGAAATCCGTGGAGGAGTTGGTGCGGAAGCTGAAGGAGGCTGAGGAGTCCGCAGTGACAAATTTCAAGAAGTCGAAGGACTTTGAGAACGCGGTGGACGCGGCGATCCTTCCCTACTTCGCCCATGGCACCCACCATATACTGAGGATGCTTGCCGGCCATGGCGGAGTGGGAATGAAAACAATGGCGTAATGGGTCCCTTACGATGAAGCCGCCGTCCCTTCCACGCTAGTTCCTTATACTTCGATGAATTGGCCACTATGGCGGATGGCGACGCCGAAGCTGGGAGGGCGCCCTGGGTTCCCCGCCTGTGGATGAAGTGAACGTCGCTCTGATTGCCGAGTTGAGAGTCCGAGGACGAAACTTTGAAGCCGAGCGAGCGATTGAAGCCGAGTCTCAGGCCAAGGCGGCTGAGGATGAAGCTGCCCGTAAAGAGCTTAACTTTCAATATCAAATGCAATTTCAAGCCGGTGCCAAAGAGCTTCCACCTCCTCCTCCGCCTGAGCAAACTTAGGATTTTATCTGGCCTGCGCGCCATTATCTTTTGGTTTCTGCTTTGTAACTCCCAATCTGACTGTAATAGAATTCGCTTTTTATTTGACAGATATCTCTTGCATTTGCTTTCGATTCAGTTGCTTGTTTGCTCGATAACTGTTTTCTCGCTTGCATCTTTTTCCTGTCATTTGTTAATACAAGTGCCGGTGCTCCCTAGAAAATATATCGAGCAAAAATGTATGAATAAATTTAACCAAGGATGATTATTAAAATAACAAGATTAACAAAGCATTCTTATTATTTAAATTGAGATGTTACCCGAATAGTATACCGGCAGAAATGCTTGGATCTGGCCAAGGCTTAGAACGGGTGAGCTCCCAAAAGATTGCCAAGCGGGCATGGCCCAACTCGGCAACCAAAGGCCTTGCTCGATATGGGTAGTTCAAGCGGTTGTTGGTATATCTTCCCGGTATTGAGATATACTAAGTTGCTCGGTCACTATAGGAACCCGAGGTAGTTAAATCGCTATCTTGCAGAATGGACTCGAGCCCGAGGCGAGCATCCTAGTACGTGAACCCGGGCATGGCCGCACCTCACCCACAGAGGATGAATTCACAGATACTAGGGATTTTAAAATTTTTGACCGGGCATGGCCTCGTCTGCTCGCTGGGCGAGCAGAATCTAGTCAAACAAGTACAAACAATTGCAGTATAACAGCTTCACCGATAACTTTGAAAATTCCGTGAATATGACAACAACTTGCCTTTTATTGATAAATGATCGATGACCCTCAACAGGACTGAGGTCTTGCCCTTTTGTTTCCTCGACCTAGGGATAATACTTTTTGAGGTGATCTGCATGCCAAGGATACTTCAGGTCTTTTCCTTCTGGAGTCTGGAGTGTGTACGTGCCCTCCCTTATTATTCCAAAGAACTCTGAAGGACCCTCCCAATTAGGAGACAGTTTTCCCCACTCGCCCGATGACCGGTTACTTCAATTTTTCTCGAGCACTAGATCCCCAATGAGAAGGCTCGCTCGAACTCTTTTATCATGGTGAGCTTTTGCCCTCTGCTTGTAGTTGACCATTCTCGAGTCGTGCATCCAAGCCTCCTTTCTTCCAAAGAGGTCTAAGTCTATGGCCCTGCAAGCCGATTATTCTCGTCAGAATGCGAGACCCTAGTAGCTTGGCAAAGCCATTTCCACCGGATCATAGCCTCCGACCCGTAGGTAAGTGCGAACGGAGTTTCCTGCTGGTCCCCGAACTGGTTCTAACCGCCCACGAGCCGATTGTAATTCTTCGCCCACTTTCCCGCCGCTCTTCTAAATTCCGCTTAAGAGCGTAACTTGTTTGTTTGCAGCCTCGCTTGGCCGTTGCCTTGAGGGTAAGCAACGGACGATTGCCAGTGCTTCACGCCCAAGCGAGCACATTCTGCTGTGAACTTGTCCGAGAACTGAGTCCCATGGTCGGATATGATTGCTCGAGGGAGGCCGAATCTGCACCATACTTGGTCGTATACAAACTTGATGATATTCGCCTCGAAATTTTGGCCAAAGGCTTTGCCTCAATCCACTTCGTGAAGTAATCTATGGTGACTACAACAGATTTATATTTGTATTGTGCCGGAATGGGCCGATCGATCGATTCCCCACATGTCGAAGGGCCAGCCGCAACGACCGGGTTTGCATAGTGGATGGAAGCCTTGGTATGTCCGCAGATCTCGGCACTTGTCACATTCGCGAGCATACTTTTTCGGCCCTTTCGAAGGGTAATCCAAGAGTATCCTCGCCGCAGACCCTTTCGCTAGAGCTCTTGTGCCCGGTGGCCGCCACATTCCCCTCATGTACCTCATACAAAACACCCTGCTAGCTCGGGGTACGCAACGAAGCATAGGTCCGACCCTAGATCGCTTGTATAAGATTCCCCAACTACCGACTACCGAGTACCGACAGCTTGGCTTCTGCGTTGTGGCCTTGACCTTGTCTCGGGCGTAACTCCCTCGCCGATGTAATCCTTATAGTCATCAATCCAACTGGCCCGGCTCGATGTCCATAATTATAGGTCTATCGATGGCGGAGTTTCCATATGCTCGATCATTACCGAGGGATTTAGCAAAGCAAGATTATCCTCGGCGATCTTGGATAAGTAGTCCGCCGCATGTTGTCCGCTCTGGCCAATCCCGATCATTTCCCAAAACTTGAAATTTTTCAAGATTTCCTTGACTAGCTCGCAAGATTTTAACTGTGGTGGGGTGATGTACCATGTATTCCCCTCGACTTGGTTCACGACTAGCCGTGAAGTCCGAGTACACCGTGATGCCTCTACACCCATGTCTATTGCGAGCTCGAGCCCCGCAATCATTGCTTCATACTGCAACGTTGTTGGATGCGTGAAATTTGAACCGAGAGCTAACTCGAACTCGTGATTTCATCTGAGCTACGAGAAGGATGCCGCTCCGCTCCCGACTTTGCTCGCCGCCCCATCCACATAAAGATCCCAACAAGAGGTCGGGGGGTTGTCAGGCAATTGCTTTTGCTCTGCGCCACGGCCGCTTGATCTCGTGCTCCTCGCTGGGTGAAGCTTGTTTCAACCAAGAAGTCGGCCAATGCTTGTGCTTTGATTGCTCGCCTCGGGCAAGTAGTCTATGTGGAACTCGGTGAGCTCGACGACCGCTGAGCAACCGCCTCGATGTATCGTTTGTGCAAGACTTTCGCAGTTGGTGCATCCGTGTATACTATGATTATGTGTGTAAAAATAAGCCCTTAATTTTCTGGGGCCTATGACAAGCGAGTAGGCTAATTTTTCAACATTAAAATAACGACCCTCAACAGACCGAGGGCCTTAGATACATAGTACACATGTTTTTGGATATCTAGTTCCTCCCTAACTCGGCCACTACCGGTCCGTGGTCGCTAGATACACAAATAAAGGCTCACCGGCATGGGGCCGCTGAGGAGAGGTGGTTTGCCAAGATATTCCCCGAGCCGCCGAGGGCCTTGGCACGCCTCAGATTCCACTCAAAGCCCTTGTTGCCGCTGTAACCTTGAAGAAAGGGAGGCACTTTTCACCGACCGAGAAATGAAGCGCCTAAGGCAATGATTCGCCGCTTAGCCGGATGTGCTTGATGCAAGAAGGTCGCTCCATGTTGAGCGTGGCTTGTATCTTCTCCTGTTGGCTTCTATGCCGCTACTGTTGACCATGAATCCCAAACTTCCCTCGCCGACTCGAAAGCGCATTTACTCTGTTCACTTCATGTTGTGTTTCGCAGTTGGCAAATGTCTCGCCAAGTCAAGAGTATGGTCGCCCTTGGTTTTGATGACCATGTCATCTATGTAAGCCTCCATATTTCGCCTATTTGAGAGCCGAACACCTTATTGACCATGCGCCGTAAGTGGCTCCTCGTGATTTTTGAGCCCGAAGGGCATCATTTTGTAGCAATAGAGGCCGCCGCCGGAAGGTTGTCTTCGCTTTATCCTCGCTGCTCATTTTGACTCGGTGGTATCCCGAGTACGGCCCAGAAACCGAGCATCTCGAACCCGCTATAGAATCGACAAGCATATCGATGCGGGCAAGGATAGCGCTTTCTGGGCAAGCTTTGTTTAGGCCGGTGAAGTCCACGCACATTCGCCATTTATCATTTGCCTTTTTACCATCACCACATTAGCTAGCCGTCATCGAATCTCCTCGATGATGTCGCCTTTAGAGTTTCGACCTCGCTTTGATCGCCTCATTCTTCTCAAAGTAGTATTGTCTTGGTCGCCGTTGATGGGCCTAAGGTAGGGTCGACATTGAGGTCGTGGCGGGCAATGTTTTCACCGATGCCCCTCATGTCCTCAACCGTCCATGCGAACACATCCAGTCGTTTTTCAAGCCAATCAATCCCGCCTCGAAGCCAGAGGCATGGCCTTCCCGATTTTAATTTTTTGCTCTGGATATGCCGGATTGATGATGACTTCTTCTAGCTCACCCTCTGGTTGAATATCGCTCGTCCCGACCCGCAAAGTGTCCAACTCAATATCCCGTGATTTAGGCGCTTCTGGCCCGGGGGGAGCTTGTTCGGGAGTCTCTGGAGCTTGCCGGAAGTCTCTATCGGAGCTTGCTCTGGGAGGCTCTATATCCATGGGCTCGGCCTTCATGGGTCTCCCCGAGCTCAATGTTATTGATAGAAGTGGACGCCGGGTAGGCTCACGGAGATCTGCACTCGATCGGAAGGTCCACAATCGGCTTAGGGATCGATTTGACCGATCGGGAATGTCCACAATCGGCTGTTTTTTTTCCGAGCTTCCCTGACATACTCCCACATTGCTCTGGTTTGCCGCTGAGGATCCCCACTCCATTTTCTCAGATAGAACTTGGCTTTCTCGTGGGGAATGGAGGTGACCATCCGAATTTGGCCATCGCCGAGCACCTAAAATGCAGCTTGTATGTCGATTTTAGGTCGATCACCAAGAATGTGATCATCTCAATCCGTGTTTGGGCCCCATCACCCATGAATACCTCCACGATCGTGCCTTTAACCCCCACTGTGATTGGTAAAGCCTTCAAGCTTTCCCAAATACGGCTTTAACATGGTATCCGGAAACTCCAATCCTCAAGCATGAATAGTACATGATGTCCCCGCACGCCCCGTATCTAGCAAGACTCCTCCGCCAGCTTGTTGACGAGGCAGAAATGACCGAGGCCGCTCTGATGCCAATGGAGTGCTCGCCCGCCGCGAGAAAACATATGCTCGGCTCCCCGCCTGTATCGCTGGAGCATTGATCGCCCTAGACAAGGAGTATATATGTTTCCCGAGCTGGGTGTTGGACGGGAGCTCCTCCTGAATCATGTTTATCACCCCCCGAATCTGAGGGGCCTGGCCACCTCTTCCTCTAGGGGGTCTCCCTTGATTATTGTTAGCATTGTTTCCTTCGCCCTGATCTTTTTTGAAGCGGTCCAACTTGCCCGCATTGATCAGCTTTTGGATTTCCCTCTTCAACACCTTACAGCCCTCAGTGGTGTGACCAGTGCCATGGTGGTATTCACAATATTTCGTGTTGTCCCGAGTATAATCGAGCTCGGGGTCAAGAGGATAGGGGATAGGCAGAGCATCTCCCACCTGGAGCATGATCTCTTCCCGCATAGTGTTTAACGGGGTAAACTGAGATTCTCTGAACAGCCTTTGCCCGGGAGTGGATGATTTTCTCCTATCTTTGCTCGAGCGGCGGTGGCCCTCCGGGCTCTGGTCAGCTGGCGAGGCCGAGCTGCCAGGAGCCTTGTCCTTGTTCTTGGCTTTATCCGCTTTAACGCCTTGGCCGAGCAAAAAGATGAGAGTTTGCCAAGAACTCGCCTTGAAGCCCCCGGTTCATTGCTAACATAGTCTTCGTGGTCCCGCCTCATGTTGTTGAGATAGCAAAAGGTGATCTCCGGTCGCGGTCGCGGTCACCTGCTCGAGCATCTCCTCGAACCTTTTCAGGTAACTGCTGTAGGATTCGTTATCCCCTTGCTTAATCTTAGCAAGGTCGAAACGATTTTTTGGGGTTGGGCCTGCATTGCCGAATTCCTCCAAAAACTTCTCTCGGAGCACTGCCCAGCTCCCAATGGTTCCCCGGGGAACTCTGCCCAACCAGGCTTGTGCCTTTCCCTGGAGGGCTCCCTCGAATGCCCGCATTTTCAAGGCTTCAATATCTGTGACCATCCGAATTTGTGCCTCGAATGATCGGAGCCAATCGCTTGCCCGCGTCTTCCCAAAATATTTGTCAAACTGTGGGAAAATGATCCCTTGTGCGGGTGGCGCATTTTCAATCTCTGGAGTGAAAGGGCTGCCCTCCAGCGGCTTAGTGGCGCCATAACCGGGCTTGGCCACGGCTAGGCTTGCCATTTGTTTTGCCATGTCCCTTTTCATGGCCTCCATCTTCTCGGACAGCCGCTTCTCTACGTCTTCTGTCAGCTTCGAAGAATGGGCGGGGTCCGAGGCATCGCCACGCACATGCGGGCAAAAGGTGGGCGCGCAGGAGGACCCAACCTCCTGGGTGATGCGGGCTTTGTACCTTGGCCGCTGCGCTTCAACCTCTACGCATTCTCGACCTCTACGGCGGCCATGACTCTCCTCTCGGGCATAGTGCTCATGGTGATGGTGGCGCCGGTGGGAATGATGCTGGCGGCTGTATCTGCTCTCAGCCTGGTCATCGGCATGCTTTGTCGCCTCCACTCGCTCAGACGGTATGTGAACGATTGAGGGCATGCGTCGCAACTGTTGGGAGGCAGGGCCATCTCCAACAAAGCCTTGGGATTGCTCAGCAGTATTGCCACATCCGCAATCGGTACCGGCATGGCCCAAGGCGAGCAGTTGCTGGTTGAGCGCATACATTTTACTATAATACTCTGCCTGAACTTGCAGAGCAGCAGCTTGTTGATCAGGGTTATGTCCGGGCTGATTCATGTGACTACCCTGACTGTTCTCCCGCTGGCGATTGAGCTGCATTCTGAGATCTTGTGAGCGAGCATCACGTCTCTCATTAATAACCAGCCTGGCATCGCGTTGGCTTGCCCGGCTCTGGCTGGCATGTTGGGAGATTTGCCCCTCCACAAATGGCACCTCATTGCCCTGGGTTGCGTGCCCAGCAGCCACTTTTTGGTTTCGGGTTTGCACCCCGTGCGGGGCTCTTGGTGGAGGATTATTTCCAACTTGGTGGCTGCCAGCCTGTTGGTTGCTTGCGGTGGCATGGTGTTTGCTACCCTTTCCAGCCATTGCAATAGAAGAATAGTGAAAGATTTTACCGGAAAAATTTAGAAGGAAGTGATGAACTTCGTTTCCCGGCAACGGAACCAAACTGATGTGGCAAAATGCACAGCTTGGGCCGTCCTTGAGATGAGTAGGATATCTGGGCTTGTAATCGTCTTCCCTGAGCCTGTTAAGATCACAAGAACACCTGAGTTGAAGTGCAAGGCAAGGCCTCGCGAAACCCCTCCGGCGTGAGAGTAAGTATCGAGTGATTGTCAAGAAGTAAATTGACAGAGTAACGAGGCTCAAGAAAGTGTGTGTACCTTGTTGATGATTATGGAGAGGTATTTATAGGCCCTCATGGTGATTGAATCCGTCTAGGATTCAGTTTCCATAATTGCCGAGACAATCAAGGAGGAAATCCCTTGATTCTAGGCGAAACAGGCGGTTGACCGCGAAGTCATAGGGGTTGATAAGGCAAGTATTCCGCCTAAACAGGGAAACCTTTGACTTGCTTTGGAAAGCAAGCTACCAGCGTCTCGTGTTTGATGTGTGCTCGGGCGAGCAGGGCTCTGTCCGGCTATTCTGTTTGTATTGATCCTGGACTTGTCGATCAAGATCGGCCCCAGTCGGCCGGCAAGGCCAGGTGCAAAGTAAGTCTGATCCCTTTGCTAAGCATGGATGAGTCCCGATCATGGCCCCTGGTCGGACAGGCAAGGCCTTTGCCCGCCCAGGTTTGAGTGAGGGTTATGCTGCTCGGTGCTCGCTGGACTGTCTCATCTTGCTCGCTTTGCCGTGGGCCCCAGAGGTACTGTGCCCGTGATTAGCACGTGATGTTAACTCGTGCCCTGCTCGTGACCCGGTTTGGGCCGGGTACATCAAGTGCAGTTCAAAATCCAAGTCTGACCAAATTGGTAGTGGACGTAGCAGTTTATACTGTAAACACTTTATATCTCTTGTTATTTATTTATCAGTCAGTGAGACTACTTTAACACTTAAAATTTTCAATCTACTTAAGTGTCAGTCAATCCTTGCTCCAATCACATATATCTTCGTTCTCATAAAATTGTCTTTTGGTTCATTCTTATTTAAGTGATCAATCAAAAACATACTTTCCAGACAGTGTCTGTCAGCTAGTTAATTTAGAGTAACTTTTCCATATCTGCCACAGTTTTGAAGTTTATTGAAAATAACCCTTAAGTTTTTAAAATATTATTCACCCCTCCTCTAGTCTTATTTATTATCAACTGGACTTACATGTACTATATTCTTTTCATTCTAAGCAAAAAGTTGAGTATGCTATTTAAGATTTTCACTTCAAAATTTTACTTTAAAAAATTATGTCTACAATCATTAAAATATTTCAATTTTACCCTCTATATTTAATATTAATATATTGATTAAACTCAAGTTGTATCAATCTAATATTAGTTATATATATTTCTTACTTATTAGACTTTTCAAATATCAACAATTTTGTTGGAACGAAAATAGTAATCTTTTACAATTTTAAAATCCTCATTGAAATATCTATCAAAATTTAATTAATTTAATAATAAAAATTAGGAAAAAATACCAAAAAGTCTCAAAAAAAAATATCCTATCCAAAAAGCCCCAAAGTTAAACTTTTAGTACCAACAAGTCTAAAAACTTAATGTTTCTACTAACATCGTTAGGGTATGAGGTTTTCAAATTTGAAAAGAAACTTATATTTAACTTCAATAATGTTAATGATTTAGTATTTCAGATATAATAATAATAATAATAATACTCTCCTCGTCTCAAAATTATGTCTTGTTTTTCTTTTTTTGTTCGTCCTAAAATAATTGTCTTGTTTGAAACGTTCCTTTTTAAAACAACATTTTTACAGTTTTATCATTACATTTTCATCTTACTTTAATTATGGGTCATATGCATGAGGTTTAAAGGAAACTATACATCAAACTAATATTAATAATCAAGTCAATTATTTTTCCTTAATATGTGTCACATATAAAACTAGACAATAACTTTGTGACGAAGGTAGTAATATTTTTTAACAACTTAAATAGTAATAATAATAATTAAATTAATACAGTTATTTAGTTATTTGTTGCTTATTTGTTGCTATAGTTGTTATAATCATCATCATTGTCATCGTCGTCGTCGTCATCATCTTCATCATCATCATCATCATCATCATTATTATGATTCTGATTATTATTATTATTATTATTAATATTAATATTATTATTATTATTATTATTATTATTATTATTATTATTATTAATTATTATTATTACAATTACTAGTACTAATGTTACTATGAAAAAAATCATAATTATATAAATGGTAACTTTTTAAATTTTTAGTATGAAAAAACTAACTTTATATTTTATGAATTAAGTTGTTGTTTTGGTGATAACCGGGTCGGTACCTTTGGTGAATTGTAAACCATTCCAGTCCAACATTATATTATTTAATTGGTAAAGTACATTTTTGGGGACAAAATGACGAAGATACCCTTAATGAAGAAAATATGCGCAGACAAAGTCCACTACCCAAATTTGGGCATCGCAATCAAAAAAATTAGGTATCACAATGTAAAAATTATCGCCCAAATTTAGTCATCGCAATACAAAAATTAGGCATCGTTCCAAATTTGGGCATCGTAATGCAAAATCCCCATCCAAATTTAGGAATCGTAATGTGAAAACTAGGCATCGAAAAGCTTAAATTCAATTAAAAAAAGATCTCATTAAAGCAGGGCATCGCACTACTTTATTGAAATTTTGTAATGGGTTCATTATTCCTCAACCCCAAATGCAAATAGCTTACAAATAGTATAAAATAATTAGAACTAGTACACTGATCGAGTCAAGAGTATCATATTGGAGCCAATTGACAAAAACTTTGATTCATTAATTATCAACAAAATATCTATGGCATCATCATTATCATCTGAATCTGGATCCGGATTCAGGTATCCATACCCGTCCACCCTCAATCCAGTTACCTTAATTTCGATTAAGCTATTTGGTACTTATGACTACCCTCTATGGGAAACACAAATGCTATGTCTTGTTGAAAGTCAAGAACTAGTTGGTTTCATTGATGGGAGAATCCTCCCACCCCCCGAAACGATCGATGGTGGAGAGGCGGCAGCTGACAGAACCGTCATGGTGTCTAATGAAGAATATCGACTTTGGAAAATAACTTATAGGCTTGTCAAAAGTTGGATATTAAGTTCACTAAAAGAAAATGTTCTTGCTACTGTGGTAACAATGCCCACATCGAAGGAAACAATGCCCACATCAGAGGCAACGATGCCCACATCAGAGACAACGATGCCCATAACGGAGGCAATATGCCAACATCGGAGGCAACTATGCCCACATCGGAGACAACAAGGCCCACATTGGAGGTAACGAGGCACACATAGGAGGCAATGATTCCCACATAGGTTGGAATTCATCTTCAAAGTAGGGAAAAGAAAGTGAATATGAAGTTATAACAAATAGTTAAAAGGCTAAAAGACTTTTTAGAAACTCATCAACAATTTCTGCCAGTCACTTGATCATGAAGGCGTTGCCTCGTATGTGGGCATCGTTTCCTCCAATTGGTTTCCTCATTCGTCATCAGAGCCTCTTCACGGTTCGAGTTGGAAGAATGAAGTATTTTATTGTTGTTATATATAAAAAAGATGAAGAGAGTAAGAGCTATCAATGTCTTTAAATACATGTTATCGAACTTGTTTGTTGTAACGGGATCCAAAGGAACTAACTTGGTATTGGAATCATCTTGATTGGGGCATACATTTTACAGACTGCTTAGCATTGATGCATCAAGTAAAGGGTCAGGATTGCCTGCCCCGTCAAAGTTGAATAGCCTTCGCTTGAATGTAGGACGAGGAAGGGAGAGAAAGTCAAAGAAAAGAATGAAAGAGAAGGAGATAGGACGAAACAAACTCATGGTATTTTTGGAACAAAATTATGAAAAAGCATTTTACCGATTGAATTTTTTTTAAAAAAATAGGGAAGTTGAGCGGTTACAATTTTACAAAAGTGTATCGACCGGTAATTATTCCTTGTTGTTTTGGATCATTGGCAGGACCGACCCTTGGGGTGTACGAGGTGAGCGATCGAACAGAACCCCAAAAATTAAGGGCCAAATTCTATAGAAATTTGTTATGTAGAGTTCAACTTTATTATTTATTTATATTATTTCGTTTTAATAGCATAGAATCTATAAGGTGACTTAGTGGTAGTTAATATTTTACCAAATGTGAGATTTTGAGTTTAATCCCTTCACAAGTCTTTTTTGGGAAAATTAAAAAAAACTCTAAAAAACATGACAACATTTTGACTAACCATCTTTCTTATGCATATTTTTTTCCAAAATACTTTTAAATTTATATATTATACATATAAAATTTACTTGAACTTGATCCAATTATTATTGCACAAATACAATAAGGTCACCTTACGAGAGAATCGACATCCATAATCATGAGTATTTTAGTCTATTCACATATTTAATCGTGTAACTTGTGGAGCGGCTGATTCCTCTAGACTGGGGGTATATATGACTACTTTTCTTAATTGTTTGAATCTATAATTAGTTTGGTTTTAATGAGAATATATTCTTTCTAAAACTTTGTTCAGCTAACCCTTCAAATTTAGCCTACCGTGACCAGATTTCGCTTTGTTAATGTTGTTGAATTTCTTTTGATACTTTTAATTCTGATTTCTGAATAGTTTTGGACTCTCTTTTTTTTGGTAACTTGGTAATTGTATTTCCTTCTTTAAAAAAAAAAGTATGTATTCAAAATAAAAATAAAAAATTATTTTGATGTACTTTAAAAAAAATTAAAAATATTCATTCCGATTTTGATATTTTGGTCGCAACATAACATTTTAATATGTGGGTTTGTCATTGTAATTTGGTGTTTTAATTTGATTGCTTTGGTAATAAGTAATTTGTTAGCATTTATAATTTATATGTAACTTTTATTAATTTAACATAATTTATAATTTGAGACAGAGTCCTCAAAATGTCAGAATGGTCATGATAATCGGGGAATGAATTTTTAAAAGAGATTTGGTAATATTTAATAGTAATAAGGCTGAGGAAGAGAATGATAATAATTTTTTTTATAATAATAATATTATAATTGTTATTATAATACGAATAATTATTATTATTATATTTGATGCAATTTTTATTATTATTATCATAAATAAACAGAAAAATAAGTTTCATCTAAATAAAAACTTTTAAAAACTTTTAATATAACGACGTTTTGTAAACACGTTATGTGGTTGTTTAAATTGAGACCCAACTGCCACACAGCCGATAATTCCGTATCTGAAAATATCCGGTCGATGCGGATACGCTCCTTGAAATTTCTCCGGCAATTCATCGTCTGAAAACCATGGTCAACTGGAGCTGGAACTCCGCCCTTATCGGCGCAGCGACGGCGGCAGCCACGGCGGCGATAATCTCATCAAAACCGAGAGACCCTACATTTCACCTAATTTCAATCAACCTCACATCTCTCAAACTCAACCTTCCCCTTCTCGACGCCGAAGCCATCCTCACCGTACACGTCACCAACCCCAACGCCGTTCCGATCCATTACTCCTCCACAGAGATGTCAATCTACTACGCCGGCTCCCTCCTTGGCTCCGCTCGCATCGAAGCCGGCTCGCAGAAACCTCGTTCCTGCCAGCTCCTCCATCTACCTACTCGACTCAGCGGCCTCGAGTTGGCTCACCACGCCGCTCAGTTCCTTGCGGATGTGAGTCGACGAGAGATGGTTCTGGATGCGGCTGTGGATATCGAGGGTGTGGCTAACGTGTTGTGGTGGGACCACAAGTTTAGGGTACACGTGGATAGTCACGTAACCGTGGATCCCGTGTTTCTTGATGTGATTGATCAGGAAAATAGATCGGAGATGGAGGTCTTTGTCACCTAATTTGGTTGGGACCATTTCGTACTTGTTTAATAGCATATTGTACTACTATTGTACTGTGATGATTGATGACTGATGAGGAAATGAACTTCTTCTTTATGTTTCTAACTTCTTTCATCCAATTGGGTTTTAAATTTATTACAAATAATAAAATTTAATTTTTTCATAATAAAGTCTGTTTTATTTGCATGTGTTTTTCTATTTTTTCTTGCACAATGTGTCTGCAAACTACATATAATTTTAGATTAATTTTTTACTCTACTCTCAAGAAAATTGGAACTGGTGAGGGTTGAACACGAGATTTCTTGCCTTTTATTTAAACCAAACTAGTTTTTTTAACTCGTGCGTTAAATGCATGTCAACTTAATCATGGATAAACAAAATAAATAGGATTGATTTATTAACAATTGCACATAAGTATATTACTTTTTTTTTAATTCCTTTTTTTTTCCTCCTAAAGGCGTGAAGAGATCGAACCGAGAACATTGGGCGCTCATGTCTACCATGGCACATAAGATATTACTAAAAGACATGTCTACCACTGCCACCCCAAGACATAAGTATATTACTAATCATTATATATTTTGAAAAAAATTCCTTATACATTATATTTGTTATCTAATTAGTTGGTTTTTTTTTATCTTCATCGCATATCAATATTTTCAAACCAAAATAATTTGTTACTTTAGAAACTACGACATATATGTCCATAACTATTCAAAAAGAGACCTACGTGCAATTATTGACTTTGACATTTGTTAATTATCATTACATATGATACCAGCAATGTAAATTGTCTTTTCTGGAACTTGAAAGATAGTCTTATATATGATAGAGTTAATGACAATTTTGGGATAAAAATATTTTCTCCAACATTGTTTCCTTTCAAAAATTTTGTTTCAACAATGTGATCCCCAAGATTTATGATGATTACTATTGTTTCATTGCACAACCCTGCAGCATGATCAATGTTTCTCAATAACATTACTGGAATACTAATTTTAAGTGTCAATTTATGACCTGATAACCCCGAACATTTTATACTATTCAAAAACTTTGTATAATAATGTTTTTGAACAAATTTAAATTTTTTCGCCCTGCAAATAAAATCTGAACTCAAATTAGTTCTTTCTTTTGAATGATTACTTTTATTAAATTATATTTGTATTTTATGAATAAAGAAATTTCTGAGCAAAAAAAAAAGCTAAAATCAAAATAACAAAATTATTTTTACCGTTAACTATTGTTTTTTTTGTAAATTATTTTGATTTTAATAACTTCCATTATATTTTTTTATTGACTTCGTAACTATTATTTTTGTTTTATTTTTAAGAATTGGTTTTACAGAAAAAATTTGTTATGTGAGCTGCCCAGCCCAATTAGGCCCAAGCCAGGAGCCACGTGTCAGGCGTGTATCTTCCGAGCAAGCGAACAAAGATGTTACACGAGTAACCGGGTAAAATCTCTGTTTTGGTCAGGCTACATACTTGCGAGATGGGGGCTAAGCTACGCGAGCAACGTCGGTGAGCGAGCACCATTACTCGATTGCACCAGCAAGAGTTACAAATAGTTGAGGACATTCATGTCCGGAAAAGATCAAGATAACAGTTGAGGGTGGATACACCCGAGCAATAATCCTGACCATAAGCCATGACTGTTTGCAGGGGAATTAATGCTCGTCATGGGCAGTTAATGCCAATCATGGGCAGTTAATGCCAATCATGGGCGGTTAATGCCAATCGCGGGCGGTTAATGCCATTCGTGGGCAGTTAATGCTAATAATGGACAGTTATTCATGATCATGGGCAGTTATGCCTCTGGCACATATAAAAGCTTGGCGAAATTTAGAGAAAGATATGCGCAATCTGATTCTCTAGCCAAAACTCTGTCGAATTATTTACTTAACACCTGTGTACTGATTCACACGCCGGAGGGCCTTTGCAGGGGAAGCCCCTGCCCAGTTCACGTTTGTTCTTCTTTATTTCAGAGTTGGGCTCGGAGGATCTACGAACACGTTGAAAGCCAGGTGTTTGGATTGGGCTTATCAAGTGGGTCCAGATTATCTTGGACGCATCAGTTGGTTCCGTTGCCGGGAAACGAGGTTTTACGGCATTAAAAGTTCAGTTAGATATTCTTTATTTTAAAAGTTTTATTCATGGCGGAGAACGGAGTTAATGGTGATGGCAGCAGTCGCAGAGAGGAGGCACATCAGAATCACAGCCTCAATCAGGCTGCTGGGAGTAATGTCCCTCCACCCCATGATGCACGTCACTAGCTGAATCAAAGGCGTGGGGGTTGAATCAATGGCCAGAAGTGCTGAAGCTGCGGTTGGGTTAGTCCATGAATTTCGTGAAGAGGCTTTACGTCAGAGAGCCATCTATCTCGGTCAGATGCATCAACTCAACTTACAGTTGATTGCCATGGGCAAACCACCATTGCCCATCGAGTTGGATCCACTGCCAGCTCTGTTGGCACCGGGTCAGGCCGCTGGCATTTCACGCACAGGGGGAAATCAGATGAATCCTTTGGTCGTTCATTCCCAACCACGCATGCATGGTAGTTCTAAGCGTCATGAGCAACCAGAGGGAAGTAAGGCCAGTCATAGGGTTGTCCCTAGTGTCCATTCAAGGTTGGGACCTAGAGTTGGTGAGGATTCGGCGATCACGTCGTCGCCGGCCACCTTCACCGCAGAGGTGCATGCTCAGACTTCGCTCACCGTCACCGCGGCGATCTGCACACATAGTCGTCGCTCACGATCACCTGTGGGTTCTTATGCTCGGAGGCGGAGGACTCCCTCTCCCGAGCGGTCTCATCGGGCTGTTGCACCTCGGCATTTGGGCACCTCGAGTGGACAGTGGCGCAGGCGGTGGGGGCTCCGCAGCCATTGCGGCTATGGGACCCCTACCCCCTCTATGCTGTGATACGGCCTCAGCTTGGGGGTGGTTTGCCTGCAACCATTAACATGCAAGATTTCGAGGAGTTGAAGCGTCGGATGGAAGCCTGGGAGCAAGGCAAGGCTCTAGATGGAAATTTTCTAGGTACATCTGCTAGCCCGTTGGCCCCGTGGATCGAGAATGCTCCGCCAAACATGGTTTGATTTTTCCAAACATTAAAGAGTACACTGCAAAACCAAGGCTAGGGACCGGTTGATGTCTTTTGAGTCCAGATTGGCTTGGTGACTTCGCATTTGAGCGTTGAAGATTAGAGCTTTGTTGGCGCCTTGCAGAGTAAAGGCTCGCTTGGATGGGAGCATTACCACGGCGCTCGATAAACAATTGGGCGGATTTGCGAGAGCAAAGTTTTTGGCGATTTTGGGATCTTTGGTTCATTGGCAAAAACAAGGGCCGATTTGTCCAAGGTCAAGCAAGGTACACACGAGTCAACAAATGAAGTTACCTTTGAGAGGTTTA
>CM028384.1:77170996-77207343 GCA_013146195.2 Codonopsis lanceolata | reverse complement strand
TTGTGGCCTTGACCTTGTCATACGAGGCGAGAACTCCTGCTCGATGTAATCCTTATAGTCATCATCAACCGGCAGTTGGCTCGATGTCCATAATTATAGGTCTATCGATGGCGGGGAGTTTCCATATGCTTTCGATCATTCGGGGGATTTAGCAAAGCAAGATTATCCTCGGCGATCTTGGATAGAGTATGCGCTTTCGCATGTTATCTGCTCGGTCAATCGATCATTTCCCAAAACTTGAAATTTTCAAGATTTCCTTGACTAGCTTCATGATACTTAACGGGGTAGGGTGATGTACCATGTATTCCCCACGGACTTGGTTCACGACTAGGCGTGAATCGAGTACAACGTGTGACCTCTACACCCATATGCATTGCGAGCTCGAGCCACTGCAATCATTGCTTCATACTCGGCAAGCGTTGTTGGATGCGAGGAAATTTGAGCGGAGAGCTAACTCGAACTCTGTGATTTCATCGGGAGCTACGAGAAGGATGCGGCTCCGCTCCGACTTTGCTCGTTGCCCCCGTCACGTAAAGATCCCAACGGTAAATTTGAGTCGGGGTTGTGGCAATTGCTTTTGCTCGGGCTCTGCATTTGCTGATCTCGGCTCCTCTTTGGGTGAAGCTTGTTTCAACCAAGAAGTCGGCCAATGCTTGTGCTTTGATTGCTCGCTTTGGGCAAGTAGTCTATGTGGAACTTCGGTGAGCTCGATCGACCCGGTTGAGCAATGCACGATGTATCGGGTTTGTGCAGGACTTTCTTGATGGTGCATCCGTGTATACTATGATTATGTGTGCGAGAAAAATAAGCCCTTAATTTTCGAGGCGGCTATGACAAGCAGTAGGCTAATTTTTCAACATTAAAATAACGACCCTCAAGCGGGGCGAGGGCCTTAGATACATAGTACACGGGTTTTTGGATATCTAGTTCCTCCTACAACTAAAAGCGGCCACGGCACAGTAGTGGCTTGCTAGATCTAAATAAAGGCTCACAGGGCATGGGGGCTGGCTTGAGAGAGGTGGTTTGCCAAGATATTCCACTGGCTGCTCGAGGGCCTTGGCACGATCTGTATTCCACTCAAAGCCCTTGTTGCGCCTTGAGAACCTTGAAGAAAGGGAGGCACTTTTCGGTGGCCAGAAATGAAGCGGCCTAAGGCAATGATTACGCCGTTTAGCCATTGGATGTGCTTGATGCGATAAGGCTGTTCCATGTTGGCGAGGGGCTTGTATCTTCTCGGGTTGGCTTCTATGCGCGGTTGACCATGAATCCCGAAACTTCCTGCTCGGACCCGAAAGCGCATTTACTCGGGTTGACTTCATGTTGTGTTTCTTGCGGGTTGGCAAATGTCTCGGCCAAGTCAAGAGTATGGTCGCGGCCCTTGGTTTTGATGACCATGTCATCTATGTAAGCCTCCATATTTACGCCTATTTGAGAGCCGAACACCTTATTGACCATCTTGTTGGTAAGTGGCTCTGCATTTTTGAGCCGAAGGGCATCATTTTATAACAATAGAGGCCGCATTGCTCGGAAGGCTGTCTTCGCTTTATCACCTGCTCGTTCATTTTGACTGGTGGTATCCAGAGTGCAGCGTCCGAGGCGAGCATCTCGAACCCGGCTATAGAATCGACAAGCATATCGATGCGGGCGGTGGATACGATCTTTCGAGGCGAGCTTTGTTTAGGTTGGTGAAGTCACGCACATTCGCCATTTATCATTTGCCTTTTTACCATCACCACATTAGCTAGCAGGTCGGATGCTTGAATCTCCTCGATGATGTCTGCCTTTAGGAGTTTCTCGACCTCTGCTTTGATCGCCTCATTCTTCTCAGGCGAGTACTGTCTTGGTCGCTGTTGGACGGGCCGGAAGGTAGGGTCGACATTGAGGTCGTGGCGGGCAATGTTTTCACTGATGCCCCTCATGTCCTCAACCGTCCATGCGAACACATCAGTTGTTCTTCAACGGCTCAATCAATCTGCCGAGCCGGGAGGCATGGCCTTCCGATTTTAATTTTTTGCTCGGGATATGCGGATTGATGATGACTTCTTCTAGCTCGCCCTACAGTTGAATATCGGGCTCGTCAGGACTGCAAAGTGTCCAACTCAATATCCTGTGATTTAGGGCGCTTCTCCTTGCGTCCAGAAGGGCCTGGGGCCGGAGCTTGTTCGGGAGTCTCTACTGGAGCTTGCTCGGGAGGCTCTATATCCATGGGCTCGGCCGCTTCATGGGTCTCCCCGAGCTCAATGTTATTGATAGAAGTGGGCCAGGGGTAGGCTCGGCGGAGATCGTTGCGGCCGATCGGGAAGGTCCACAATCGGCTTAGGGGCTGCATTTGGTGATCGGGAATGTCCACAATCGGTTTGTTTTTCTTACGAGCTTCAGGACATACTCCCATTGCTCGGGGTTTCTTTGTTGAGGATCCCACTCCATTTTACGTATAAAACTTGGCTTTACGGTGGGGAATGGAGGTGACCATCGAAATTTGGCCATTGCGGAGCACCTAAAATGCGGTTGTATGCCGATTTTAGGTCGATCACTAAGAATGTGATCATCTCAATCGGGTTTGGGCCCATCACCCATAAACACCTCGGCTCGATCGTGCCCTTGCGCCCACTTTGGTGGTTGGTGAATCCTTGAGCTTTCCCAAATAAGGCTTGAGCATGGTGTCTGAAACTCCAACCCCTTGAAGCGAGGAATAGTACATGATGTCCTGCATGCTCCGTATCGGCAAAACTACGTGAACACCCGGTTGTTGGGCGAGGGAAATGACCGAGGCTGCTCGGATGCCAATGGAGTGCTTTCGCTAGCTTGCTGAGAAAAACATATGCTCTGCTCCCACATTGTATCTTTGGGCGTTGATCGCCCTAGACAAGGAATAAATATGTTTCAGTGTGTGTTGGACGGGAGCTCCTCTGAATCATGTTTATCACCCCCCGAATCTGAGGGGCCTGGCCACCTCTTCCTCTTGGGGGTCTTCCTTGATCATTGTTGGCATTGTTTCCTTCGCCCTGGTCTTTTTTGAAGCGGTCTAACTTGCCCGCATTGATCAGCTTTTGGATTTCCCTCTTCAACACCTTACACTTCTCAGTGGTGTGGCCGGTCTTGGTGGTGGTACTCACGGATTTCGTGTTGTCCAGTATATTCGAGCTCGGGGTCGAGAGGATAAGGGATAGGCGAGCATCGCCCACGGAGCATGATCTCTTCCGCGTAGTGTTTAGCGGGGTGGCGAGATTCTCTGAGCGACCTTTGCAGGGAGTGGAGGACTTCCTCCTGTCCTTGCTCGGCGGCGGTGGCCTCAGGGCTCAGTCGGTGGCGAGGCCGGCGCCATGAGCCTTGTCTTTATTTTTGGCTTTGTCCGCCTTAACGCTCTCGGTCGAGCAAAAAAGATGAGAGTTTGCCAGCAACTCTGCCTTGGAAGCCCCCGGGTTCATTGCTAACATAGTCTTCAGTGGTCCCGCTCTCATGTTGTTGAGATAGCAAAAGGTGATCTCCGGGTCACTGGTCGCGGTCACCTGCTCGAGCATCTCCTCGAACCTTTTCAGGTAACTGCTGTAGGATTCGTTATCCCCTTGCTTAATCTTAGCAAGGTCGAAACGATTTTTTGGGGTTGGGCCTGCATTGCCGAATTCCTCCAAAAACTTCTCTCGGAGCACTGCCCAGCTCCCAATGGTTCCCAGGGAACTACGCAACCAGGGCTTGTGCCTTTCCCTGGAGGGCTCCCTCGAATGCCCGCATTTTCAAGGCTTCAATATCTGTGACCATCCGAATTTGTGCCTCGAATGATCGGAGCCAATCGCTTGCCCGCGTCTTCCCAAAATATTTGTCAAACTGTGGGAAGATGATCCCTTGTGCGGGTGGCGCATTTTCAATCTCTGGAGTGAAAGGGCTGCCCTCCAGCGGCTTAGTGGCGCCATAACCGGGCTTGGCCACGGCTAGGCTTGCCATTTGTTTTGCCATGTCCCTTTTCATGGCCTCCATCTTCTCGGACAGCCGCTTCTCTACGTCTTCTGTCAGCTTCGAAGAATGGGCGGGGTCCGAGGCATCGCCACGCACATGCGGGCAAAAGGTGGGCGCGCAGGAGGACCCGACCTCCTGGGTGATGCGGGCTTTGTACCTTGGCCGCTGCGCTTCAGCCTCTACGCATTCCCGGCCTCTACGGCGGCCATGACTCTCCTCTCGGGCATAGTGCTCATGGTGATGGTGGCGCCGGTGGGAATGATGCTGGCGGCTGTATCTGCTCTCAGCCTGGTCATCGGCATGCTTTGTCGCCTCCACTCGCTCAGACGGTATGTGAACGATTGAGGGCATGCGTCTGCTTGGCGCGGGCAACTGTTGGGAGGCAGGGCCATCTCCAACAGGTGCCGGATTGCTCAGCGCAGGCATTGCCACATCTGCAACTGGTACCGGGGCATGGCCCAAGGCGAGCAGTTGCTGGTTGAGCGCATACATTTTACTATAATACTACTGCTGAACTTGCGGAAGCGGCGGCTTGTTGATCGGGGTTATGTCGCGATTCATACGACTACCATTTGTTCTCCGTGGCGATTGGCGCATCCGAGATCTTGTGAGCGAGCATCACGTCTCTCATTAATAACCAGCCTGGCATCGCGTTGGCTTGCCCGGCTCTGGCTGGCATGTTGGGAGATTTGCCCCTCCACAAATGGCACCTCATTGCCCTGGGTTGCGTGCCCAGCAGCCACTTTTTGGTTTCGGGTTTGCACCCCGTGCGGGGCTCTTGGTGGAGGATTATTTCCAACTTGGTGGCTGCCAGCCTGTTGGTTGCTTGCGGTGGCATGGTGTTTGCTACCCTTTCCAGCCATTGCAATAGAGGAATAGTGAAAGATTTTACCGGAAAAATTTAGAAGGAAGTGATGAACTTCGTTTCCCGGCAACGGAACCAAACTGATGTGGCAAAATGCACAGCTTGGGCCGTCCTTGAGATGGGTAGGATATCTGGGCTTGTAATCGTCCTCCTTGAGCCTGTTAAGATCACAAGAACACCGAGTAGAAGTGCAAGGCAAGGCCTCGAAACCCCTCGGCGTGAGAGTAAGTATCGAGTGATTGTCAAGAAGTAAATTGACAGAGTAACGAGGCTCAAGAAAGTGTGTGTACCTTGTTGATGATTATGGAGAGGTATTTATAGGCCCTCTAGGTGATTGAATCCGTCTAGGATTCAGTTTCCATAACTGCCGAGATAATCAAGGAGGAAATCCCTTGATTCTAGGCGAAACAGGCGGTTGACCGCGTAGTTATAGGAGTTGATAAGGTAAGGATTCCGCCCAAACATGGAAACCTTTGACTTGCCTTAGAAAGCAGGCTATTATCGTCCCCAGCTTGGTGCGTGCTCGAGCGAGGTGGCTCGCCTGCTTATTCTGCTTTGTATTGATCCCGAACTTGTCGGCCAAGATCGGCCCCGGTCGGACAGGCCAGCCGGTGCCCGCCCGGCGAGTAAGTATGATTCCTTGCGAAGCATGCATGAGTCCCGATCATGGTCCCGGTCGGACGAGCAAGGCCTTTGTCCGCCTAGGTTTGAGTGAGGGCCTTTGCTCGGTGCTCGCTAGGCTATCTCATCTTCTGGCCGCATACCACGTGTCCGCACGTGATGCTAACTCGTGCCTCGCTCGTGACCCGGTTTGGGCCGGGTATATCAATTTGTGTATTTTAAAATGCACAAGCTAAACATTAAGTATATTTTCACAGTTTTTTAAAACTGTCATCACTTGTGAAAATGGAGTTTTTAATTGCCTTTTAAGTTAATTAACTTTTGTTTGTCTATTCTGCGAATCTCTGCAAGGATAGTGTGTGCTAATCCCTGCATAACTAGTACTCTCTTCGTCCCAAAAATTACTGTTTGTGTTTGCCAATGAACATTAGTTCTAAGAACATTAGTACTTTGTGTAGTCATTTACTAATGTATTTGTAAATATAAGATGTTTTGTAGTTGTTTTGTGGTCATTGTAAATTTGAAAATTTTCAATCTTTTGACCCTTAATACTAAAATGGACGACATTGTTGTTGACAGTTAGTACTTTAATATATATATATTTTTTTTTTTTGATAAGTAAGATATTATTATAGACCAATGGTGTCAAAACAGGTGATGTGTCGTGTCCTTGTACACTAGGAGTATACACAAAAGACTAATCTAAAGAAAAATTATTAACAAAATCAATATGGGAAGAATTAATATCTTCAGCACACCAAAAATGTAACGTGCGCGCATCACTTCGCCCTTCAACTTATCCACTGTCCTTTCCTCATTCTCAAACACCTTTTTATTTCTTTCCCTCCAAATGATCTAGCAAATTCCCAACAGGGCTGCGTGCCATATACAATTCCTTCTCCCTCTTTTATATAACTTTCAACTCAAAAGAACGTCTTTCACTGAATGAAGCAATTTTTAAAAGACTATAGATGAGACTCCATAATTCCTTTGCTATTGGGAAGTGAATAAGCGGATGGTTCGTAGACTCCTCATCCCCCTTACACATGAAGCACCAATTAACATAAGTGACATTACGTTTTCTCAAGTTATCGTCGGTAAGAATGGCCTCATTGCAGGCCTCCCACGCAATAAAAGCAACCCGGCTGGGGCCTTTAGACTTCCAAATCAGACTGTATACTCTCTACAATAAAGTATATCATAAAATGACTTAACAGTGAAACATTTAGCTTTAGTACCCTTCCACCACTCCTTATCTTCTCTTAATCTACCAACCTCGTGGGAGTGGATCAGTTCGAAGAATTGCAGAAACTGCTCCAATTCCCAGTCGTGGAAGTTTCTCCGAAATAAAGGATTACAGACCCCTATGCCATCCTCCATTTGGAGCACCGAAACCAAACAATCCTTATTCCCGGCTATGTTGAACATATACGGAAACGATCTCCACAACTCTACATCACCACACCATTTATCTTTCCAAAACCTAACCATAGTCCCATCTCCTATGTCAAAGCGAAGACACCTCACAAAAGGATCCACCCTTTTCTAATTCCTTTCCAAACTCCCACCCCATATGGAAGATTAATAACATTCGGAATCCACCTCATGTCTCCCCCACCAAACTCACTGACCACTACTTTCCTCCACAGATCATCATTGTCTCCCACATATCGCCATAACCACTTGCCCAACAAAGCACAATTAAAGACCTTTAGATTTTTTATCCCAAGGCCTCCTTCCTTCAAACTGGAGCATACATTCTCCCACTTAACCAAGTGATATTTGCGAACCTCCCATAAAAAATCTCTTTCCAATTTCTCAATTCTATTACGAACCGAGATGGGCAACACAAACAGAGATAAGAAATAAGTGGGCGATTGGACTGGTACTTTCAAATAACGTGAGATTCCCTTTGGACAAAAGCTGTTTTTTCCACCTCGCCAAATGACATTCAAATCTCTCAATAACCGAATTCTAAATCACCTTGTTTTTGTACTGAGCACCGATAGGTAATAGATAGGAGGACGGAATATTGGCAACCTTACATCCAAAAAACGCAGCTAGGTCCCACCCCCATGTGCCCCCACCGGGAGAATCATCTTGTTTTTTTTTTACTTTTCAAAAAAAAAAAAAAACTCGAGGCGAAAGTAACCCAACTGCAAAACATTTACATCACAGAAAATCAGTGTATCATCGGCAAACGAAGGTGTGTGTCACCGAGATCTCCATCTCCCTATACGCCCAACAACAAAACCTTGAATGAATTTACCTAACACAGCCTTATCCAACCGTTTACTCAGCCCTTCCATGATGGTAATGAACAGAAACGGCGATAGAGGGTCTCCTTGACGTAATCCCCTCGAACTACCAAAAATTCCCGCAGGCTCCCCATTCACCAAAACTGAGAATCAGACAGAAGAAATGCAGAAACAAATCCACTTCCTCCATTTCAGACCATACCCCATTCTCTCCAGCATATAGAGCAAAAACTCCTGGTCAACATGGTCATATGCTTTCTCAATGTCTAATTTACACATTAAGCCAGGGATTCTACTTTTCAATCTAGAAGCCACTGCTTCATTAGCAATAAGGGATGCATCAATAATTTGTCGATCTCCAACAAAGGTATGTTGAGATTCTGAAATGCCTTTGCCAATCACGAGATCCTACGAGATAAAACTTTTGCAGCTAGCTTATAAAAATACTCCCAATCAAGCTAATGGGTCTGTAATCCTTTAAGTCAGTCGCACCTTTTCTCTTTGGGATTAGAGCAATAAAAGTGGTGTTGAAGCATTTTTCAAAACTCTCATGCTCATGAAAATATTGAAAAACTTTCATCACATCATCTCGAACCACTTCCCAGTAGGTCTGAAAGAAGCCCATTCTAAAGCCATCTGGACCCGGAGCTTTATCCCCATCCATGCTTCGCAGAGCTGCTATAACTTCTTCCAGAAACGCTTCCTCCAGGAACTGACTCCTCCTGATCTAATCTGTTAAAGAGAAAACCATCTAACCTGGGCTTCCACTCATTAATATCTGAGTACAGGTTTTTATAGAAACCCATGATGCCTTCGTTAATCTCATCTCTGTCCACCAACGACACACCATCTATGTTGATCTTCCGAATTTGGTTCGTTGCTGTAACGATGCTCGCCATTCTATGGAAAAACTTAGTATTGTTATCCCTCTCCTTGAACCATTGAACCCTCTACTTTTGTTTCCAGCAAATCTCTTCACTGATCAAGAGATGCCCCAGCTTGCTTTTAAGTTCTGCACAACGCTTCTCTTCCTCTTCACTCAAACCTCCCAACCCAATTTTCACATCGAGGCTACTGATCTCCTTTAACTTCCCTGTTCCAAATCTTAAGATCCTCCTTTAACTACTTTAACTTCTTATCCACCCTAACGCAAGACATCAGGATTATACGAATCCTACTTCGCCCTAACCCACTCCACAAAACCAGGAGCCTTCAACCACATTTTCAAATCTGAAAGGGGATTTGCCCTTAGATAGACCCCCGCAATCGAGAAATATAGGCACATGATCAGATAAATTTCTGGGAAGACAAGATTGATAAGTGTTGCTAAAACAGTCCATCCAATCCATAGAGATTAAAAATATGTCAATTCTCGAATATTGGTTTTGATCACCACTTCTAAACCAAGTAAACTCCCCTCCTGATAATTGGAGATCCACCAGCTGCTCCTCATTAATGAATTCATTAAACTCCGTCATGGAACGGGAAATAGAACACGCCCCCGATCGTTCCTGAGGGAAACAAATAACATTAAAGTCCCCCCCAATACACCACGGAAATTTCCATTTGTTTCTAGACGATTTCATCTCTACCGACAAAGATTTACGAAGACTATCAAAACAAGGTCCATATATGATATATACTCCCGAAAAAACCCACAGCCTGTCATTTTCCACCATCTTCATCAAACACGATAAAGAAAACACCCCTTTATCCACCACCATCTTCATCATAATTCTTGTATCCCACAAAATAAGAATACCACCCGCTGAACCTTTCGCCCCTATAAATTCCCAATCCACCCCATCTCCCACACCAAATATCAACGATCACTTTCCTATCAATAGATCCCATTTTCGTTTCTTGCAAGCAGACAATATGAGGTTCCATCTCTTAAGGGAACCTTTCAAAATACCTCTCTTATCTAAATCATTAATACCCCACACATTCCATGAAATAATTTTTAACTCCATAGAAACACAGAAATCAGAACCCTATTATATCCCACAACTCAACCTTCTCCCCGAATCCCCTTGAGTTCCCCCCCTTTCCATCTTACTTAACAGTACAATTTAAATTCTTCAATTCCCGAAATGCTCTGCCTCTATTCTTCTTTCTAATAGTGATTCCTACTTTCTCCGCTACCCTTTTGCTCATCTCTAATTCCAGTAACAAATCCACTATTCTCTCCTCGTACCCTTCACCTCTGCCACACCCAAGAATCTACCAAACCCTCCGCCCTTTGTCTCACCCAATCAGACATATCCAGTCTAGCACTCAATAGGTGTCTCCGCTTCAGTTTCACTCCGACCACTGTCAAGCCCTATGGATTTGTCTTCTTCTGCATCTGCTTCAACTTCAGCTGCATACCGACCACTGTCCAGCCCTATTGATTCGTCACATGAAGGCGGATAACGAGACTCTAGCTTGTTGTCATCACTCCTTTTTGTCTCGCACTCTAACGCATCCCTTCTTCCTCAGGTCTGACCGTGCACACAGGAGTACTCACGAAAGGTTCTTCATGTCTTGACCGTGCACAAAGGCATACACACGATAGGCGTCTCCGCAGGATCTGCTTCTGCTCTAGTCCGACCACCGTCAATCCCTATCGAGTCAACACATGAAGATGAGTTTTGCTTCTCTGACTCGTCTACGGCTCTACGCTTCCCTTATTTCCTTATGATTCCTCATCTCTGTTTACCTCGCCATCTTCTTCCGACCATATCGAGTCACCCATAACTCCGTCGTTGTTAAGGACTTCCTTAGATGCACTTTCCTGACAAAAGTCATCGTCACCAATAACCCTGCTATTAAGGCCTTCCTCTCCACCTTTCTGACAGGAAACATCAGGCAGCCGCTCGTTTTGGGCAGCCACAATAATCTCCTCTACTTCTTTCTCAAAAATAATCTGACTCTTATTAGACTGTTCTGACCTCCACAGTGAAGGAAAAGGCCCGAAGATTTGCCCCCCAATGATCACTGGGCTCTTCTTATTCTTTACCTTTACTACCTTTCCCATTTTGGGCCACCCAAACAGCCCTAACCTTATTGGGCTGATCCATTTCCTTTCTAGGCCCACCAAATTTATACCCATTATAACTACTAAAAGAGCCCCAATTTTGTGACTTTGTTCTCTTCCACGAAACGCCGTCGTTCCTAACCCTCTTTTGCGATTCAAAATTTAAATTTGAATAGGAGTTACGACCGTACCACGTGCTACCATGTCTGTCCCTGTTTGCTCTATTTTGAAGATTGCCCCTCATGAACTTTCTAGGCACGTGGGGTACACCCATTTTCTTCTTTCATGTTTTAAGACGGGGCATTTACAAAAACGGCCAAGTCAAACAAGACTTGGTCATTTTTAGCCAAACTTTTAAAAAAAAATACTTATATCCACTTTAACTGTGAAATGTTTAAACTACCCTTTATTTATCTTTTTTTTTTTGGTATTGGTTTGTACGGGTTGTTTTGTACACTGTATACGTATACCAAAGTATACGAATGCTCCCTTGTCGAATACTCCCTCCCTCAGTCGCCAGAACAGAGTTCGACAAAGTTCGTTAGGATCGTTACTCAAAGGCGTAACATTCGAAATCCAGTGTTCTCTCTCAAATTTGAAGCCCGTCAACTGTGTGCAAACTGCTAAGTATTCAGGTTCATCTCCCTCGTCGAATACTCCCCCCTCAATCGTGTCATGGAATTCAGAAAAATTCTCTTCCAAATTCGAAGCAAGCCCATCAATTGTGTGCTGTGTATTTAGGTTCGTTTCCAAAAACATTCATCTGAATCCATTTTAGTTTTCTGCAAATTCAACCATGGCCCAAAACTGATCTTTCTTTGCAAAATGCACAACCTGGTTTATACATTGGCACATAACCTGGTTTATCAATACACAATGTTAGTTTGCAAAAAAACAATCATTTTTTATTAATAAATCATTGCTACCAAACAACAGGTTTGCAAACTACCGGTGTATCTACTGGTAAATCATGTCATTGTCTGTTAACAATGTTAACTGGTCTGTGGTTTATAAAAAAAGTTACCAAACAGCAGGTTTGCACCTTGGTTTGCAAACTGGTTTTATCAACTAGTTTATTGATAAACCAGTGTCTGTTAACTGACACTGATTACCAAACAGCATGTTTACAAACTGGTTTATTAGTGTATCTACTGGTTTATTAATAAACCATAGATAAACCATGTCATTGTCTGTTAACAGAGTTAATTGGTTTGTGGTTTATAAAAAACGTTACCGAACAAGTTTGCACCTTGGTCTATTGATAAACCATAAAACCAAGTGAGTGTACTGACACTGGTTACCAAAACAACAGGTTTGCACCTTGGTTTGGAAACTGGTTTATTGATAAACTATAGAAAAACCAAGTGAGTGTCTGTTAACTAACACTGGTTACCAAACAGCATGTTTGCAAACTGGTTTATCAACTGAAGATCAATTGAAGCTGATGTCTGCAATTGTAGTCAGTGAAGACATCAACTGGGCTGCTGTTCTGGTGGAGTTTGTATTTGACAACATTACAACGCACAGGAAGCATCCCAACAAACCCATATGGACTCATCATCTCATCATCACCCATTTTCTTAGACAAAATCAAGCTGTGATGCAGAGTGTTGCTGCTGGTGAAGTGGTTTATGAGTGCACAGGAAGAAAGTTTGGTTCTACTGAACTAACTTAGGCTACAAAGTCCAGCAAGTATGTTCCACCTGCTGCTGCAAGATTAGAAAGGAAGAAAAGAAGACACCTTGTTATAAGAGAGGAGGAAGAGATTGAAGAGGAAGCAAGCTGAGAAGCTACAACATGCACTGCACTGGCTGGTGCTTCTTCCGATCATGTTGGCGCAGTTACTCAAGGAAGAAGAAAAGAGCATCTGCTGATCTGAACCCTGAAACCTTTATTCCTTTTCCCCCAAACGCTGAACCTTCCAATCTTTAATCTACACCTGCTGCTTGTACCAAATCTAGGAAACAACAGAAGCCTTACTTCCCTCCTATCTTTAATCCAACCTATCATCCCAAACAAAGCCCTACCTTATATATCCTACTCCCATACCTGAAAATTGGGTATTTCCAATTGATCACCTTACATACCTCTTCATTCAAGCCCTTATCTCCTTTCATGAAGAAAATAAGGAAGCAAAACCAAATGTTGATCTATTCAAGTATGTGGATGACAACAGAAACAGGAAGCAGCATGTGATGAAAGTATGGGATATCTTCAATGTTGCTTACAGGCTACCAATGCCAACAGCAGATGATCCCTACTTAGTTGGAAGAGAAGTCACTGAAGATGACCTACTCCTTCAAGTATATGGATGTATGCATGACATCAATCCAAACAAGCTCAAAAGGATTCATGAGCAAGCCATGAAGGTCATTCACACATCAGTAGATGACATCAATCCAAACAAGCTCAAAAGGATTCATGAGCAAGCCATGGAGGTCATTCACACATCAGTAGATATGGCTGCTGCTAAGTATATGTCTTAGAAAAGAGAGCCGGCGCCCTCTTCCCCCTCTCACAAGCAATCTTCCCCCTCTCACAAGCAATCTTTTGCGTCCGTAGTTGCTGGCCAATCCTCCATTGTCATCCCTCTCATTCCCACATCTATGTTTAAAGGTGAACCTTGCCTTAAGCTGAATACTGACCTCATAAATCTTTTAGCTAAACCCTTCCAGCTCACTCTTGTTGGGAAGTTCTCCCATGGTAGGCCGTCGATGGAAACCCTACGCAAAAACTTTCTCACGCTTGGTCTCAAAGCAGATGTTACTCTAGGCCATTTGGATGCGAAACACATTCTCATCCAAGTTCATCATGAGAATGATTACCAACGGCTCTGGATAAAAGATCAGTGGTATCTAGGACCCTATCCTATGCGCGTCTTTAAATGGACGCCCGATTTCCGGCCAGAGGTGGAGAGCCCCATAGTGCCTGTTTGGTTTGAGTTCCCTGGCCTTCCCATCTACCTATTTCATAAACACGCCCTCTTCTCCATTGCTAGCCTTATTGGTAAGCCGCTCCTTATTGACAATCCCACTATCAATCTTTCCCGACCAAGTGTAGCAAGGGTGTGTATTGAAGTTGATCTCACAAAACCCATTCCTAAGCGAATTTGGATCGATTGTGGAGCTGAAAAAGAAGGATTTTGGCAATATGTCCTAGCTGAAAAACTCCCTCAATATTGCACTCTTTGCCATCGACAAGGCCATGATGGTCAATCTTGCAAAACGCATCAGTCAGTTTCACGCAAAGATACTGCTAATGCCCAAGATCCGGTAGATTTGCCCATGAAAGCCACAAGTGCACCTCCAAAATCTAGCAATATGGTTTGAAACCCAAGGTCTCGATCCGATTCTCTCTCAGGCTGCTGAGCCAACTCATTCAAGCCCTAGTCATGAGGATGCGCCAAAACACAACGTTGAATCCGAGCCAAACCCTAATATCTCTTTGCCTGTCTCAAACCCTAGCGTTCTGTTACAGGAGCAAAACCCTACCACTGTTGCTAAGCCAAACCCTAATGCTTCTGTTGCTAATCAAAATGTTTCGGCTACAGATCGGTCTCCGTCTCCACAGCTAGATCCTTCTAAAGATCCCACTACCACAAATATTCATGTTAATCCTATGGAGGCTCCTACTGACATAAATTCCCAAGATTGCATCGATGTTGATGCCGCTGCCCAGAATGCTCAGAACGCTTATGAGACTCACGATGCCGATGCGCATGCCCATGCTGATGCCGATGCTCAGGACACTCATTCTGACCCTATTATGCTCACTAATTCTTTTGCTATCCTAACGGATGTAGAGGAGGATGGCCTTCAGAATACCTCTTCTGTTGAAGCCCTCAATCTTGACCCTGGTGATTTACTCAATAAACAGAAGCATGTTCCACCTTCAGATCGGATTCTCCGATCAAAGCTCAAGTCGGTGCCTCTTCCCAACATTCTTATGGATATTAAAGCTCTCTATTGAATGCCGGAGGGTGGGCAATGATCCCACGATTGCCGTGATAAGCGACTTATAAAGCTTCATCAAATATCCTTTATAGCAATTTTTGAACCCATGATTGATCAGTCTCGCATAGCTTTTATTAGCCGTCGTCTTAAATTCAAGTTTTGTTTCTCTAATCCTGCTAGCACTATATGGATCTTTGCTAAATCATCTTTCTCTTGTTCTCTTATTCAAGGTTCGGAGCAACAAGTTACTCTTCGGATTCATCACTATACATGGGCAACCCCGGCCATATTCTCCTGTATCTACGCTAAATGTGACACGCTTGATCGACAAATTTCTATGGTCTCGAACTTATTGACATTGAGAGCAATTTCCTGAATTCCCTTGGATCGTGGGGGAGATTTCAATATTATTTTAGACCCCTCCAAAATCCCGGGTCGTGGCTGGGATCGAGAAGGGGCAACGGATTTTCACGCTTGTAACGCGGCCTGTGGTTTATTGGATCTTGGGTTTTCAGGTCCTACATTCACCTGGTGGAATAAACGTGAAGAAGGGGCAACCATTCATCAGCGCATTGATCGTATTCTTTGCAACAACAAATGGCTTGATGTTCTCTCACTCTTCGGCCCAAAGATCTCGAATCGCACATGCTCCGACCACTCTCCCTTGCTCTTGCATATCTCTCAGCATGGAGCTTCTAAAGCTCGCCCATTCCGGTTCCTTAATGTTTGGGCCAAACACCCCTCTTTTCACGATGTTGTTCGCTTGCTGAATGCGGTCCCACGTGGTCGGCCATGGTAACTTTTTCTCTAAAACTTAAAGCTACTAAGCAGGCTCTCCAACATTGGAATAAAGATACTTTTGGTAACATTTTTACGGCGGTCAAGTTGGCTGAGGATAGTGTTCTGGAAAAGGAGCTTTTCTTTGAATTGAATCCAAGTGGGGAAAATCGTGCAGATCTTATGCAAGCTCAAGCAGTTCTTCGTAAAGCCATCTCTACTGAGGAAGCTTATTGGCGTCAAAAATCTCGTGTTAAGTGGTTCAAGGAAGGTGATGGAAACACTAAAATTTTCCATGCTTCTGTCCGTCAATCTCAAAGACGGCTCCATATTCACTCCATTCACAATAATGATGGCCGATTCTTTGGAATCAAGAAGACATAGCGAATGGGGCGGTTTTATTCTTCGAGAATCATTTGCAACTACCCATCCATCCCAATATGATTTGGATATGATCCCAGCTCTCATAAATGAAGATTGGAACAACAATTTAATTTGTCCTCCTTCCATAGAGGAGTTATGGTCCTCAGTTTCAGGCCTCAGCTCAGACAGTGCTCCGGGTCCTGATGGGTTTTCTGGGTGTTTTTTTGTTTCTTGTTGGGACATTATCAAGGAAGATCTTCTTCTTGCTATCAAAGAATTTTTCTCAGGCTTCTCCTCGCTCGTGGACCAAAGCACTTTTATTGTTACAATCCCTAAAGTGGATTCTCCGACAACCTTTCAGGATCTGAGACCCATAAGCCTCTGCAATTTCTGCAACAAAATCATATCAAAAACTTTGGCTGATCGGCTTGCTTCTATTCTCCCACACATTATCTGTCCTAATCAGAGCGCCTTCACGAAAGATCGAGTCATACAAGACAACATCCTTTTGGCTCAAGAAATGATGTCTTTTTTGGGTAAAAAGGTTAATGGCTCTAACATGGTTATAAAGCTAGACATGGCCAAAGCTTTTGATCGGGTCTCCTGGCCTTTTCTAGTCCAAGTCCTTCGGAAGTTCGGCTTTCATGAAATCTTTATCGATCTCGTTTGGAGGCTCATCTCTGAAAATTGGTTTTCGGTTCTTGTTAATGGCAGTCCGGCCGGTTTCTTCCAATCTTCCCGGGGTCTTCGCCAAGGCGATCCATTATCCCCTAGCCTCTTTATTCTGGCGGCTGAAGCCCTTAGTAGAAGTCTTAACAATCTGCATGATTCTCATCATTGTGTCCGCTTCTCAACCTTGAGCGGCTGCCCAATTGTCTCTCACCTTTCATTTGCTGATGATCTTATAATTTTTTGCAATGGCAATCGTAGATCTCTTCAGCTTCATTTGGAGACTATTCAATCCTATGAACATCTTTACGGCGACTTGTTAATAAAGCAAAAAGCAGGATTTTTGTTTCCCCCTCTACAAGTTCTTCGAGAGCCGCCCGTATCTCCTCTTCTTTGGGTATTCAATTGGGTTCTTTCCCTATTTCCTACTTGGGTTGTCCCCTTTACTATGGTCGCAAGAAGAGGTCAATGTTTGATTCTCTTTTCTCTAAGCTCCAAACAAAAATGGACTCTTGGCTTGGGTCTTTTTTAAACGCAGCGGGCAAGATTACCTTAATTCGCCATGTCCTCCACTCTTCAACGGCTTATCTGTTGGCTTCCCTGGATCCGCCAAAGGCTGTGATTAATTCCTTGGAGCGGCTCTTTGCCAAATTCTTTTGGAGTGGTCAAGATGGCTCGCAAAAAGCTCATTGGGTCGCCTGGAGCACTTGTTGCAAACCTCAATCTGAGGGGGGTCTTGGCATCCCGTCTTTGACGTCTTTGGTCCAAGCTTTCTCAATCAAGCTGTGGTGGTGTTTTAGAACTTCCAATAGTTTCTGGGCCTCTTTCTTAAAAGCTCGATACTGCCACTCTTCGCATGTGACCCTATCTACGTCGCGTGGCTCTCATGTATGGAGACGTTTAAAGAAAATTCAGCCTGTTGCAGAACCGTTGATTATATGGAATATCGGTCGGGGTGATTGTTCTCTTTGGTATGATAAGCGGCTCCTCATCATCATCTCACTAGCCCGTAGTGCTCTATTCATCATGTTAAAGAGTCGCGTTTGATCGATCGGCAACGCCTTTCCCGATGGCTAAAGCGATCCTTCCTCACGGTGCTATCGAGTATATTATCAACAACAAAATCTCGCTCCTCGACAGTGAAGACATGCCTTGTTGGTCAAAGAATTCTTCAGGCCGATTCTCTCTGTCTTCAGCCTTATCAGTTGTTCGGCCTATTTCCTCTACTTTGCTCTCATCCAAATTTATATGGCACAAGCTCCTGCCCACGAAAATTGGTATCTTTCTTTGGAGATTATTTCTTGGGCGTCTCCCTGTTGATGAAGCCTTGTTACATAGAGGTTTTCAGCTAGCTTCTAGATGTCTTTGTTGCTCTGAGCCTTCTATGGAAACGTTCTCTCACCTTTTTCTTCATGGTTCTCTAGCAGCTCCGATATGGTTAGCCTTTCATCTATCCCACGACCTCCCTATTGCAGGAGATTTCATATCCCAGCGATGTATGGCTGGTTGGTGCTCCAAATCTTCAGTTACCCACTCTTTCCTTCCCTCTCTTATTCTTTGGCACATTTGGAAAACTCGCAATGCTGTGCTTCATGGTTCTAGGATGGTCCTGCGTTCCATTATCTTTGCTATAAACCAAGATCTATCTTTGATTATGAATCAAGGTAATTTCTCCTCTGCTCATCATCAATCTGGTCTAGTATCTTATGTTTCTAGGCGCTCAGTTAAAATCCAAGCTGTCTCTTGGTTAAAGCCTCCAGTTGCTTCTCTTAAACTAAACACAGATGGAGCTTGTCGTGGGAATCCGGGTATTAGTGGTGGAGGTGGCATTATTCGTAATCATCAAGGTGAAGTTCTCTACGCCTTCTCTTCCTTCTACGGTTTGGCAACTAATAATGTAGGCGGTGAAGGCCCTTGTTCAAGGGGTTTCTTGGCTTCATACAAATGGCTTTATGCATGCTATTGTTGAAATGGACTCCATGGTTGTGTTTAACTGGCTCAATAAAGGTTTTAGTCCAGCCTGGTCGGCAGTTTACTATGTGCGTGCTCTCCTCTCCATGCAAAGGGATTGTCAATTTATCTTTTGTCATTGTTATCGTGAAGCCAACTCTGTTGCAGATGGGCTTGCAAATCTTGCTATTGATCAAGGAGCTGATTCAGAATTCTCTTCTATCTCAGACATTCCTTCATTTATTAGAGGCAGTATTATTTTAGATGGCCAAGGGGTTGCTCATGTTCGTATCTCTTAGTTTTTTAGAGGCAGATTTATTTTATATGTACTTTCTCTATTTTGAGGTCAGGCTCCTTTGTCCCCCCGTTCAAAGGGTAAGGCTGGTTGTCCCCCTTAAGTTTGTCTTTTCCATTTATTTTAATAAATTCGCAGGTGCCGCCCTGCTTCCCTAAAAAAAAAAAAAAAAAAAAAGGTAGGAGGAGCTTCTACCTCTACCCAACCATCTCATGAACCACATAAAACCCCATCTCCACATGCTTCTCCTTCACCCATTAAAGCTCAACCCATCTCCATGATTTTTCCAATGGCAGATCATACCAAGTCACCATCTCCATCTGATCTTGACCTGAACAAAATCAAAATCCCCATGAATCCATCTACTTCCAGTTGGGAAAGTGAAGAAGCAGCTGATGAAGCCACTTCTACTAATTCAACTTCATCTTCTTCATCTACATCTATTGAAGACAGTTCATCCTCAGAAGAATTTGTGCCTCCAAAGACTACATCAAAAGCAGCTGCAGAAACTGTCCAGCCTTCTCCAATCCATATTCATGCTTATAGGCTAAGGAAGATATAGAAAGCTACTAGCTATTCTTCAGCCTACTGGGAAGAAAATAGTATTCCCTGATGACACCCCCTCTTCTTCACCTACAGATGCTGCTTCTACAACTTCAACAACTCCTCCACAACCAATTGCTACTCCTGCTACTCCACCACCAACTGCTACTCCTTCTGCTCCTACAGATCCTTCTACTTCAACCCCTGCTGCCTCTGGTAATCTCTTTCCTGAAGGTGTTACTTACTATGAAGCACTAGATATTGTAAGAATTACTCAGGTGCACATCAAAGAAGATCTCAAGGACATGAACGGTGAATCAGCAGAGGGAAGTACAACGGCAGATGAACCAACAGGTTTAAGGTTTGCAGATGCAGATTCAAGCTCTTCTACCCTCCATACAGAACACCATCTGTTGCAGTTCAAGCTGCATATGCTGCAGGTGAGTCTGCTGCACTTAAAGCATTCAAAGAGCTGAGCTAAAAGCAGAATCCTTAGCACTCAAAGAAGCAGAATTGAAGCAAAAGGCAAGAGCTGAAAAAGCTAAAGCAAAGGCTTGCAGCTTACAAAGAGAAAATCTCAGGCCTAAAACAGAGATTAGGCTTTGCAGCTAAAAACCTAGGAAGAGCAACAGAACAAGCTGATGAAGCTGCAAATGAAGAATCTTCTGACGAAGATACTGCACAAGATTGAAGTGTTTAAGAGACACACTAGCAACTCTATTTATCCATCAAACTCATAACATTTGGTGTACTTCAATTTTAAATGTGATAAGTTTACCTCATATACTGTTCCTCTAACACCTGCTGCAGGAACAATTTTTCTGAGTTTATCAATGGTTTATCAAATAAACCAGGTGCATTTTAAAAGGAAAAATCATTTTTGACACTTCAAACCAAATTATAACATAAAACATACATGGTTTATCAATAAACCAGTTGATAAACCAGTTCAATTAACCAGTTTCTTAAATCAGTTTCATAAACTAATCTGTGAACATGGTTTATCAATAAACCAGCTAATGAAAACCATGTGCATTTTAAAAGGAAAACCCCTTTTTGACACTTCAAACCAAATTATAACATAAAACCTACCTGATTTATCAATGATTTATCAATAAACCAGCTGATAAACCAGTTCAATAAACCAATTTCTTAAACCAATTTCATAAACCAATCTGTGAATAGTGTAAACCACTTAATCGACCATTGGTCGACCTGTCGACTACACTTGTCGACTAAGATGGTAATATGCAGATATATCCCAGTTTCACAGACCAGTTAAATGTGAACATGATTTATCAACTGGTTTATTGATAAACCGGTTGATAATATTGATAAACCAGTTGATAAACCATGATGCATTTTCAAAAGAAAAACCATTTTTGACTTGGGAAACTGAATTACAACATAAACAGACCTGATTTATCCAATTGATGCACCAGTTGATAAACCAGTTTCTATCAACATGGTTTATCAAAAAACCTGTCAAACCACAAACAAAAACCAAAACCAACATAAACCAGTTGAATAAACCAACATAATAGGAAAGGATTGTGTTTGTAATTACAACATTAACATACTTTGTACCAATATTTAAGTACCAATTACAACAATATAACATAGTCTCTACCAATACCAAAGTATACAACTGAATGATTAGGTAAAACAGGTTAAGGATCAAGGTTTCGGCGCAGGCGTAATGTAGGGAGAAGAGATATGTGCAGATTCTTTTTTCTCCCTCTTTCTCTTTGATTCCAAAATATTGTCAGCCTCAATACCAAGGAGACATTTCCTTTTCTTACCCTTAGCCTTAACCTCATCTACTTTTCCCTGCTTATCCTCTGCATCTTCATCTTCTTCAAATGCAGATACTTCTTCCAAAAGATCATCCAAATCTTCCAACATCCCTTTCACATTTTCACTTTTTTTTTTCTGCTCTTCTTCCTTTGGAAGGCACTTTCACTCTTCATCGCAGTAGTAGTGGAGATGTGATTGGTGGTAGGGGGAGTAGTAGAGATGGTGGGAGTGGTGGTGGTAGGGAGAGTAGTGGAGATGGGAGTGGTGGTAGGAGGAGTAGTAGAGATGATGGGAGTGGTGGTTGTAGGGAGAGTAGTGGAGATGAGAATGGTGGTAGGGGGAGCAGTAGAAATGGTGGGAGTGGTGGTAGGGGCCGTAGTAGTGGAGATGAGAGTGGTCGTAGGGGAAGTAGTAGAGATGGTGGAAGTGGTAGTGGTAGGTAGGGTAGTGGAGATGGGAGTGGTGGTTGTAGGAAGAGTAGTGGAGATGGGAGTGGTGGTAGGGGGAGTAGTAGAGATGGTGGGAGTGGTGGTGGTGGTAGGGGCAGTAGTAGTAGAGATGAGAGTGGTCGTAGGGGAAGTAGTAGAGATGGTGGGAGTGGCATTTGAGATTCTGGAAAAGGCATCAAAACTTGGAAAAGTAGGAGAAGAGTAACAGGTGGGAGTCCATGTCAAGCTGGGGGGTGATGCTTGTTCTTGAGCAGGACCTAAACTTATTTTTAGATCATCCTGTCAATTCAAGTAGGTAAGCAAGTTTAGGTAAGTATAAACTAATTAATATCACAAAAAATTACTCAAAATCAAAAGGTCAAATACTTTACCACTTTAGTCCTAAGATGACCGTCAATCTTCTGGTCCATCTTCTGCAATAAATCAAAAATTGCACTGAGATGAGGAGTGCTGGTGTTGTTGGTGCTAGTGCTAGTCACAACGGGAGAGGGATGTTGTCGGGAGGGGATGTGGGGACCGACGGCCTTCATCTTCAACATGTTCAGCCTCAACATGGAAGGATGTGCTCCAATCAGCGCCAAACATACGCTCATACTCAACAACATAGCGCTTTTTGTTTTTCGGCTTCGGTGGGGATCAGTGGAACAAGCACTTCATCCTGTCAATTGAGCAAAAATACTAACTTGATTAATAAATAAATTATATTGGGCACTCTACTATTTATAAAATAATAAAGTTTGGATTAAATAACACAACAAGTTTATTAATCAAACTCTATATTTACCCTTGGGTTATCCAATATCTCCATGATTTCCTCATAGCTTGGATTTTGGCATGACTTCCAATCGCACATTCTAGGTATTTTGGGCACTTCATAGTTGATTTTTGATAGCCCATATTGTTCTTTAAATTCAGGAAACCCTGGAACAACTCAAATACCCAAACTTGCGTTTTCAAAATGTTACATATTAGAAGCATATCAAATTGAAAAAATCATCTAACCATTCAATATAAAAATCAGCTACAATTGGTTACCTGTAATGCCAACGGAAAGCCGTTGCATACAGAAGTCTTTGCACCAGAACTAGCCATCTTCATCACTGAATTGAGCGTGGCTATAGGACTTTGTTCCTCATGGATATTTATTAAACAAATCCAAGTTTTCAACTATACTCAAAACACCCATATCAATACCAGTATTAGGTGATGCCCCCTCAGCACATACTCCCAAACAAGTGCAAGACCAATCTTCAGCTTATCATCCATGTCAGTTATCTCTCTAAATATTTGTCTTAACTCCTCAGGCTTCACTGCTTTTCCTCTTAGACCAGGAATATATTTCTCTACTAGTTCCTTGGTAGTAGGGATTTCAGGGACATAATCTTCCAATAATCCAGGTTTTAAACCTGTGATTAAGGTCTAGTCTGAAAAAGAAAATCTAACTTTTTTACCACCTATACATAACCATATTTCATTTTATTGTTTCTAGGTGACTCAATCCTAAAAAGTGCCAAAAGATGAATCAGCACATTGCTCTTATTAATATTTTTTCTCATCCTATACAATTTACCAAAAGTTGATTTCCTGAATATGGTTTTGTGTGCACGATCTAATGCTTTATATACCTCATCTAATATTAACAAATTGCATCTTGTAATAACCTTGCATTTGTACCGGTGGGATCCCGTGAAACAATTTTTTTTTATGGAAGCAGGGACGGCACCCTGCGGGATTTTATTAAAAAAAAGAAAGGAAACAAGCTAGAGGGCGACAACCAGCCTTGCCCTTATAAACGGGAGGACGGAGGAGCCTTATCTCGAAAAAGGAGATACATCAAACCAACCAAAAAGAAGAATTAACCTCTACGAAAGGAATGATAACCATACAAGTCCATCTTAAAAGCTTTTTTCACATCAGTTGGGAGATCCAAGAATGAAGAAAAAATCTTAGAGTCACCAGTAGAATGAGCCTCAGCAGCCAAACGGTCAGCAACCATATTCTGTTCACGAAACACATGTTGTAGATGAAAATTAAGACACAGCTGTCTACAGTCTCGAAGAACATAAGTGTATTTCCAAGGGGCCGAAAGATGATGAGACAGAACATCAATAGCAACTTTGGAATCAGACTCAACCACAACCTGAGAAAACCGCAGCCTACGGCACAAAAGAAGACCATCTCGGAGAGCCATGATTTCAGCCTTCATATTAGAACCAAGCTGAAAATGGGAAGAAAAGGCACTGAGAAAAGCTCCTCTATGATCTCTAATAACACCACCGCCAGTACATTGGCCATTAATGGATGAGCCATCTGTATTGAGTTTCACAAATCCGAGGTCCGGAGGATACCAGCGAAGCCACATACCTATACGAAGATGAGGAGACATAACAGGAATACCAATGCTTTGCAAGACAATAGAAGCTCGAGGGCCACAAGACGCCTTAGGTTTATAAACAACAAACATGTCCCGAAGGTGATGGACAACCTTATGGAATATCTTTTCCACTTTCATAGGAGTGCCATCAAACACGGCGTTACATCGAGCTCTCCAGATCTCCCAGCAAGAAAACATAAAAATACCGAGCTGACAAGCTCCAAGTTGGCTGCGAAGCGAGCCAAGAGACCAGGTGTCAAACAAATTATGAATATCCGAATAATCATAAACTCTGTTGAATAATTTACCAAACCGGGCCCAAATGTTCTTGGCCGAATCAGAATACACAAAGAGATGCACAACAGATTCCTCATGATACTGATCAAAGCAACAGTTGCATTTGGAAGCCAAGTGAATTCTTTTAGCTTGCACATTAACGTCCACCGGAAGCGCATTATGAAATAGACGCCAAATAAAAGCACTAACTTTTAAAGGGATCCATGGCTGCCAAATTCTGCGAGCCCAAGCTAGCATTTGCTTAATTACGTGATGGTTCCGTAAAAGCGATGAATTGAACTGGCCAGACAAAGTGAGCGTGCATATTAAACGATCAGGATCCTCACTGATTCTAAGAGATAGGACATCGGGACGAAGAGGGGCTTCTATATAGGAGCAAAGCTCCTCAAGAATCAGAACAGCCGTTCTAACAGATAAGTTACGATCCATGGGCAGCGGCCCAATCAATCGCTGGCCACACCAGTTCGCATCCCAGAAAGAGATATCGCCTGTACCCACAATCCACTGACTGTAGTCATTTATGCGATCCATTTGATTCAAAATAGCCCGCCAAACTTTAGAACAGGAAAGGATCGACTGATGAGCACCATATTTATGCCGACAGAATTTAGCCCACAGAGAATGGCCTTGGAGAGCATTCCATGCAAGCTTTGCATGCATGGCATTCATAACTTGAGACAAAGGCCGAATACCCAAGCCCCCCTCTTCTAAAGGGCGACAAACCAAGTGCCACGCCACCCAATGATATCGATGAGCCCCTTTTGCACTCCAAAGGAATTCAGCAATAGCTTTTTCTATCCTGAGCAGGACTGATTTTGGGACTAAAGTCGAAGCTAAGGAATAGACTGGAATGCTACCAAGAACCGACTTGATTAAAGTGATTTTAGCTCCAAAGGATAACAACCGAGCTCTCCAACCATTAATCCTTGCAAGCACACGGGAAACAAGACCTTCAAAGTAAATACGCTTCATACGGCCTGTGAATAAAGGAATACCAAAATAAGACATCGGCCAAAATTTCCGAAGACACCCAGACCAAGTAGCTAAGTGACGGACTTGTCTATTGCTGCATCTCTTACTTGCATTAAACCCACTTTTTGACATGTTAATAAGCTGCCCAGAGGAACTCTCAGAAACAGCAAAAAGCCTTCGCAAACCCATGACTGATCGCTTAGAAGCATTACAGAAGACCAACATATCATCAGCATATAGAAGATGAGATACTTGAAGCCCTCCGCGACCATGATGAAAAGGATGAACTTGACCACGAAGAATAGATTGATTAAGATTGTATGACAGAACCTCCTGTGCCAAAATGAAAAGGAGCGGAGAGAGAGGATCACCTTGCCGAACTCCTCTCGTTGAATGGAAAAATCCACAGGAATCCCCATTAACATTGATAGAATACCAGATATTGGACAGCATTCGATGGATCAAATCACAATTAACAGAATCAAATCCCATAGCCTTCAGAGTACGTTGCAGAAAGTCCCACTCTAACCGATCATAAGCTTTGGACATGTCAAATTTGAAGACAACATTACCCCCTCGGGTTTTCGTGTCAATACGAAAAACCAATTCTTGCGCAAGCAGGATATTTTCTTGTATATTACAGTTTTTAACAAAACCAGACTGCTCCATGGAAATCAACTTAGGAAGCAAAATAGCAAGCCGAGAAGCATAAACACGAGAAATAATTTTGCAAACAAAATTGCATAGACTAATCGGCCGAAGATCTCCCAAAACCTCAGGATTATCAATTTTTGGAATTAAAATCAAGGAAGTAGATGCAATACCTCGAGGAAGAGAGCTACCCAAAAAAACATCCCGCACGGCATTAATAACATCTTCTTTCACAATCACCCAGCAACCTTGAAAGAACCAACCTGTATATCCATCCGGACCCGGAGCGCTATTAGGATTTAAAGTCTTTACAGCCTCCCAAATTTCAGACTCCAAGGGAATACAGTGCAGAGATTCGTTATCTGAAGCACTCACTCTTGAAGGGAAGTCTTGGAACAAAGAATTATCCACCACATGTGGTTTAGAAGAGAACAAATCCGAAAAGTAGCTTACTGCCAATTGGCCAACTATGTTGGCATCATCACTATAGGATCCATCATCCAAACGCAGACGAACTCTATTACGACGAGAACGATCCTTGATGCTAGCATGAAAATATGCACTGTTTCGGTCGCCCTCCTCCAGCCAACATTGACGAGCTTTCACCCTTAGCAATTCGGCATCCCATCTGACCAACTGTTCAAAGTCAGCTTTGGCTTCCATAAGCATACTTCCTGTAATGTTGTTTAATCCTTGTTGCAAGTCATTCTCCAAACTAATGATAAGATCGGTTTGAGCAGCAAGCTTACGTTGCACGTGACCAAAAACATTCCAATTCCACGATTTAAGCATTAGCCTAAGCATCTGTAACTTACGAAACAAGACATCAAGAGGAGCACCCAAGGCTGGCCGAGACCATTGGGTTTGAACAAAGGACAAAAATTCAGGATGGTCTAGCCAAATCCGCTGAAATCGAAACATCCCACGCCGCTTAACCTCTGCCTGAATACTAACCAGTAAAGGAACATGGTCTGAAGCTGAAGATATTAGATGTTGTACTTTAATAGTAGGCAGATCTGCTTTGTAACTCCCATTAATTAAAACACGATCTAAGCGTTTCCAAATACGACCACCATTTTCATGATTATTACACCACGTGAAGCGACTGCCCTCATAACCAGCATCATCCAATCCAGCTTGCAGCATAAAAGAATTAAAATCTGCCATACAATTAACATCACATAGGCCACCACCAATTTTCTCCGTAGGATGAGACACTGCATTAAAATCCCCCCCAACAATCCAGGGGCCAGAAATCTGAGTAGAGTAAGCAACAAGGTCAGCCCATAAATCTTTCCGTTCTTCCCGAGTGCATTTTGCGTAAACAAAGGAGGCAACGAAAGATACATCAGCACCAAAAGTAATATTCACTGTGATGAATTGATTGGACGCAGCCACTAACGAAACAGCCATACTATTATCCCAAAGAATCCAGATGTGACTATTGATCGGATTAGCATGAAGATTATTAGAGTATCCCAACCGACGGGCCAACTTGCCTATACGATCACCTGAACCTTTTGGTTCTAAAATAACACACATACTAGGATGATATTGCCGCTTAAATAAGCAAAGCTGATCCATAGTCTTTTTGTTACACACACCCCTCACATTCCAAAGGAGAATCGTCATAAAAATAAACTATTGAGGGATCGTAACCTGGGCTTTTGCAGCAGCAGCCCTAGTAATTCTAACAGATTTGTTTCTCAGAAGTTTAGCCTTGGTAGAGTCACAAAACTTCATAAAATCTGGCTTAGGGGAAACAGTGTGGATATCATAATCCATAACAAAAGCATCCAAAGGAATGTCATAGGAGCCCGACATATCAATCCCTTCCACAGATCGAACTCTACGGTGAATGATCAATGATTCATTATGATTGGCAGGCCAAAGAGTTTCCAGCTCAGCCGTAGCCCAAGCTTTGTATTCCTCTTGTACACCAATAGTTTGAGAAGTCAAATGAATATTCTGCCCACTTGAGACCACATGATCCTCGTCAACTGGTTCGTCACTAATATTAGCTAGTACATCAAAAGCATTGGATGTCGAAACCGTGGCCACCAGTTTTGCTTCTTTAGATGGCTGTTGCTGGACAGAAAAAGGTTGGCCCCTTAATAAGTCCTTAACATTAACATTGTCCACTACATCAATGATCTCAACCTCTATTGATTGCCCCTTCAAGTCTTTAGCCGAAGAAGTAGAATCCTTCTGAATATTATCCTTAGCTGATTTAGGAAGCCATTGTGTCGGTTTGCTCATATTAACCCGATCAGTTGCATTGATAGCATGATTGAAAATATTACCTTCTCTGCCAGCACTAGAATCTTTATTATTAAACTCATATGAAACCTTGTCTTTACCAGCGCCTTGTACAGGTTTGAAACATTCATTAACTCCATCCCGTTCAACATTGGAACCCTTAGTAGTTTCCTGATTAGGGTTTTTAGCAGCAGCAGCCTCCTTATTAATGTTAACATTAACATATGTATTAATTGTGTCTCGGGTGGCACCTACCCTAACATAATCATCAGTTTGAGGCATGCTTTTCCCATAAGAATTCCCTTGACGCTATCCTTTACGGCAGAATTCCTTGATATGACCTAACAAACCACAGCCAACACAATAGTTAATATTCCCCTCGAAATCCAAAGGTTGCCAAAAACCTTTATCTTTTCCCACACCAATCCAGACTCTCGAGGGAAGAGATTCAGCCACATCTACTTCTACGCAAATTCTGGCAAACATTGGCCGGGTTAACGCGAGAGTTTTTTCATCCGCTCGAAGAAAGTGGCCAAACGAATTTCCGATGCTTTGTAGAAAAGAAGGATTAAAAAAGTTTAAAGGGAGCCTATGCATCTTGACCCATACGGCAACCCTTGTACAGTCTTTTTTGAAAGCAAAATTAGATGTCCACCGGAAAGACCTAAACATAGAAGTTTGAATCATGTGAGACTCCCGAGATAAAGCGCGAATCAAATCCTCATTGGATGATAAATGAACCATAACATGCCGCGGGTCTAAGAGACCGACAACAAAGGGACCAGACAAATTCCAGTTCTTGGAAATCTCATCTTGAATCGCATAAGTAGAGGGTCTGCCTGCCGAGAATTTCAGTATGATAGTGTTGGTGAGCAATCGCTCAGACAATTCTACCTCCAGTGGTGTAAAAACACAAGCCGGTTCATTGGCAATGGAGGAAGGTTGACGAGGAGCGAGAGGAATTTCCTGAAGAATGGGAGGAGAGTTAGGGTTAACATTAGGGTTCGGCCTTGGTTGTCTGGTAACATTCGCATAAGTGCGTATAGGATTAGCCGCAGCCGTCGTGGAGGGAGGAGGGTTAGACCCTGGGACGGGAACATCAGGAGGAGCCGGAGGCTGAGCTGCTTTGGCAGCAGCCGCCATGAGGGAGAGAAGACAAAACCCTAGAGAGAATTTCTAGAGAGAGGATCACTGATATGAATGTTTACCCATGAAACAATATATGCCATCTGTAATAGAAATATAAATTAAACATTAAAAAAAGGAACTATAATATACAACTATTAAAACAAGGTTTACTTCCATGGTTGATTCAAGTGATCATATGAAATTACACATGGTTTACTCACATGGTTGATTCATATATCAGGTTATAAAACACATGGTTTTCTAACCTTAAACAAAAACCCAAGTACATGGTTTACGGACATGGTTTATTGATGAACCAGATGCATTCAAGAGAAAATAAAATCTTTTTTTGCCTTAACAAACCAACTACATGGCAAACTGATAAACAGAAACATAAACTTGAACATAGCAATAAAATTCAATTTTGGACAAGTGTTCATGTTTATTTCAATTGATCATATGAAATTACATATGGTTTACTGACATGGTTTATTGATAAACCAAATGCATTAAAGAGAAAATAAAATCATTTTTGCCTTAACAGACCAACTACATGGCAAACTGATAAACAGAAATAAGAACATGAACATAGCAATACAATTCAATATAAACAAGTATTCATGTTTATTTCAAGTCGTCATGTTCATTTCAAATGTTTTAAAAAGTTGGGGTCGTAAAAAATGATTGACCAACACTAAAACCCTAAGCGAAAAAGCAATGTTAGGTTTACCCGGTTCTGAATTGATGATCACCAACGGCTTAGGGTTTCGATAATTGAGAGCTCCTAAGGTTTTAATCGAAATCAAATGGTTTATCAATGGTCGTCGTTGAGAGGGTCTAGGTTAACAAGGCTCTGTTATACCACAATGAAATGAATTAAGTGTCTTTTCACTTTCACTCGTGTTGTATACGTATTTTTTTCTCAGCCAGTGTATATCGTGGTCATCAAGTGGTTTATCTGATAAACCAGTGTATATGTAATTAAGAAATATTGTTGGTCAAAATTTATTCATGGTCAACTAGTCGACCACTTGAGGACCAATGTCGACCACGACATAATGCAGGGGCGTTTTCGTCAGATGCATAAGGGGCGGTCATTTGGTTTGTCAAAGGCCATATATGTATAACAACCGGGTCAATTGGCCATATTTTCCTACCACCACCACTCCTACCATCTCTACTACTCCCCCTACCACCAATCCCATCTCCACTACTACTGCGATGAAGAGTGAAAGTGTCTTCCAAAGGAAGAAGAGCAGAAAAAAAAAGTGAAAATGTGAAAGGGATGTTGGAAGATTTGGATGATCTTTTGGAAGAAGTATCTTCATTTGAAGCAGGTGAAGATACGGAGGATAAGCACAGAAAAATAGATGAGGTTAAGGCTAAGGGTAGGAAAAGGAAATGTCTCCTTGGTATTGAGGCTGACAATATTTTGGAATCAAAGAGAAAGAGGGAGAAAAAAGCATTTGCAAATATCTCTTCTCCCTACATTACGCCTGCGTCGAAACCTTGATCCTTAACCTGTTTTACCTAATCATTTAGTTGTATACTTTGGTATTGGTAGAGACTATGTTATATTGTTGTAATTGGTACTTCAATATTGGTACAAAGTATGTTATGTTGTAATTACAAACACAATTCTTTCCTATTATGTTGGTTTATTCAACTGGTTTATGTTGGTTTTGGTTTTTGTTTGTGGTTTGACAGGTTTTTTGATAAACCATGTTGATAGAAATTGGTTTATCAACTGGTGTATCAACTTGATAAATCAGGTCTGTTTATGTTGTAATTCAGTTTCCCAAGTCAAAAATGGTTTTTCCTTTGAAAATGCATCATGGTTTATCAACTGGTTTATCAATAAACCAGTTGATAAACCATGTTCACATTTAACTGGTCTATGAAACTGGGATATATATGCATATTACCATCTTAGTCGACAGGTCGACCAATGGTCGATTAAGTGGTTTACACTATTCACAGATTGGTTTATGAAATTGGTTTAAGAAACTGGTTTATTGAACTGGTTTATCAGCTGTTTTATTGATAAATCAGGTTGGTTTGATGTTATAATTTGGTTTGAAGTGTCAAAAATGGTTTTTCCTTTGAAAATGCACATGGTTTATTAGCTGGCTTATTGATAAACCATGTTTATAGATTGGTTTATGAAACTGGTTTAAGAAACTGGTTTATTGAACTGGTTTATCAACTGGTTTATTGATAAACCAGGTAGGTTTTATGTTATAATTTGGTTTGAAGTGTCAAAAATGGTTTTTCCTTTTAAAATGCACCTGGTTTATTGATAAAACATTGATAAACTCAGAAAAATTGTTCTTGTAGCAGGTGTTAGTAGAACAGTATATGAGGTAAACTTATCACATTTAAAATTGAAGTACACCAAATGTTATGAGTTTGATGGATAAATAGAGTTGCTAGTATGTCTCTTAAACACTTCAATCTTGTGCAGTATCTTCGTCAGAAGATTCTTCATTTGCAGCTTCATCAGCTTGTTCTGTTGCTCTTCCTAGGTTTTTAGCTGCAAAGCCTAATCTCTATTTTAGGCCTGAGATTTTCTCTTTGTAAGCTGCAAGCCTTTGTTTTAGCTTTTTCAGCTCTTGCCTTTTGCTTCAATTCTGCTTCTTTGAGTGCTAAGGATTCTGCTTTTAGCTCAGCTCTTTGTTTCTCTTCCTCCTCCTTAAATCCTTGAACTGCAACATATATGGAGTTCTGTATGGAGAGTAGAAGAGCTTGAATCTGCATCAGCAAACCTTGAACCTGTTGGTTCATCTGCTGTTGTACTTCCTGAATCTATTAATTCAGCTGCTGATTCGTGTCCTTTGATCTTCTTTTATGTGCATCTGAGTAATTCTTCCAATATCTAGTGCTTCATAGTAAGTAGCACCTTCAGGAAATAGATTACCAGAGGCAGCAGGGGTTGAAGTAGAAGGATCTGTAGGAGCAGCAGGAGTAGCAGTTGGTGGTGGAGCACAGAGTAGCGCTTAGTGGTGAGAGCCTGAACTTGTAGAGCAACATCCGTGAGGAAGAGGGGGTGTGTCATCAGGGAATATAGTTTTCTTCCCAGTAGGCTGAAAAATAGCTAGCTTAACAGTAGCTTTCTTTATCTTCCTTAGCCTATAAGCATGAATATGGGTTGGGGAAGGCCGGACGCCACCGCTCGATGTAGTCTTTGGAGGCACAAATTCTTCTGAGGATGAACTGTCTTCAGTAGATGTAGATGAAGAAGATGAAGTTGGATCAGTAGAAGTGGCTTCATCAGCTGCTTCTTGACTTTCCCAACTGGAAGTAGATGGAGTCATGGGAATTTTGATTTTGTTCAGGTCAAGATCAGATGGAGATGGTGACTTGGCATAATATGCTGTTGGAAAAATCATGGAGATGGGTTGAGCTTTAATGGGTGAAGGAGAAGCATGTGGAGATGGGGTTTTATGTGGTTCAGGAGATGATGGCTAGGTAGAGATAGAAGCTCCTCCTACCTTTGTGGATCTCTTTTCTAAGAGAGACAAATACTTAGCAGCAGCCATATCTACTGAATTGATGTCTACTGTACTCCATGGCTTGCTCATGAATCCTTTTGAGCTTGTTTGGATTGATGTCAGGCATACATCCATATACTTGATCCAGTAGGTCATCTTAAGTGACTTCTCTTCCAACTAAGAAGGGATCATCTGCTGTTGGCATTGGTAGCCTGTAAGCAGCATTGAAGATATCCCATACTTTCATCACTAGCTCATCCTGCACAAATCTGTCTTGGGCATGGTAGAAGGCATTCCATGGAAGATACAGATGGTCAAAATATTTACCATAATTTATTTGAATGACCTCTTTTGAGTTCATTTCTTCAGAAGGTTTGTGGTATGGGACATGTTGAAGTTGTTTTTGTTGTCATCCACATACTTGAACAAATCAACATTTGGTTTTGCTTCCTTATTTTCTTCATGAAAGGAGAGAAGGGATTGAATGAAATATGGAAGGTGATCAATTGGAAATACCCAATTTTCAGGTATGGGAGTAGGATTTATAAGGTAGGGAGAGTGTTTGGGATGATAGTTTGGATTAAAGATAGGAGGGAAGTAAGACTTCTGTTGTTTCCTAGATCTGGTACAGATTGAAGGTTGGAAGGTTCAGCGTTTGGGGGAAAAGGAATGAAGGTTTCAGGGTTTAGATCAACAGATGTTCTTTTCTTCTTCCTTGAGTAACTTCTGCCAACATGACTGGAAGAAGCACCAACAGTAGGTACAGATGATGTAGCTTCTACGGTTAACGTGGCGACCCGACCGGATCTGTCCGAGACCAGGAATTCGATGTAAAACACACAAGATAACAAATAACGGGTAAGGCCATAGCGATACGCCATAACTTTAACACATGCGGAGGCGTAACATAATTAAACGGTGGCCCGAGCTAACAAGCTCAAACTAACACAACCAAAGAGATAATGAATCTCTCGTCCAAAATTAAAATCACGTGGCAACATTGGGCACGTAAAACAAAACCATGTCATGCAATATCATTAAATAATTTATATACCAAGTCATCGGCGTTACAGCCGAACCCAACATTAAACTAAGTCTACAACTCTAGTCTAGCATGCTTAACGCCTAAAAACATGCTGGAGTAAACATAACCAACGATATAAATAACTTGATATAGATAGAAACAATATTATTAAATTAACATGGCACGACTAACATCCGTCGACTCGCAAAAGACTAAACAACATAAACAAGTACCAATTAAATAATCACAAGGCTTACCACCCATAGTGAAGTTTATATAACTTCACTTCCGAATCGACCTTTCCAAATCAAAGACTACCAATTAATAAACTAGTATCAACCTTCTCAATGAACCACACATACTATCGTAGACTCGGCGGGTTCCTTCGAATCACTAGCTTGGCCTGAATCTAAGGAAAACAAGGTAAACATAGTAAGTCATAAAGACTTAGTAAGATACTAAGGATGCAATGTCATGGCATGGCATTATGCTCAAATAAAACATATACATCTCATATCATGCTCATGATATAACATTTCATGGAATAACCCACAACACAAACCGAAACCTAACCATCGTCTCATAGAACATCATTTGCATAATTCATCATAAGAAATTCATCTCAATAGAATATGATTCTTAATTCCAATATGTTTAACATGTCATCTTCATATTGCAATATTCATCAAAACATCATCCACATAACTCAATTATACCATGAGTCTCACACTTCATCATTTAACATAATTCATATAAGAACTTATATATGAAAGACAATGGTTTCCATTCTAATCAAGATTAGCATGTTATATCTCTAGTATAACACTATGTCAAAAGTCATCATTTCATTAACATGTTATATTTCTTATCATAACATTTCATCAAGTAATCATCATCTCATGTAAATCATATTATTAACCACATAGCACAACAATTCATATAAGTGCTGTCAAAATAAACATGTGTAACAAGAAAGCGTAAAATCGGCTACAACAACAAGATCGGTCAATGCCCAACCAAACTTACCATGGGATTCATCCTCAAACCAAAATCCAGTTCAACACCCAACCGATCATACCTTGGGTTTCATCCTCAAATGATCACAACTCACCGTTTCCTTAATGAGTACTCGATTACATTCATCCAATCCGGATGAAATGGGAGCTGAAGTGGAAGCTCATGCATCTCGAGACCACATCCTTATTGGCCAAATAGTGAGGAGAAAGGGAACAATGCAACGATTCATGAATGTTCCCAAAGGCTATGAATTGTCCCATTCTTGACACTACGACAAGCCTTGTTAGACTCAAATTCAAGCACATGTAATATACTCACATGCTCAAACAAGGAAAAGTACAACACAGTACTAATCCAATGAAGTAGATATTTACTTTTTAAATCACATAGTTATGCATTTCTATGCTAACTATCACACAAACACATTAGAGCATTAATATCAAGTCTCTAATACCCAAGTGTTCTTCATACACTTGTAAACACTCGGAGGTTTAACCTCCATCAAAACTACCCCAAATTCGTAGGATCTCAATATGTGATTCACTATAATCATATTAGTCCACTAATCGACTCAGTTGAGTCATTTCTACTATTTTCAAATTTGAAGGCATGAAGCTACTTGCATCATAGCCCTCCTATTATTCATTAGCTATTATTCATGGCTAAGTTCTTAAGGTTAGCAACATTGTGCAACCCAACATTTCATACCTTCCCAACAACAATCCCCAAATCATCATTCATAAGTCAACACTTAATATTTAAAGTCAACCATCATATTTCAAGCATGTATCTCATGTTAACATTTAATCAATCATGCTTTCATTCAAAATAACCATTTATCCAAACAAGATGTAAATTCATCTAGCATACTCATAATCAAGATATAAATCCATCTAGCATGCTCCTAACCTTCAATTCATGAATTATTGTTGACCAACATGCTCTTATATGCATAAAAGTCAACTCAACTTAATAAATCATATAACATTTTATTCATGAAATCCATAATGACAATTCATTATACATGTTCATAATAATCAAAATTCTTGAATTAAATAGCATCATACTCTCATATGCATGATAGTCAACTCTTATTCTTAAAAGTCAAACGAAACATTCAAACATGTAATTCATTGTAAAAGTTCTTCTTCATGCTTACAATCAAAATTCATCAAATTAGATGGCAACATACTCTCATATGCATAATAGTCAACTCTTATTCTTAAAAGTCAAACGAAACATTCAAACATGTAATTCATTGTAAAAATTCTTCTTCATGCTTATTACAATCAAAAATTCATCAATTAGATAACATACTCTCCTTATGCATAATAGTGGCAACATACTTTATATTCTTAAAAAGTCAAACGAAACATTCAAACATGTAATTCATTGTAAAAGTCTTCTTCATGCTTATAATCAAAAATTCATCAATTAGATGGCAACATACTCTCATATGCATAATAGTCAACTCTTATTCTTAAAAAGTCAAACGAAACATTCAAACATGTAATTCATTGTAAAAATTCTTCTTCATGCTTATAATCAAATTCATCAATTAGATGGCAACTTACTCTCATATGCATAATAGTCAACTCTTATTCTTAAAAGTCAAACGAAA